>OZ018328.1:36660357-36853759 GCA_963969495.1 Ceratothoa steindachneri | reverse complement strand
TATATATACTATATATATATATATATATATATATATAATAATATATATATATATATATATATATATATATATATATATATATATATATTATATATATATATATATATATATATATATATATATATATATATATATATATATATATATATATATATATATATATATATATATATATATATATATATTATATATATATATATATATATATATATATATATATATATATATATATATATATATATATATATATATATATATATATATATATATATATATATATATATATATATATATATATATATATTATATATATATATATATATATATATATATATATATATATATATATATATATATATATATATATATATATATATATATATATATATATATATATATATATATATATATATATATATATATATATATATATATGACCACTATAAAGGATACTTAGAGTGACCTTGAAGGCTAACTAAGGTCACCATTGGGGTAACTTGACCAGGGAAGTACCATAGGTTACTCAGATTTGACCAAATGGTGCCACCTGGTTGTTAGATTAGGTAAGTACTACTTTTGACAATTAAGGCTATGAGTTGCGATTAAAACATCAATATTACCCATGGAATACTCCATTACTCAAAATTAAAATAAACCTTATATTTTATACCTACCAACTTTTAATTGGGTAATTTAACTAAAGCAGAGAATTTAATTTATTCAAGATAGATTTTTTTATGCCTGGACAACAAGCCCGGGTATCTTTGCTAGTAATCCTACTGCAGGCTTTTTTTTATTTATTTTTAAGGGGCTATCTGGTGATTGCCCCCTTAGACATAAGTCGCCGTAAACAAACAGCCTAGTTCTAGGATACTTTAAAATATTTAAAACAATAACAAAACAACAAACCTAGTTAAATGAAAGGAAGAAGGCCGGCCTCCCCCCCCAAAAAGTCAACAAGTCCACCAGTCAATGTGCACGCACTGGTCCCGAGTACAAAGGACAGGCGGTAGCGACACCGCTCATCCTGGTACGGGGACAGGTAACATGCACGAAGATCACCCAGACTGGGACATTCAACAGAATGTGCCGAACAGTCTGGGGGATGACGCAGTCATCGCAATAGGGTGCAGGCGAGCGCTCCATCAAATAGCGATGCATCACACGAGTGTGTCCGATTCAGAGATGACAGATAGCGACCTGAAGCCGTCGCGGCATTGGAAGATAGGTCCATGGGAACAGTCACGGTGGAATCGCGCGCAACTTTAAGTTCCCTTCAACCGTCTCCCATCTTCTTTGCCAAGAAGCTCGAAGAGTGGCCCGTATTCCTGCAATGTAGTCGGTGTGAGGAAGAGCGAAACGCTGGTCCGGTCGCACCTCGCGGACTCTTTGGCGCTGTCATTCCACGCAATTCCTAAATGTCCAGGAACCCAGCAGACGATAATCTCGACATCTGCCCGGCTCGCCAAAACCGTGGGGTCACGGATATCGGGAAGCAGTGGATGCGGAGATTCCAATGCCCTGAGAGCACTCAGGGCGTTTATGAGTCGCTATAGATCACAATCCGGTCTCCGAACCGGGCACGGCGCGTAATCTCCCGTACCGAGTGGTGTATTGCCACCAGCTAGGTCGTGAAGACAGACGCGGCGCTTGGTAAAGCCCCGCTGACTTCAAATAGAGGGGATACGGTGTGGAAGCCGACCCCCTCTTGGGACTTGGAGCAATCCGTATACACTGGCACGGTTCCAGTGTGATACGAGGTGTGCTCCAGAAAGGTCGAACGCAATACTCCCGACGCCGTACAAGATTTGGGAGCAGAGGCGTGGCAACAAATAGCCAAATGTGGTACCCTCCAGGGTGGCGTCAGTGGCAGAAACAGGGGCGCCCCCGCCCGAGAGCTATATCTACCTCTCAAAGGAGTTTCCTGGCCCTAAACCCAAAGGGCTTACGGTATGACTGGCGTCTCTCGGCGGCATAGGCACCATCAAGAGCAGCTGCGGATGCAGTGAGAGCTGTTGGCGACTGAGGGAGGTGCCGGGCTCGCGCGTACAGTCGAGCGATGCACTGCACGCGGCGCTAAGCGAGTGGCATCTCCCCAGCATCGACCAAACGGCTCTCAATGGGAAAAGTGCGGAAGGAACCGGTCGCAAGGCAGAGGCCAGTGAGGTGGATCGAATCCACCTTCCCCAATAAACGCTCGGCTGCGGATGCATAAAACTCGCATCGGTAGTCGAGTTTCGAACAAACAAAGGATCGATAAAAAAGTAGGGCATTAACCCTATCAGCGCCCCAAGCGCTGAACCTCACGGAACGGAGAATGTCCATGGTGAGGGTACAAGAGACCCTAAGGCTGCGAATATGAGCCTCCCAGTCCCAGGTGAGGCGTTGGTCGAATACAAGACCGAGGAAACGGTGCGATTCCACCACATCCAGGCGCTGTGGATGGCGGCAGAAGTGCACCACCTTAGTCTTGGCCAAAGAAAAACGAAACCTGTGCGCTTCGGCATAGCGAGACGCGGTTCAATGCCTGTTGGAGTCGACGCTCCAGAGTTGGCATCTGGGCCGCGCCAAAAGAGATTGAAAGGTTGTCCATGTAGAGCGAAGCAAGAACATCTTCCGGCAGCACCGAGGTGATGCCGTTGATGCTCAGGGCAAAGAGTGTGACACTGAGGACACTTCCCAGCGGGATACTCTCTTCCTGCTCATTTGGGCCGGAGAGGGCTCCCCCCACCCGTACGCGGAATCGACGATCTCGTAAAAATTCAGATATAAACATTGGGAGGCATCCCCTCGCCCCCATCGTGTGGAGAGTCCATGATACCGTATCGCCATGCGGTGCCATAGGCTTCTCCAGATCGAAAAACACCGTGGCATAGTGCTGTCTATGAAGGAAAGCCTCGCAGATGGCATTTTCCAGTCAGAGCAGAGCATCAAACATGGAGTGGAACTTGCGGAAGCCACACTGTGCAGAAGACAGATGGCCTCCGCTGTCCAGGAAAAAGGCTAATCTAACATTTACCAATTTCTCCATCAACTTGCACACGCAAGAGGTTAGAGAGATTGGGCGGAAACCGGTCGGAGTAGAGTGATCACTCCCCGGTTTGCGAAAGGCGAGCACAGTAGCGATTCGTCAGAAGTCTGGGAGAGACCCTCCACCCAGATCCTGTTAAACAAATCTAACAGAAAGGCCATGCCTCGCTCACCCAGGTGTCGAAGCATGGCGTACGGGACATCGCCGTACGCCATGCTTCGACACATGGGCGGTGTCCACGCACGAAGCGAGAGCGGAGCGCAACTCACTCACAGTAAACTTGTCATTGAAGAGTTCTCCGTCTCTGGAGGTAAAGTCCAGCCGGCGGCCTTCCACGACATGACGACGTGCATAGAATACTGGCGGAGCAGCATCTCGGCTAGAGAATGCGGAAAAAGCGGTCGCTAAGGATTCCGCCACGGATGCGGGGTCCGAGATTGCGGTCCCATTCTCCTGGAGAACGGGAGGGGGGCCTGTGAGAACTTGCCCCGAATCCTTTTGACTCGCTTCCACACCTCAGCTAAAGGGGTCTTCCCGTTAAGTGAAGACACGTATGCCCGCCAAGAAGAGCGGCGGGCGTGCTTCAAAATATACCGGAACCTAGCCCTAGCCCGACGAAATTCAGTGACAGTGAAATCGTTCGGGCAACGCTTATAACGCATGTAGGCATAACGCTTCTGTTTGAGTGCCGTCTCCACTCGGCCGACAACCATGGGAGGGGTCGGCGTGCAAAACCGCCAGACGTCCTAGGAAAAGTAGTCAGGCCCACGGCGATGAGGTTGCCGGAGAAGAACTCAACGGCCTCATCTACCGACCTAAACTCCTCGACTGAGATAGAGAATTCAGTCATTTCCTGAAATGCAGGCTACCTACCACGCCCACGCCAAGCACCACCGAGGTGGGCTCTCAGGCGGCAGTTGCCCTGAAAATGATATTTGAATGGGAAAGTGATCTCTACCATGGAGGTCATCGACCATCCCCCAATCAAAATCAGGTTGTGCATCCAAAGACCACCAAGATATATAAAGGCAAGAAAATGAAGCGGTTCTTGGAAAGTGATGTGTAAACTCGTCCACGTTTAGGGACACCCATCTCAAGCTCTTCGATCAGATCGGCAAGGACTTGTCCCCTGGGATTTATGGAGTAATCTCCCCAGAGAGGACGCCTGCCGTTCAAATCTCCAAGCAAGAGATAGAGCCTCGGCAACCGTGCCACAACGCGGCGAAGTCCCCCACATCGAAGTCAGCTGATGGGGGAATGTACGCAGAAATGATAGTATACCTCCTATCCAGGTGCAGCTGCACAGCCACTGCCTGAAAGGAAGTATTTAAAGAGAAAGGAAGAATGGAGACATCATGCCGGGTGTAAACCGCGCATCCCCCAGCCCGGCCATCCCGCAGTGATGGGGTCGCAAGACCCTTATAACCCGGGATGGCGGGCAGGGGGCACGCGCCTAGCATGGTCTCCTGCAAAAAGATAGCTAACGGGGAATGGGACGAGACGAGCTTCCGCAGCTCCTTCCAGTTGGCCCGGAGTCCACGGCAATTCTATTGAAGGAATATGCCCGCCAGGCCTAGCTCAGAGGAGACGCGGGGGCACTCCTCGAACTGAAAACCCTCACGGGAATATCCGTACGCTTGCCGGGGGCAGAACCCCGGGCGTTGTTGGGCGGACAAAGCGCTGACACTTTTGAGGACTTATTGGGGGAGGTTGGGCTCGCCATGCAAGTCTTTTCCTCCCTCCACCTCGAAACCTTAGGCGGGGATTGCGGCTTCGGAGGTGGGGGAGGCCCTATTTTCGAGGAACCACCGTCTCCGAGCCACTCGCTCCACCTCGGGGTATGGGCAAAGGAGCCGAAGCTCCTTTGTTGCCGTCCTCCTTTCGGGGGACAGCTTTAGGAACCCGGGAAGATGGTCTAGCAACCATCTTCAGGGGTGTTGCCTCCTGTGAGTCTAACAAATCGGTGGAGGCACGTATCCATTTCGCCTTACGGGAAACAGTCACACTGGGTAAAGAGAGGGGGAGCCCTGGTTTTAGCCGGGGCTGGGTGTGAACCCTTTTTGCCACCAGCTTTACCAGGGGAGCGCCCGGGTTGAGTAGAGCCCGCAGAAGGGCTCCGAATGGGGGCGGAAACAACTGTGCTCGTTAGCCTGGATGGGCCAGGAGCAGAGGGTGCCTTTCTAACTATTGAGGCATATGATGTCACAGGTATAGCCGGGCGTGCCAGGACCTAGTCTTTAGCCTCGCGGAATGAGAGTCGATCCTGGGCCTGAACGGCCCGGATTTCTTTCTCAATGAGATATGCACCACATTGCTTCAAAGAAGCGGGATGCGGCTCTCCTCAATTGACACACTTGGCCACTTGGCAATTTACACAAACTTCAGGTGACCCCGACTTTGCACGTCTACAAGAACGATTTGTATGGCCAAAGCGGTGACAGTAATAGCACTGCCGCGGCAGTGGCACGAATGCCTTCACGCGATAGCGGTACCAACCAGCATGCACCGACTCAGGGAGCTTGTCACAGTCGAACGTGATGAAGAGTGTAGGGGTGGGTCTCAAGGCCCCTCCCTGTTTTCTCATCACACGTTCGACCTTGACCACCCCATGGTCGGCCAGCTCTAGGGTGATGTCCTCAATGGAGTAGTCAACGAGTTCCCTCGCATAAACTACTTCTTTCACAAAGTTCATGGTAGAGTGCAGCCTCACACTCACCGGGGTGCCATGAAGTGTCCAAAGAGCACTTATCTTGGCCGCCTCGGCGGGATTCGCCAGAAGGCTCCTGTCCGAGAAACAGGTCACCTTCGGCTCTCTACCAATTGCACTAGCTAATCCTCTCCTCTGATGGATCATGTTGCCCTTGGCCAACATGGTGCCATCATTGGAGCAAATAACGAGGAAGCGTTTGAAGCCAGCGGGCTCAAAAACGGCAGGTAACCCTCTGAATGAGGGGCCCAGATGTCATCGAGGCTCCGCCATGTGCACTTTTAGTTTTAATCAGTGGCTCCGGAACAGGAGGGGCAGAGGGGCCGGTTGTGCCAATCTTGGCTTGGTCGCTTGCCAAAGTGGCAGCAGACCCATCCATCCCTGTAGCCCCGCGGGTGGAGAGGAGCCCCGAGTCTTCCTCATCTCCGACGATAGGAGCCCCTAGGCCAGATGGACTGGCCTCAGCCAGGTCCTTCTCCCAAATGGAGAAGGTCCTGGTGGGCACAGGGGCTCCGGTTGGAGGAGATCTCTGCCCTCCTTGTACTGCCTTGGAGCCCTCAGCCATTTGAGGAGGACCTTGCATAGGGTCGGATTCGGGTTCAGGGCTTGGCACCGAGCCCGGATTCCCCCCCCCCCATGGAAGGCCCTACCGTCTGAGGCTTGGTTTCCTCAAGGACCATGTCTATCACAGGAGGGGCCTCCAGTTGGCCATCCCCTCCCAAGACATCGCAGGTCCCGTTAGCTGTATTGTCACTAGTCTTTTGTGGGGAGGCACAGGCCTTGACCCGGGCAAGGTTTAATATTCTTGCCACCAGGTCTTTTGAGGGAAGCGACCGAAGGGGCCTGGCTTCCCTCTCCCCCCTAAGGGGGTTTGCCCTACTGAGCCGCTTACACGAGAGGAGGTCAGCAATGGGCTGCCTGCTGGCTTTCTTGGCAGTCCCCTTGGAAAGAACAGAGGGGACTGCTGCTGGAAGAAGGGAGGTGCCCGAAAGCACCTCCAGAGAATGGGGTGAGGGGGAGTCCCCTTCACACATAGGCATAGGAGAGGAGTAAGCCTCCTCTCTGGTTAGAGAGATATGGTGGGTCCCCTGTGCAAGCACAGGGGAGGGAACCTCCATTTTTTCTGTGGAGCTGCCAGAGAGCGGCTCCGTCGTTTGTACAGGGGGAGTTAAAGGGGTTTTTTGGTTAGACTCATCATTGGGCATGGTGACCATCTTTTTATTACAGGATGAACCGCTCATCACCTCTCGCTGTTGCCCGCACTGCAAGAGGTGCTTACAGGCCTGGCAGAGCCAGGCACAGCCATTTGGGACCACCCCTCCCGCCTGGTGGCCTGGCAGTCCATCGGCATGGCGGCTCCACCTTAGATGCGCCGTAAAAATGGATAGGAAAATGGGGATGAAGCAGGTTGTTAAAAAAAAACATCCCGAACCGGAGCTCAGGGGTTAGGGAACATTATCCCCTCCCCCCTCAGCCCCGATCTGGGACAGTTGGCTTGAGAAGAAGGTCAGCATCTACCCTGTGAAATTAGAGGCTGACCATTGAAAGTTGTGGGAGAGGTTGTATGAAAAGCGACGAAGTTCCGGAGAAATACAGGCTATCTGAAGGAAGGAAGAGAGGCTAAGTTGGGGCTGGATGGAGTGCTGGATCCCGTCAGCACAGTGGCCATGATGGCAAATCGCCGCGCCCCTTACGGGGTACAGTATTGTGAGAACATCCTTCAGCAGCACTGAGGTGATACCAATGATGCCTATGGCAAAGAGAATGATGCTGAGGACACTTTCCTGTATGATGCGCTTCTCTTTCCCTATGCCCACAGAGCAGAGATGATTCCATGTACATGTACAGTGGATCAATGATCTCTGTCATGGCCACAGGGCTTCCTGATATCAGGCGTATACTTCCTGACCAAATTAGATCGATCCAAGTGCATCACCAAGGTTTCATTGCCTAACATTTCCACATCTCATCAGGTGAGCAATTAATTAACCATGCAAAATTAGGGTTTAAAGTAGTCTGTTCCAAACTAACTGGATTTGAGTAGCAATAACCAATTCCAAATAACATTTCAGAGGCGGTTTTTTAATATAAATGAGACACCAAGATCTAAAAGAGAAACTACCCCACCTCAATCTGGCACCAGCCATTCAAACTAAGTTGATTTCCCTCGTTCATTAATTATTTTAATCATTTAATGCAATGCTCAGACTAATTAAAGGCAGAAAACCACCAATACTAAAGAGCACAGCCCTTTCACAATAAGCAAGAGTAAATATTTGAAGAATCACAACTCACCATTTTATTATCCAATATTTCATTAGCATATAAATTATTTTCATTACTCATATCTATCTATATTTGAAAATTCTGAAATAAATAAATTCACTCTTCCCGTCTTTACTAATAACTTTAAGAGTTAAATTGGAATTTGATCAACTATCAGATGCCATACATTAGTGTCCTATCTGAAATATATAAAAGAGTGAAACTATATGAGGGGGTTACAGCATACCAAGTGGAAACACCTCTTTAATTTTAGCATTACATTTTCAATTGTGTATTAGATCTCCAGACCAGAATGAAATTCATATAAAGATCAGAATGACAATCACTGGAGAGCCTAGGAAAAAGGAGCTGGTCCACTTTAGGTGAGGAGACCAACCAGTGAGCAGAGAACCTTTCATGATACAAGGAGTGGGCATACCCATTCCGGATCAGGGGTGGGGTGGGGTGATATAAATGCCTCATCATTAGTTTCTAGGACTGAAGAGTGGATAACAGTGTGGCAATGAGTAAGCAAGAGACCCATGTTGGTGGATGGAGTCCCAATTATAACCAACTTACTGCTGTTGCCATATGGTGTAGACCCCTGTGTTTTGGATCCCAATGAAAAATAAAAGGCGACAAAAGGAGCATAAATTGGGGGTAAAGGCCCAATTAAATGAATGAATATAATTAAACAAAAAAGTGCATGTATTTATTAACCAAATGAAGAGGCGTCTCACTCACAGACTGCAATACAAAGTGACTCAGCAAATCATAACATTTACCATTCAGGCATCCCCTACAAAAGCCACTTTAGGATTACATCATCATATATTGGAACGGCTTCATTGACTAGAAACACTGATTCTAATTAAAGCAAAGTTAAGCCATATTAGGTGTAGCAAGTGGCCAGATGGAATACAATTTCAGGTCACATTGAAGGTGGCTAGCATATAGGGTTGATTCCTGTGGTTCAGAGCCAATGTTAATCAGTAGGTCCACACTGAGATATAAAAAGCATCATAAAAGAGTGCAGCTCTGGTAAAATCCACACCAATATTTTTTTTATCAAATGCTTTACCACAAAGGTGAGGTGAGCCTATTATATAAAATCAGATTTAATTTTTAAGTCAAGTTCTTCTGGCAACTGCCAATAAGCGCATGGATGCCCAAAATACAAAATAGCCTATCTTTAGGCTAATTTAACACACAAAACAAACCCTCCAAAATAACAGAAAAAAAGAAGCATATTCAAACTCGATCTAAAGCCAAGGGCTGCAGATAACACCCTCAAAGATCCTGCCACATTGGGATATTCAACAAGAATGTGCTTGACAGCCTGAAGGACCAGACAGGCATCACAGCAAGGTCCTGGAGAGTGCTGTATTAAATAGCTCTGTCTTATGGGTATATCTAATTTCATGCAACAAAAAATTACTGCTATGGCTGAAATTGCTCCAGCTCCACAAAAACCCTACCATTCTGTGTAACTTGCCATATGAAGAGCCACTCGCCCTAGATGAGAAAACCCTTGAGGTGAAAAGTATAACTACAGAAGTTACAACAATGACTGGCATATTCCCTGATCCTTCAACTACTGCACTCCTTTCCCAGAGTCCTGTCCCTGTCCATGTTCTCTGGGAAACTGTTAAGAATTGCGATCTTGTCTCTATGATAAGTTTAAAGTGCAATTTAAATTTTATGAGTGCAATCTTAAAGCCTAATCAAAGAGGCTAGTGTAATACCACCTTCTAAATTTACTTAATCCCTTTCCCTGACTCACCCCAGAATCTACAACTCTGTTTAGTCTTTAGTTTGTATGAATCAAAATCTACTGTTCCTGAATCATTGTGTAAAACATTAATTGCTGCATATCATCTGCAAGAATTTTTTGTTATCTGCTGATTGCATAGTAAAATACAATTAAATGGCAAAATAATAATCCTATAAATTTCACTAAATTTTAAATGCCAAGAAATGATTTAATATATAAATATACTTATTTATGTATGATATTTATCTTTTCTCTTTACTATTTCTCTCTTTCTGTCACTTTTCTCTTTTGTTCATCATGTTTTACTTGATTTTGTCTTCTTTCTCTTTTTGCATGATTAGTATAATCAAGGAAAGAGGAGTATAATAGGACATTCGCCTTCCCTATATTTATATATAAATATTTATACAGACATATTGTTAAAATACTTTTAATCAAATGTTTTTGGTAATTTTTATAAACTAAATGCTCTAAATTAAGATCTAGAATTAAATCTGTAAGGACCCCAGAAAAGGGGTGAGTAAGATCCTGTATTATTTACTAGTTTTGAAATTAAGGCTTATCTATTTCATTATTTACCAGTTAGGACTTTTGGGGGGGGGGGGCTATCTGGCGACTGCTCACTTAGGCATAAGTCGCTGTAAACAAACAGCCTAGTTCTAGGCTAGTTTTAAAAAATTTGAACATAAAACAACAAAAAGAAAAAACAATTAGGAAGCAGTAACAATAACAAAAACAAAACTTAGTTAAATGAAAGGGAGAAGGCCGGCTTCCCCCAAAAAGTCGACAAGTCCACCAGTCAATGTGCACGCACTCATCCCGAGTACAAAGGACAGGCAGTAGCGACCCCGCCCATCCTGGTACCGGGACAGGTAGTATGCGCACAGATCACCCAGACTGGGACATTAGACAAGAATGTGCCGAACAGTCTGGGGGACGATGCAGTCGTCGCAATAGGGCGCTCCATCAAATAGTGATGCAACACACGAGTGTGTCCGATTCGGAAACAACAGAAAGCGACCTGAAGCTGTCGCAGCATTGGGGGATAGTTGCAGTGCAAAGGCAGGCA
This sequence comes from Ceratothoa steindachneri, assembly GCA_963969495.1. Lineage (NCBI taxonomy): Eukaryota > Metazoa > Arthropoda > Malacostraca > Isopoda > Cymothoidae > Ceratothoa > Ceratothoa steindachneri. The sequence continues at coordinate 36,842,913 of OZ018328.1, read as the reverse complement.
ACTTAAAGTTCCCTTTGACCATCTCGCATCTTCTTTGACAAGCAGTCTGAACAGCTGCCTATATTCCTGCCATGTAGTTGGTGAGGAAGAGCGGCGCTTATAGCGCATGTAGGCATAACGCTTCTGTTTGAGCGCCGTGTCACACTCGGTCGGCTTGCAAAATAGCCAGACGTTCTAGGAATAGTAGTCAGGCACGCGGCGATGAGGTTGCCAGAGAAGAACTCAACGGCCTCATCTACCGACCTAAACTCCTCAACTGAGATTGAGAATTCAGTCATTTCCTGAAATGCAGGCCACCGCGCCAAATACCACCGAGGTGGGCTCTCAGGTCGCAGTTGCCCTGAAAATGATATTTGAGTGGGAAAGTGATCACTACCATGGAGGTCATCAACCACCCCCCAATCAAAATCAGGCTGTGCATCCGAAGAGCACAAAGATAGATCAAGGCAAGAAAATGAAGCGGTTCTCGGAAAGTGATGCGTAAACTCATCCAAGTTTAGGACACCCATCTCAAGCTCTTCAATCAGATCGGCAAGGACTTGTCCCCTAGGATTTATGGAGTAATCTCCCCAGAGCAGATCCCTGCTGTTCAGATCTCCAAGCAAGAGAAAGGGCCTCGGCAACCGTGCCACGACGCGGCGGAAGTACCACGCGTCAAAGTCAGCTGACAGTGGAATGTACGCAGAAATGATAGTATACCTCCTATCCAGGAGAAGCTGCACAGCCACTCCCTGAGAGGAGGTATCTAAGGAGAAAGAAAGAACGGAGACATCATGCTGGGTGTAAACCGCACATCCCCCAGCCCTGCTATCCCATAGTGGTAAGGTCGCAAGACCCTTATACCCAGGGAGGGCGGGCAGGGGGCAGTCGCCTAGCATGGTCTCCTGCAGAAAGATAGGTAACCGGGAACGGCACAAGATGAACCTCCGCAACTCCTCCCAGTTTGCCTGGAGTCCACGGCAATTCCATTGAAGGAATATGCCCTCCAGGCTTAGCTTGGAGGAGACGCGGGGGTCCTCCTCGAACAGAAGACCCTCACGGGAATAGCCGAACGCTTCCCGGACGTAGAATCCCGGGTGCTATTGGCAGGACAAAGCGCTGACACCTTCGAGGACTTATTGGGGAAGGTTGGACTCGCCATGCAAGTCTTTTCCTCCCTCCACCTCAAAACCTTAGGCGGGCATTGCGGCTTCGGAGGAAGGGGGCCCTCTTTTCGAGGAACCACTGTCTCCAAGCCACTCGCTCCACCACTAGGCATGGGCGAAGGAGCCAAAGCTCCTTTGTTGAGGTCCTCCTTTCGGGAGACAGCTTTAGGAACCCCGGAAGATGGCCTGGCGACCAACTTCAGGGGTGTTGCCTCCTGTGAGTCTAACTACTCCGTGGAGGCTAATGGCCGTTTCGCCTTACAGGAAACAGTCACGCTGGGGTAAGAGGGGGGAGCCCTAGTTTTAGCCGGGGCTGGGTAGGAACCCTTTTTGCTGCCAGCTTTACCAGGGAAGCGCCCGGGTTGAGTAGAGCCTGCAGAAGGGCTCCGAATGGGGGTGGAAACAACTGTGCTCCTTGGCCTGGATGGGCCAGGAAAAGAGGGTGCCTTTCTAACTATTGAAGCATATGACATCCCAGGCAGAGCCCGGCGCGCAAGGACCAAGTCCTTAGCATCGCGGAATGAGATTCGATCCTGGGCCTGAACGGCCAGGATTTCCTTCTCAGGGAGATATGCACCACATTGCAATTGACACACTTGGCCACACATGATTTAGACTTAGCGTGTGCGGCCCTGGAGCAATTTACACAGACTTCAGGTGACCCTGACTTTACATGTGGTAGCGGTACCAACTAGCATGCACCGACTCAAAGAGCTTATCACAGTCAAACGTGACAAAGAGTGTAGGGGTGGGTCCCGAGGCCCCTCCCTGTTTTCTCATCACACGTTCGACCTTGACCGCACCATGGTCGGCAAGCTCTAAGGTGATGTCCTCAATGGAGTAGTCAACAAATTCCCTCGCATAAACTACTCCTTTCACAAAATTCATGGTAGAGTGCGGCGTCACACTCACCAGGGTGCCATGAAGTGTCTGAAGAGCACTTATCTTGGCTGCCTCGGCGGGATTCACCGCATTCGCCAGAAGGCTCCCATCCGAGAAACGGGTCACCTTCGGCTCACTACCAATTGCACTAGCTAATCCTCTCCTCTCATGGATCATGTTGCCCTTGGCCAACATGGTGCCATCAGTGGAGCGAATGACGAGGAAGTGTTTGAAGCCAGCGGGCTAAAAAATGCCAGGTAACCTCTGAATCATGGGCCCCGTTGTTAGCGAGGCTCCGCCCTGTGCACTTTTGGTCTTTGTCATAGTCAGGGGCTCCACACCCGGGGATGCAGGCAGAGGGGCCGGATTTGGTAATTTTGGCTTGGTCGCTTGCCAAAGTGGCAGCAGCCCCATCCATCCTCGCAGCCCCCGCGGATGAAGAGGAGCCCCGAGTCTTCTTAGTCTTTTTTTCTTTTAGGAGAGGAGGGCGGAGAATGAATCCGCTTCTCCCCTCCACTGGCAAGAGCCCCCAGGCCAGATAGACCAGCCTCAGCCAGGTCCTTCTCCGAACTGCGGTATCATAGGCCTTCTCCAGATCAAAAAACACTGTGGCATAGTGCTGTCTACGAAGGAAGACCTCGCAAACGGCATTTTCCAGTCAAAGAAGAGCATCCGACATGGAGTGGAACTTCTGGAAGCCGCACTGTGCAGAAGACAGATGGCCTCCGCTATCCAGGAAAAAGGTTAATCTTAACATTTATCAATTTCTCCATCAACTTGCACACACAAGAAGTTAGAGAGATTGGGCGGAAACCAGCCAGAGTAGAGCGACCTCTCCCCAGTTTGCGAAAAGCGAGGACAGTGGCAATTGACCAGGAATCTGGGAGGAGAACCTCAACCCGGATCCTGTGGAAAAAATCTAACCGAAAGGCCATGCCTCGCTCACCTAGGTGTCGAAGCATGGCATACGGGACACCGTCCAGAACATGGGCGGTGTCTGCACACAAAGCGAGAGCGGAGCGCAACTCACTCACAGTAAACTTGTCATTGAAGAGTTCTCCGTCTCTGGAGGTAAAGTCCAGCCGGCGGCCTTCGACGACATGATGATGTGCATTGAATACTGGCGGAGCAGCATCTCAGCTAGAGAATGCGGTCCCATTCTCCTGGAGAACGGGAGGGGGGTCCTGTAAGAACTTGCCCCGAATCCTTTTGACCTGCTTCCACACTTCTGCTAAAGAGGTCTTCCCATTAAGTGAAGACATGTATGCCCCGCCAAGAAGAGCGGCGGGCGTGCTTCGAAATATACCAGAACCTAGCCCTGGGCCCGACAAAATTCAGCGACAGTGAAATCGTTCAGGCGGCGCTTATAGTGCATGTAGGCATAATGCTTCTGTTTGAGGGCCGTCTCACATTCGGCCGGCATGCAAAATGGCCAGGCATTCTAGGAATAGTAGTCAGGCCCGTTGCAATGAGTTTGCCAGAGAAGAACTCAATGGCCTCATCTACCGACTTAAACTCCTCGAGTGAGATAGAGAATTCAGTCATTTACTGAAATGCAGGCCACTTTTTTTGAGAGGAGGGCAGGGAATGAACCCGCTTCTCACCTCCGCCGGAAGTAGCCCCGAGGCCAGATGGACAGGCCTCAACCAGGGGGGGGGGGGCCTCCAGTTGGCCATCCCCCCCCCAAGACATCGCAGGTCCTGTTGGCAGTATCGTCACTAGTCTTGTGTGCGGAGGCACAGGCCTTGACCCTGGCAAGGTTCAATATTCTTGCCAGCAGGTCTTTTGAGATAAGCGACAGAAGGGGCCTGGCTTCCCTCTTCCCCCTAAGGGAAGAGGGAAGCCAGGCCCCTTCCCTACGGAGCCACTTTGATGCGGAGTGGCTGGCTAAGGGCTGCCTGCTGGCTTTCCTGGCAGTCCCCTTGGAAATAACAGAGGGGACTGCCTCTGGAAAAAGGGAGGTGCCCAAAAGCACCTCCAGAGAAGGGGGTGAGGGGGAGTCCCCTACACCCGTAGGCGAAGGAGAGAAGTAAGCCTCCTCTCTGGTTAGAGAGATATGGAGGGTCCCCTGCGAAGCACAGGATAAAGGACCTCCATTTTTTCGGGGGAGCTACCCGAGGGCGGCTCCGTTGATGAGCAAGGGGAAGTTGAGGGTTGATTTTTTTAAATGTTCATCATCCGGCATGGTGACCCTTAATTTTCTGCGGGACGCAATAGCGCATCACCTCTCGCCGTAGCCTGCACTGCAAGAGGTGCTTACAGGCCCGGCAGAGCCAGGCGCTGCCATTTGGGACCACCCCTCCTGCCTTGTGACCTGGCAGTCCATCGGCATGGCGGCTCCACCTTGAACAATGCGTAAAATTGATAGAATGTGAAGAGGAGAGGAAAAGGGATGTAAGGAAGGTATGGGTGGGAATGAAGCAGGTTGATAAAATCCAACCACCCCAGACCGGAGCTCAGGGGTTAGGGAACATTGCCCCCTCCCCCCTCAGCCCCGATCCGGGACGGTTGGCTGAGAAGGTCAGCATCCTCCCTGTGAAATTAGAGGCTGACCAGAGAAAGTTGTGGGAGAGGTTGTATGAAAAGCAAGGAAACACAAGTGTTTTGAAGGAAGGAGAAGAGGCTAAGCTGGGATCGGACAGGGTGCTGAGTCCTGTCAGCACGGCAGCCAGGATGGTAAATCGGCGCGCCCCTTACATGGTCAAGTTACTCTCATTGATAAATCTCTGTTTACAAACAAAGAAGGACTGACCTAGCCATTTATGCATTTTAATTAGATGATTACTCACTAACATAAGAGTTTGACCTAAAAAAGGCTGAATTATCATAATAATAAAGGCAAATACAAGTCTAAAAGTGAAAGGCCAAAAAAAGGCCCTCGGATGATTACACAGCACTGAATCGAGGACCTAGGAAGGCCCTCAGGTGACTGATGGGTTAATGATAATTTTTCTTCAATATTAACAGAATAGAATCCAGATAGATTAATTGATGATAATTCTAGGTCAAGGGAAGTAATGTTGAACACCATTAATGTGAACATGGAAATAATTAAAGGGTTTATATTGGAGTTATATTATGTTATGTTATTGAGTTAAATACTGGTAAGTCATCTAGCCCAGACAACATTGTTTCTAGGTTACTCAAAGAAGGTGTAGATAGTTTTGCAGTAGCTCTTGAGAAGATATATACTAGATCACTAGAGTTTGGCAAATACCTAATGATTGGAAATTAGCAAATGTATTGCCAATTTTTAAAAAGGGAACTAAATAGGACTTGAATAACTTTAGGCCGTAAGCTTAACTTCTAACATTTGTAAAATTCTTGAGAAGATAGTTAAGGGGATTTCTGACCATCTAGAGTGTGGTAGGTTAATAAATGATGCTCAGCATGGGTTTAGAAAAGGTAGATCATATTTAACAAATTTCTGGATTTTATGGATTATGTTACTAAACAATTAGAAAAGGGAGAGAATGTTGATGTAATTTACTTAGATTTTAGCAAAGCTTTTGATAAGGTTCCACATAAAAGACTAGTTCACAAATTAAAAATGTATGGGATATGTGGTAAAGTTTTGAATTGGATAGCTGAATGGCTGAAAGACGAGCCCACTACCTGAAACAGTTTATAACCAAACCAACAAGGGGAGTAAACATCCTAGACTTGATTTTCAATAAAAAGCATGACATCATTCATGATTACAAACAATTTGACACAACTATGTCTGACCATAGGCTGTGTGAAGCAATAGTCTTAGCCAATGCGCTAAAGGCCAAGTCACCCAAGGAACCCCAGGAAGACAAATCAAGGATGGGCAATTTGAACTTCTATCAAAGATATAAACTAGGACAATATAGAAAAGGCACTCAATATTGACTGGAAAGAAAAATATGCGGAAAATATGCTCCTCTCTTTCACAAAAAATAGGTGAGACTGTCTGTGAAGTTTATGTCCCCTCATAGAGGACCACAAGGAAAAGAAGACTAATTCCAAGGGACAGATGGATCCTTGTGAGGAAAAAAGGCATCTGTAAGACAAAACTAAATAAACAAACTCTAACCATGCATGGAACAGACTGCAAGAGACATTCAAGAGAATTGAAATACAACTACTCCAGTTACACAAGAACCAAAGGAAGAAGGAAGAAATGCAAGCAGTCAGCAACATAAAAGTAAACTTGAAGTTCTTCTTTACATATGCCAACTCAAAATCAAATACTCAGTCATCAATGGCCAAAATTCTTAAAACCCAGTATGAAAAAGTTTTAAGCAACCGAGCCACTGAGGCAGTTGTGATAGAAAAAACTGAATTTTTCAAAACAGATTCATCATGGCTCTTACGGATATTGATAGACATACAACCCACGAATGCCGAAATTATTCAAGCTATAGATGCAATGAACACAGACTCAGCTGCAGGACCAGATGGCTTCTGCGCTAAATTCATAAAGATCTGCAAAGAGGAACTAGCCTTACCCTTGCCACTAATGTTGACAAGTCCCTGAACACTGGTATAGTACCAAAAACACTTAAGGCAGGATAGTCACACCCAAAAACAAAGGTGAAAACACGGACCTCGCAAAGAACTACTGACCAGTAGAATTAATTTCCCATATAAGCAAGATCATTGAACGAGTTGTAAGGAAACGGCTAACTGAGGACATAGAAGAAATACAAACATACAATGAAGGACAAAATGGATTCAGGATAGGTCGATCATGTCGCTCACAACTCTCGTCCCACCAAGGGGCCATACTTGGGGGCCTAAGTAAATGAAAGAATGTAGACGTAATATATTTGGACTTTGGGAAGGCCTTTGACAAGGTGGATCATGGCCTGGTGCTCAGGAAAATGAAAAGCATCGGTGTAGGAGGAAGCTTGGAGACCTGACTGCACAATTTCCTGACTGGAAGAACCCAAAGGGTCTCTATTCACAGCCACCTCTCAGACCCTAGCAACACAAAGAGTAAAGTCCCACAGGGCTCAGTCTTGGGGGCACTTATATTCCTAATTATGATTGCAGACATTGACAAAGCACTGCAACACTGATAATAATAATAATAGGTATTTATAATGCACCCTTCAGGGCTGTTAGCCCTCCCAGAGCGCAAGTTGTGTAGCGAGTGTAGAGAAAGTTTACAGGGGAGAGAAGGCAATTCTGAAGAGATGAGTCTTCAGGAGACGTTTAAAAGTAGTAAGGGAGGGAGAGGATTGGACTTCAGCAGGAAGAGCATTCCAGAGTCTAGGAGCACAAACTGAGAAGAAACGATCACCCATCAAGCAGAGGACAGAACGAGGAGTGTTCAGGATGGGAGCGAGGTTAGACCGGAGTGCCCAAGGAGTTTGACGATGGGAGAGGGCAGACACAAGATAAGGTGGGGCTTCGAGGTTTAGGGCCTTGTAGGTAATGAGAAGAATTTTATAGTGGGTACGGAAGCGAATAGGTAACCAGTGTAGCTCCTGTAACAGAGACATTGAAGGAGAGAACCGGGGGCAGCGAAGGGGGAGATGGGCAGCATAATTTTGAACTAGTTGTAGGGGGCAAAGTAACGAAGAAGGGAGATTCACTAGAAGAGAATTGCAGTAGTCTAAGCATGAAGTGACGAAGGCATGAATAGCAGTCTTGAGGCTTCGTCGATCAAAATGAGAGACCAATTGAATCAGCATAGGATGTGGTACTACTCCAAGACGACCTGGACTGGATCATCGATTGGACTGAAGCTAACAGCATGAAGCTAAATGGAGACAAATTGAGCTACTCAGATATGGCCCATTAATTGAAATTAAAAGCAGTACAAGCTACCAAGTCCAAAAGCAAGAAATAGTACCGAAAGAGGAAGTGCGTGACCTTGGTGTCTTATGAGTGACAGTGGGACATTCTCAAAGCACATCAGTAACATCATTTCAACAGCCAACAGATTGACTGGGTGGATCCTAAGAAATTTCAGGACCAGGGAGAGATCATGCATGCTGACCCTATGGAAGTCGCTGGTACTACCTAGGCTTGAATACTGCTGCCAGCTCTGGACACTACACAAACCTAGGGAAATTGGCAAACTAGAGGCGCAAACTAGAGGCACTCCAGCGTAACTTTACAAGAAAAATTCAAAACCTCCATCAGCTTAATTACTGGGAACGACTACATGAGCTAAAGCTATACTCACTGCAGAGAAGAAGAGAATGCTATATGGTACTCTATGTGTGGAAGGTTTTGAAAGGACAGGTGCCTAATGTAGGACTAGAGGTTAACAACCACCAAAGAAATGGATGCCTGTGCTACGTAAAGAGAATCTAAGCTACCACCTGCAAAGTAGCCACAATAGCTTCATTGCAACTTGAAGAAGATTATTTAACTCTTCACCAAGGAGGATAAGACAACTGACAGGGGTCACAATTGACTGCTTTAAAAGAAGACTGGATAAGTGGCTGGAAACAATACCAGACAAACTACCAACACCAGGATATCCAAACTTGAATGAAAACTCCTTGGTCAAGAGAAAAAATAGTAGCAGAGCAGAGCTGCCTGCATGCAGTGAAGGCCCACCTTAGCTGAGCCACAGAAGGCGAAATTCTACAAAGTAAACAAAGTAAGTAAGTAAGAGAATTGTGCTGAATGTGGTGAGATCACAGTGGAGGGACATTAGCAGTGGTGTACCTCAGGAATCCATTCTAGGCCCTTTATTATTCATAGTTTATATAAATGATCTTGGGGAGGCTGTAAATAGCAGTGTCAATTTTTGCTGATGACGATAAATTGACAGCTGAAGTCAAAGAAGTTGAGGGTAGCTTTAAAAATGCAGACTGACTTAAATAAGTTATTAGCTTGGGCTGAGAAGTGGTAAATGACTTTTAACCTTAAAAAATTAAAAGTTCTTAACATAGGAGGCGAAAATAGGGGATTTAGCTATGAAATGGATGGGCATTGACTGAATTCCATTGAGGATAAGGACTTAGGCATACTAGTAGATAGGCCACTGAAGTTTTCAAAGCAATATATTGAGGCAAAAAATAGAGCAAATAAGGTGCTATGATACATTAACAGGAATGTTAGCTACAAGAATAAAGAGGTTATCCTCTTTATTAAATAAATTTGAGATCTCATAAAAAAATCCTACTTATTGGCGAAATATCCACAATCTAACATAAATCAATCCTACTACCAAACAAACAAGAGATAATTGAAAAGAAAAATACTATATACAAACAACTAAATGAACAATACAAAGGAGGCCTAACAAGCACACTGAATCCCCCAAAAAAAGAAAAGGCCTCACATTTTACCCTGGGGATAGTTCTACCGCTTGCCACTTGTGTGGTCATAATTAACACAGACATCTTATAAAAAAAAGGTTGGTGCCTCAGAGTTCAGTATAATGTGATATGATCACATCTTGAGGTTATATAGAAGCCATCCTCCTTCTAAATGGGATGTACAATAAATTTAGTTAAGTTACTTCATATCCTACAATCTTGGCCACTCTTTATAAAGTGAAGGATTATCGTGTTGAATTTTAGCAAAATTATAGAGTGGAATTTTGCAAAAATAAGAAATTAGCTGGGGAAGATAAAAAAAAACAACATTTTATACAAAACATGAAAATCAATTATATATATATATAAAGAAAAAACGACAAAAAAACATTGGGAAAGGGGTGGGAGAATGGCCCTTCACAAATACTCACATACACTCCACCACACCCCTCCTTCCTTAAGCCATCCGACCACAGTCATTCACAATACACTCTCAATCCTTACTCACAGTACTTTTTATACTCAATCGCTCCCTTCTGCACCCATTCACATTTGTCTACTGGTCCCAAGCTACGCATGGCAATCTGTCGGGGTGTTTGTCAGTCATCCTGTCAGTCTCCTTGTCACTATCGATCATGTCATCCACCATACTCCTAGCCTTCGTCACTAGCTCTCCAATCTCTCAACAGAACTCTTTCATACTCTTCCATTCAGAACCTTCACTCTTCTAACCCCCATTCATCAGCTTCTCATTCACAGCTCTCATCCAACTCAAGGTACACTCTTGCAAAAAAAAACAAATCACTCACATTCCCTCTACTCTCAGCGGCTATACTGGAAACCCCTTCAACTGGTTCCCACCAGAAGCCAAAAAATTCAATCACCTCCTCATTCTCCACATCGAACTCACCTCTACCCTTACCATGCACAAAACCAGAAAAATCAGCCACACTAGGTTCATTCTGTCCAAACACACTATCATTCATACTGTTCCCAAAACCAAAAAAATCAGCCACAGGCAGCTCCCTCACTCATCTACTTACATCAGCCAAATCACTCACCTGCTTATGCAAACACTCTCTCTCAAGCTCCACCATACCAGAAAAACTGCTCAGACTTACTTTCATTTGTGCTTGCATTCTTCATTTCAGGAATAAGTTTCTTGAGCTCCTGGGCCTCGTAGTAATAGAGGAACCTGAGATGGTAGCCATAACGGAGTCATGGATAAAAACCTCAAACCAATATTTTGAAAGTGAATTCACGATTCCCGGTTACCAGCTCTTCCTGAAAGATAGGCCAGACAGAGAGGGTGGCGGTGTGTTGTTGTATGTCAAGGATACTCTCAACTCGACGGATTGCAACATCGTATCCGACCATGAACTACTAGGTATTGAACTAGAGATAGGTCCTGCCAAATACAGGACCCTGGTGCTTTATAGACCTACTGCCCAAATCGTTGAAAAGGACAGAGATCTGTACCAGCTACTAGGAGAACTTGTCGAAGACAGAGTGTGTATCGTCATAGGTGATTTCAACACACAAGTTGACTGGGAAACCAGAGAACCCTGTGGCGAAAATGCACTACTCCTAGAGTTCGCGAACAACAAGTTCCTGACTCAATGGGTGAGAGAGCCAATGAGAGGAAACAATATCCTTGACTTGGTTTTCACCTCTGAGGATGACATCGTTGAGGACCTCTCTGTTGGCGAAGAGCTCAGTGGCAGTGACCACCGACTAATTAGATTTGTAGTCAAAGTCCCAAAGGCAGGGCCTGCAACTAGTAAATCGAGGAAACTCGATTTGAAAGGAGCAGACTTTGCAGGTCTTCGTGCTGGACTGACTGACGCGATGTTGTTGAAGACTCGTGGAACAGTTTCAAAACCACATTCATGAGCCTTCAATCGCGTTTCATCCCTCTGAAATGTCCCCGTCGGTCTTCTGTTCAACCAAAGTGGTTTAATCTAGAAATCGGCCAACTGCTTAGGAAGAAGAGAACTGTGTACCAGCAATCGAAGATCTCGGGTGACTTTGATGAATACCGGAGGCTAGCCAGGAGAGTGAAGTCCAGCATAAGGGTGGCTAAGCGGTCTGAGGAACTCCGAGTGGCGAGACTCTGTAAAGAGAATCCCAAGGAGTTTTTTGGATATGTGAACAGCCATAAACCAATCCGTTGAACGATTGGCCCTTTGAGAAATGAGGAGGGGGCATTAAGGCACTTAGATGCAGAAAGTGCTAACCTCCTCAACGACTACTTCTCTTCAGTGTTTACTGAAGAGTCTGGTCCCATCCCCCAGCCAATGGATTCCTACTCGGGGGGAAAAGCTGGAGGATATGGACTTCACGAAGGGGAAATAAAAAAGATCAGTGACCTAATGATGAATAAGTCACCTGGCCCAGATGGGTTTCTACCTAAAGTGTTAAAAGAAGTGCGCGATCAAGTGTCACGACACCTGAGCGCAATCTTCAACATGTCAATCCGGACCGAATGCGTTCCTAGAGACTGGCGTGAAGCGGAGGTGACTCCTATCTTCAAGAAAGGAGACTGAAGCCAACCGTCAAACTACCGACCTATCAGTCTGACTTCGATAGTCGGTAAACTCATGGAAAGCATGATGGTGGACAAAATGATGTCGTATTTAGAGTCAAACCTGCTACTGAGGAGTTCCCAGCATGGCTTCCGAAGGCAACGGTCATGCCTGATGAACCTTGTGGAATTCTTCCACTTCGTGTTCAGTGAGCACAATCAGGACAAGGCGGTGGATGTGGTCTATTTAGACTTTCAGAAAGCCTTTGATAAGGTACCACACCGCCGCCTTCTCCAGAAAGTGCGAGTGCTGGGCATAGACGGAAAAGTAGCCGGCTGGATTCAGAACTGGCTAAGTGGCAGACGGCAATGGGTGGTGGTGAATGGACAGGCTTCTGAGTGGGTGCCTGTTACTAGCGGGGTGCCTCAAAGGTTCTGTCCTGGGACCACTACTATTCATCATCTATGTCAATGACATGGACGGTGACATGGTTGCCAAGATTTCCAAATTTGCCGACGATACCAAGCTTGGTATGAACGTTGCAAAGGATGGAAATACTGCCCGCCTGCAGGAAGATCTTGGGAAGATTGGGGAGTGGTCGGACACGTGGCAAATGCCTTTTAACGTGGGGAAATGCAAAGTGATGCATATCGGCCACAGAAACCCCCAATCTCAATATATCCTTAAGGGCACTGCTATTGAATCCACCGACACTGAGAAGGACTTGGGTGTAACAATCACTAGTGACCTCAAGTTCTCGAAACAGTGCATTGAGGCGGAGAAAAGGGCCCAAAGGATGCTAGGTTATATAAAGCGCCAGTTTGGATATCGGAACAAGGAGATTGTACTGTGTTTGTACAACTCACTTGTCCAACCGCACCTGGAGTATGCCGTACAATTTTGGAGTCCTTCATTTTGTAAGGATATCGCAAGATTGGAACGTGTACAAGCCAGGGCAACCAAGCTGATTCCCTCTATCCGACATAAAAGTTATGAGGATAGACTAAGGAAATTAGATCTGTTCTTGCTGGAAACCCGTAGACTGCGTGGTGAGCTCATCGAAGTTTTCAAAATACTTTGAGGGTTCGACAATGTTGACTACCGGGATATTTTCACACTGAGAACAGAACGCACAATCACGGCTTCAAACTTGAACTGAAGCGTTACAACCGTAATCTGTGTGGAAATGTTTTCACCTACAGTATCTGCGGTAAGTGGAACGCACTTCCAGTGGAAGTTGTCAGCAGTGAATCTGTTGACCAGTTCAAGTCAAGACTAGACAAAGTCTTGAAAAGTGGCCGTTTAGGGACGCAAAACAATTGAGCAGCCATGTGCCCGCTCGATTGCTAGTCCAAAGGTACCCTCTTTGAATGGAGCGTAAGGTCTCCTAGGGTACTTCCTTTCCTTGTTACTCCTTGTTACACTCTTTTTGTATGCTTTCTACTCAAAACCAAGAGAAGCTCTTTCCCAGACAGATCCATACTATCACATTCCTTCTCATTATCATGCACATTATCTCTCTCTCTCTGCACAGTTCATACATTGGATGGCTCACCAAGTAGTCAGGAGGTTCTCTCCACCTCCTCAACTAACTCTGATGTGTTTGCACTCTCTCAGTCACACCTTCATTCAAACTCTCCAAAACATATGTCACACCATTTTCCCAGACTCTTACAACTCTATACGGTCCTTCAAACTTTCCACTTATCTTCAACACATACACCCTACCTTTTACTTCTTTTACTTTCAATACCTTTGCACCAATTTCAAACAAACTAAACCTTTCATGCACCTCACGCCATACACTCTGCTCAGTTTCACTCAAACGAAACCTATCTTTCACTCACCTTTCAAAATTCATAACAAACTGACACATGGACATCCCAGTTGCAATATGCACCATCAAATTATATGCCCATAACACACTACTCAACCATTCAACCCAGTCATTCAAAGTCATACTCATCATTCTAAACATCTCACCTAGGGTCCTAATTGTACATTCAGCCAATCCATTCGAAGACGGAATATACAGTCATTCTTACATGGTCTACATCATTCTCTCACTGAACATTCGCTTCAACACTTCACTCGCAAACTTAGGACCATTATCACTCAGACATCTCCTAGGCATCCATACACACATAGGAAAAAACAACTGCTCAACCACACACATAACCATTCACTCCATTCATCTCTCACAGGCACCGCATACACAAACTTATTTTTGTGATCAACCATAACAACATTCCCAGCACTTGTACATGGTAGGGACACACAATTAATTACTACTAATTCAAATGGTTCTTTCGCATCAACTTTCAACATCGGCATCTTCACTTGCACATTTTCCTTCTGATACTTTTCACACATAGTTGCAACATCATTCACAACAGTTCTCAGAAATGGATGGAACACATGCTCCTTCAAACACTCTCATAACTTATACTTACCCATATGCCCATAATTATCATGCACAACTTTCACCAGACCAATCATACCAACCAAGGACATCACAGGTACATACATATCATCCCCATCCTTCATATGCCTCACAAAATATACAAAATCCATACAAACAACAAAATTCTTAGCATACCTTTTAAAATCACTCAAACACTCAGGCCATTCATTCAAATCAATATCCATCATCACACACCTCTTCAACTCACTGATAAAAGGACATCTCTTGCATCTCTAGAATATCATCATCACTTAAGATCTCATTTTCATCATCCATGACCAATTCAATCATACCCCAAAACTTGATAACATTCTTCGCACACTCATTCAACCTCATCACCTCACATTCACCTTTCATAACACAATCCTTATCAGCATCCAAAGACAAATCATTCAATCTCATAAAATCCACACCAAGCAAGAAACAACACGGCATTTGCTCATCTTTCAAAATCACAAAGTAATGCTTCACATTCACACCACTGCTCTTGCGGCGAATTATGCCCAAGTGGGCAGTCGCCAGATAACCCCTTAAAAAAAAAATAATCACACCACTGCCCAAACTCACTCTCAGACTAACCTGTTCCTATGCAACTATCATTCCATTCCCCAATCCACTTATCTGTAACTTCACAAGTTTAAACTCGCAACATCTAAACTCATCATACTTACTCAGAATCCTCTCGTTCACTAACGACAGTTGCGGATAATTATTAATGAAACCACAGAAGAACCTTTCACCAACTTTCACTCTTGTTTCTATCATATCAGGTCCTCCATGCTCATAATACAAAGAAGGAACAAGCACTGACATCCACACCATCATCAACTCACATATCATCATTCACCACACACTCATCTTCATCCAGACAATCATTCTTCTCCCTCATATACAAACACTTTTCAATCACCCAATTGTAATGCACACCGCTCAAACACTGCAGATGCACCACATTAGCATTCAAACCTTTCACTTTCTCATCTTTGTACACAATCTGCCTCTCACCACCAAAGTGCACATAAATAATCACTCCATACAAACAACTCACTACAATCAACACTTCCTGAAACGGCGGGACCCCTTGCATACACATTGCTCTCAATTCTTTCATAAAGTTCTGCATCCTGGCCATACCAATACTTTCAGGTTTCCTACATACTTCATTCATTACCTCCTTCCTTAAGTCATCTACACTATCAGGTACTCTCACATCTACTCCATCACTCTTCAAATCTTGCAAACCATTCCATACACTCTCAAACAGGTAATCAACACCACCCTTACTCTCTTTTCCATTCATAATCCCTTTCGGAAAATATTCAGGATCACTCACTCCACCCACATTTTCATCATTCGTACCCGGATACCTTCACAGCAAATCAGCCACTCCATTTCGTTCACCTGGCACGTACTCAATCACATAGTCAAAGTCTCTCAAATCTTCCAAAGTCCTTGCAATCCTACTATCAGCTCATTTCATATGTTGCAAATGCACAAGAGGTTGGTGATCTGTTTTGTTCACAAACCTCACACCATACAAAAATGGACCCAGCACTTTCAAACAATACCTTATCGCAGCCAACTCTCATTCTGTAGCAGGCCAAAAATCTAGACTAACCCCAATCGATCCAACCCACTTCCTACACTAATCCGGATGTGAGAAATCGAAGGAGAATGAAATGGATTGTATGTACCGTCCTTTACTTACAAAAAATACAATAATAATAACAAAAGAAAATTGAATTTTCTTATAAGAACTCAATGAAAAAAATGTGTGCACACCACAAACATGGCCAAAATTCCCCAAACCAAAAACAAGATAAATAAACTACGACGGACAAAGAGGAAAAAAAAATATACAATAATACCAATTGGTACTGAGTCAAACAATGTGTGCGCAAAAAAATGAAAAGAAAAACTGAATGGTACAAGATAGTTCAATCAACACCATACGATGCTTTTAAAACAAAAGGGGAGTGCAGGGGTATCACTCGCGAGTTAGGGCAAAGCTGTATAGTTGTTGGTTCACGATGAGGGCTGGTGAAACCAGGTGCGGTTGTGGTTTCCAATGAGAGGTCGGGTAAACCCTCCTATCAGGGTGGGGGTAGAAACCCTCTAGGCCTCTTTCCAACTTCTCCTAGAAGTTTGTTGTCCCATGGTTGCATCCACACGGTCTCCACTCTATGCTCGAACTCAGTAAATCTTCTTTAATCAGACAATACACTTCCTCGCTAGCGTTCTTTTGAAATGTATATAAATATTATGCTTTCAATCTATTGAAAAGAGAAAACAAACATCAATAAAAATAAAACAAAATTTAAATGCCAGTTATTCACACAATGCTCACACAGAGGGAGGGAGAGGGTATTGGGAAAGGGGTGGGAGAATGGCCCTTCACACACACACTCACATTCACTCCACCACAATTCCACAGTCGAATACTTTCACTCTTCCGCATTCATAGCATCTAACATCTTAGCATTCACACTATAGTCTGGGTATATCAATTCAAAATCTTCAGTCGCTGCCTCTTTCAGTCTTTCATAAGCTTCATTCATCTTATCATTCCACTTTCCACTTGACAATCGCACTACCTTTTTTTTTCCATCCACTCAGAGTCTTACTCACACCTGAACAATCATATATAAACTTTTGCTGAAACTCAATCAAACTCAGAAACAACTTCAGATGCTTCACAGTCACTGGTTTCAGGAAACATTCACATCTTCTCAACATACTTCGGCAACTTTTACAACCTATTATCACTCACCATATGCCCAAGGAATTCCACTTCTTTCGCAAACCATTCACACTTCGCTACTTTCACCTTCACACCAACACTCTCTAATGTTCTCAACACATCGTTCAACAATCTCATATGCTCCTCAAAATTCTCAGTCATAATCAAAATATCATCTATAAACACAATCACATTCTTACTCACAAACTTAAATAAAGGGGAGAAGCCCAGCCTCCCCCAAAAAGTCAACAAGTCCAGAAGTCAATGTGCAGGAATCCGCCCCGAGTAGAAGGGACAGGCGGTAGCGACCCCGCCCATCCCCGTACAGGGACAGGTATCGTGCGCAAAGATCACCCAGACTAGGACATTCATCAAGAATGCGCCGAACAATCTGGGGAACGACGCGGTCATTGCAATAGGGCGCAGGCGAGCGCTCCATAAAAGAGCGATGCGTCACACGAGTGTGCCTGATTCAGAGACGACAGAAAGCAACATGGAGCCGCTGCGGCATTGGGGGATAGGTCCATGGGAACAGTCGCTGCGCAATAGCACGCAACTTTAAGTTCCCTTCGACCGTCTCCCATCTTCTTTGACAAGCAGTCCGAAGAGCTGTCCGTATTCCTGCCATGTAGTTGGTGTGAGGAAGAGCGAAACACTGGTCCAGTCGCAGAGTCCTCGCAGACTCTTTGGCGCCCTCATTCCCCGCAATTCCTACATGTCCAGGAACCCAGCAGAAGATAATCTTGACATCTGCACGGCTCGCCAAAACCGTGGCGTCACGGATATCACGAACCACGAGATGCAGAGAGTCCAATGCCCCGAGAGCACTCAGGGCGCTTTGGGAGTCGCTATAGATCACAATCCGGTCTCCGAACCGGGCACGTCACGTAATCTCCCGTACCGAGTGGTGTATTGCCACCAGCTCGGCCGTGAAGACAGACGCAGCGCCTGGTAGAGCCCTGCTGACTTCAAACAGAGGGGATACGGCGTGGAAGCCAACCCCCTCTTGGGACTTGGAGCCATCCGTATACACTGGCACGGTTCCAGCGTGACACGATGTATGCTGCAAAAAGGTCGAACGCAATACTCCCGGCGCAGTACAAGCTTTGTGAGGAGAGGTGTGGCGACAAATAGCCAAATGTGGTACCCTCCAGGGTGGCGTCCTGGGCAGAACCAGGGGCGCCACTGGCCCGAGAGCTATATCTACCTATCGAAGGAGTTTCCTGGCCCTAAACCCAAAGGGCTTAGAGTATGACTGGCGTCTCTCGGTGGCATAGGCACCATCGAGATCAGCTGCAGGTGCAGTGAGAGCTGTTGGCGACTGAGGGAGGCGCCGGGCTCGCGCGTACAGGCGAGTGATGCACTGCACGCGGCGCAGAGCGAGTGGCATCTCCCCAGCATCGACCAACAGGCTCTCAATGGGGGAAGTGCGGAAGGCACCGGTCGCAAGGCGAAGGCCGGTGTGGTGGATCGAATCCACCTTCCGCAATAAACGCTCGGCTGCGGATGCATAAAACTCGCATCCGTAGTCGAGCTTCGAGCGAACAAAGGATCAATAAAAAAGTAAGGCGGTAGCCCTATCAGCGCCCCAAGCGCTGAACGTCACGGAACGGAGAATGTCCATGGCGCAGGTACAAGAGACCCTAAGGCTGCGAATATGAGCCCCCCAGGTGAGGGGTCGGTTGAATACAAGACCAAGGAAACGGTGCGACTCAACCACATCCAGGCGCACCCCATTAAGATAACAAATCTGGGTCGGGGTAAGGCCGTGGATGGTGGCAGAAGTGCACCACCTTAGTCTTGGCCAAAGAAAACCGAAACCTGTGCGCTTTGGCATAGCGAGAGACGCGGCTCAATGCCTGTTGGAGTCGACGCTCCAGAGTTGGCATCTGGGCCACGCCAAAAGAGATTGAAAGGTCATCCACGTAGAGCGTAGCGAGAACATCTTCCGGCAGCACCGAGGTGATGCCGTTGATGCTCAGGGCAGAGTGTGACACTGAGGACACTTCCCTGCAGGACACCCTCTTCCTGCTCCTTTGGGCCGGAGAGGGCTCGCCCTACCCATACGCGGAATCAACGATCTCGCAAAAATTCAGATAGAAACATTGGGAGGTGCCCCTCGCCCCCATCGTGTGGAGAGTCTCCATGATACCGTATCACCCTGCGGTATCATAAGCCTTCTCCAGATCGAAAAACACTGTGGAGAGTCTCCATGATACCGTATCACCCTGCGGTATCATAAGCCTTCTCCAGATCGAAAAACACTGTGGCATAGTGCTGTCTACAAAGGAAAACCTCGCAGATGGCATTTTCCAGTCAGGTCAGAGCATCCAACGTGGAGTGGAACTTGCGGAAGCTGCACTGTGCAGAAGACAGATGGCCTCCGCTGTCCAGGAAAAAGGCTAATCTAACATTTGCCAATTTCTCCATCAACTTGCACACGCAAGAGGTTAGAGAGATTGGGCTGAAACCGGTTGGAGTAGAGTGATCTCTCCCTGGTTTGCTAAAGGCGAGCACAGTAGCGATTCACCAGGAGTCTGGGAGAAGAACTTCCACCCAGATCCTGTTGAAAAAATCTAACAGAAAAAGACATGCCTCGCTCACCTAGGTGTCAAAGCATGGCGTACGGGACATCGTCCGGACCATGGGCGATGTCCGCACACGAAGCGAGAGCAGAACGCAACTCACTCACGGTAAACTTGTCGTTGAAGGGTTCTCCGCCTCTGGAGGTAAATTCCAGCCGGCAGCCTTCCGCGGCGTGACGTGTATTGAATGCTGGCAGAGCAGCATCACAGCTAGAGAATGCGGAAAAAGCGGTCGCTAAGGATTCCGCCACGGACGCAGGGTCCGAGATTGCGGTCCCATTCTCCTGGAGAACGGGAGGGGGGGTCCTGCGAGAACTTGCCCCAAATCCTTTTGACTCACTTCCACACCTCAGCTAAAGGGGTCTTCCCGTTAAGTGAAGACATGTCCTAGGAATAGTAGTCAGGCCCACGGCGATGAGGTTGCCGGAGAAGAACTCAACGGCCTCATCTACCGACCTAAACTCCTCAACTGAGATAGAGAATTCAGTCATTTCCTGAAATGCAGGCCACCGCTCCCGTGCCAAGCACCACCGAGGTGGTCTCTCAGGCGGCAGTTGCCCTGAAAATGATATTTGAATGGGAAAGTGATCACTACCATGGAGGTCATCGACCATCCCCCAATCAAAATCAGGCTGTGCATCCGAAGAGCACAAAGATAGGTCAAGGCAAGAAAATGAAGCGGTTCTCAGACAGTGATGAGTAAACTCATCCACGTTTAGGACACCCCTCTCAAGCTCTTCGATCAGATCGGCAAGGACTTGTCCCCTGGGATTTGTGGAGTAATCTCCCGAAAGAACATGCCTGCCGTTCAGATCTCCAAGCAAGAGATAGGGCCTCGGCAACCGTGCCACAACGCGGTGGAAGTCCCCTGCGTCGAAGTCAGCTGATGGTGGAATGTACGCTGAAATGATAGTATACCTCCTATCCAGGTGCAGCTGCACAGCCACTGCCTGAAAGGAGGTATCTAAAGAGAAAGGAAGAACGGAGACATCATGCCGGGTGTAAACCGCGCATCCCCCGGTGGTGGGTTCGCAAGACCCTTATACCCCGGGAGGGCGGTCAGGGGGCACGCGCCTAGCATGGTCTCCTGCAAAACGATAGCTAACGGGGAACGGGACGAGACAAGCCTCCACAGCTCCCCCCAGTTGGCCCGGAGTCCACGGCAATTCCATTGAAGGAATATGCCCTCCAGGCCTAGCTCGGAGGAGACGCAGGGGGCGCTGTTGGCCGGACAAAGTGCTGAAGGCGCTGTCGCCTTCGAGGACTTATTGGGGGAGGTTGGGCTCACCATGCGAGTCTTTTCCTCCCTCCGCCTCAAAACCTTAGGCGGGCGTTGCGGCTTCGGAGGCGGGGGGCCCTCTTTTCGAGGAACCACTGTCTCCAAGCCCCTTGCTCCACCTCGGGGCATGGGCGAAGGAGCCGAAGCTCCTTTGTTGCTGTCCTCCTTTCGGGGGACAGCTTAGGGACCCCCGAAGATGGCCTAGCGACCATCTTCAGGGGTGTTGCCTCCCGTGAGTCTAACGACATCGGTAGAGCTGCGTGGCCATTTCACCTTGCGGGAAATGGTCATGCTGGGGGAAGAGGGGGGAGCCCTGGTTTTAGCTGGGGCTGGGTATGAACCCTTTTTGCCGCCAGCTTTACCAGGGGAGCGCCCGGGTTGGGTAGAGCCCGCAGAAGGGCTCTGAATGGGTGCGGAAACAACCGTGCTCGTTGGCCTAGATGGGCCAGGAGCAGAGGGTGCCTTTCTAACTATTGAGGCATATGGAGCCAACAGAGCCGGGCGCGGCAGGACCAAGTCGTTAGCCTGGCGATGTAGCGGGCCGAAAATATATCTCTAATCCTAATCGATCCAACCCGCTTCATACACTGTCCGGACGTGAGAAATTGAGGGAGAATGAAAAGGATTGTATATACAGTCCCTTTACTTACTAAAAAAGTACAATGATAGTTACAGTAATTTATATTTACAAGGAAAGTGTGCACACTTCAAAATGAGGCCAAATTCCCCAATCCAAATAAGATACCAAAAGAGAATTTTATAACAGGCGAATACAACAAATTTACTTAAATATATCTACACAAAACATAAAAAACACAACAACAACGAACGAAAAGGGGCTGAATACAAAAGCCACTGAGTACGTCGATCACTTCCTCAAGAGGTGTGTGACAGTAATTTCATTATGTCCATTCTTTTCAGACAAGACCTTTTCAAGGCGTCCAAGTGAGGCCTCCAAGAAAGCCTTGAATCAAATATCACCCCTAGAAATCTGAATTGGGGCTCAAAGTTGACATGGGTACCATAGAGTGACAGATGGAGGGGGTTCCATGTCACCAATCTATGATTGTAAAAATGGACAGCCTTGGTCTTTAGTGCGGAAAAGCAGAAGCCCTTAGAAGAAGCATTATCAGCTACAGTATTTATAGCTTGTTGTAGCTTACGGATGACAAATGGGAGTCTAGGCGATGAACAAATAAGTGCTAAATCATCCACATATAGAGTCGAGGAAATCTCAGCTGGGACATTTGTGATAATGCTGTTGATGGCCACAGAGAAGCAGGTGACACTGAGGACACTTCCCTGTGGCACACCCTCAACTTGCTCTACAGGCTCTGATAGGGCATTTCCAACTTTTACACGTAATGTGCGCTGCATGAGGAATTGCTCGACAAACCTGGGGGGAAAACCCTGTAGGCCCCAATCATGGAATTGCTTAAGGATACCACGCCTCCAGGTGGTGGTATCATATGCTTTCTCAATATCAAAGAAGACAGCAACTGAATGCTCTCTCTTTGAAAAAGCATCTCTTATATGAGATTCCATTCTAACAAGTAGGTCGATGGTACTCTGCTTTTTTCTGAACCATGATTGAGAGGGAGATATGAGGTAGTTTGTCTCCGATCCTGGTGCAGTCGATCCACAGTGCTTCAATGCATTATGGAGCTCATGGAGAGAAAAGAGCCGATCGTAAGGCTCATTATCCATGTTAGGCTCCATAAAGTTGATAGGATGCTGCTCTTGTTGTAGTCTAAAGCACTGGAATTGGATGGAATAGTTATCTGGGTTGAAATATTAGCAAACGACCTGGCTAAGACATTGGAAATATGGGATAAGTCTCCCAAGAGTTCTCCGGCTTGAACAATGTTGGGGGCTATAAAGCCATTGGATTTCCCCAATAGCTTTTTGACCCTCTTCCAGATTTTGTCTACAGGGGTTTGCCAGCTTAATGACGCGATGTAACCATTCAACAAGGTCTTTCGAGCTTGTTGAAGGGTGCGTCGCCATGCTGCCCTTGCTCGGTTAGGAGCAATTTTATTTACCATCGTGGGGCATCGGTGGTAACGTCGGCAAGTCTGTTTACATTCAGTGACAGCTCTCGAGCATTCAGCAGACCACCAGGGTACTTGTGGTCCACGAGCAGCCGAGCCGGAGAGTGGGATGGAGGAGTTAGCTGCACGGTTGATGTGGGTTAGAAAATTTTCAATAGCCACATCAACATCTTCATGAGGGAAGGATCCATCATGGCTCGAGAGGTACCTGAACTTAGGCCAGTTTGCTTTTTTCATATTCCATCTTTTGCTTTGTGGTAGAGGAGTACTACCTGTACATGGTGTTATTACAATAGGGAAATGATCGCTGCCTCGCAAGTCAGGATCCACTGCCCAGTCAAAATCAGCTCTCCAGATTGGTGAACAGAGAGACAAGTCCACACAGGTAAAGCTGTTTGTCTGGATGTGGAATGATGTGTGGCTGCCATTGTTAAGAAAGCAGACATCATTACTACCCAGAAATCCCTCAATCATATTTCCTCTAGGGTTGTTATCATGGTCCCCCTAGAGGGGGTGTCGAGCATTAAAATCACTGATCAATAAAAAGGGAGGCGGGAGTTGGGCAATTAAATTGGCTAACTTTGTAGCTAAAGAAGCTGTATCTCTTTCATCGCTAGGAGGAAGATACAAAGAACAGACTGAATAATGGCGACTGGAAAACAGGCGGACAGCAACTGACTGCAGGTCTGTATTAAGAGAGTTGGTTGTGGGGAACCCTGTTGTTAACTAAAACAGCAGAACCATGAATTGGTTCTCCGGGGTTCTTATAATATCCCACAAAACCGGAAATGTTGGGTACTCTACGAGTACCTAAACAAGTTTCCTGTAAAGCAATACAATCGGGATTGTAATCTTTAAGCAGGAGCTTGAGCTCTTCCCATTTGGGGAAGAGACCTTAGAGGTTCCAATGAATAATTGGAGACATTGTTAGCGTTTAAGTATAATGCTAGATTTCTTCCTACCGTTAGGGGTAGGAGATTTTGGGTTTGCACTACCAACAGAAGTAGTTTGTGTCATACTAACCGTAGGTTTGGAGTATGGCAAAGGAGGCGTTGGAAGTTTGAGTTTTCGTTTTTCTTTAAGAGGCGGTGTATCAGATTTTGATATGTGGCTGTACGAGAGAACTGTCTTCACTGGAGAAGGGGAGATGGAAACAACTCCAGGAGTCAGTTCAGGTGTCAATGGAACAGATGGCATTGACGCAGTTGGTGGTATTAGTTGGGATGGTAGATGAGATGATGGTAGCAAGGGTATCGGCGAAGGTTGTGGGTCCGATGCTGGCAGAGAAGGATGTGGACTCAGATTTTGGGGTTCCTCCTGAGATGAGGGGAGAGCCTCTCCCACAGCTGGCTCCTGGGAAGGAGCAAGGGTTGATTCCTTCTCTTTTTGGGGTCGAAGGAGTTCCAAAGCAGTATCAACAAGGGGGGTTGGAGTGATAGTTGGCTTTGGAGCTGAAGGAGATCTTGGTCCTTTAGGAGCGGGGTGGATATCCAGAGTTAGGATGGATACTACTTGAGGACCAACATGATTAACATCTACATGCTCTGGGGCGGTAGCAAGGTGTTTAGCCACCCTTGGGGAACCAGGAGAGGAAGGAAAGTTCCTCTTCTTGTTGACAACCTCAGAAACATTGTTAGATGCCGACAAAGAGTGTTCATCACAAGATGCACGTTTAGGACGGGGAGGGGGACTCTTTACCTGGTCAGGTAGAGGAGAGCCGGTAGGATATCTCTGGCTTCTCTCTTTCCTTGGCCTGGTAGAACGTAGAGCATCAGAAAAGCTCACACCAGGTTGGACGTACGTCTCCCTTACTCTTCTTCTGGCCTCATTAAAACTGACCCTGTTCTTGTTTCTAATGGTAATGACTTCCCTCTCATAGAGAAAGAAAGTACATTGCTGTGATGATGCAGGGTGTTCTTCACCACAGTTAGGGCAGCATGGCTGTTTAGAACAGGGTGTCCCATGAAAGTCTGCGCCACAATTGACACACAATCTTGCCTGTTTGCAAAAATTGCTTACATGGCCAAAGCGTTGGCAATGGAAGCACCGCCGTGGGTTTTCAATGTAAGGCTTGACTGGGATATTAAGGTAGCCAGCCTTAATGTACTTGGGTGGCTCCAATTTGTTGAAGGTTAGGATTAATGTGGCGGTAGGTAATCTAGCGCCATTCACAAACCGGGAAATGCGGTGGGCACTTAAAACCTTCTGACTGGTAAGTTTTGACACCAGCCTGTCGATGTCATAATCTATTAGTTCTCCCGATCGGAAAACACCTTTAGAAGTGTTACATGTCGGGTGCGAAGCAGAGGACATGTCTACAGAAGCTAAGGACTGTAGTTCTTTAATTCGCTGATGCTGTTCACTTGATTTTGCCTCGACTATCAATGCGCCATCATTATGTGGCCAAATTTGAGCAGGTTCGCCACATTTTTCAATAAAATCCTCATAGACATCAAAAATATCAGCCTTACTAAGAAGACTATCATTTGCTTTTAAAACTAAAAATCTGTCATAATCGAGCTCAGGGTCAACTTCTGACCCAAAAGGGTCAAATCTTCTAATATCAGAGTTCAAGGCACGATGACCAGAAACCTGCGGTCTCTGGTCATTGTGAGTCCAAAGAGCGCCCTTACAGCCCAAGTGGGGTACCCCCGACTCCCACTGTTGTTTTAAAAACAACTGAACCGCATAATGGAGTTCTCTGGGCTGCGGTGCGAAGACCTCCCGGAAACAAAATGGCGACCCAGGCAACCAAACCTCCTCTATAGCACGATCCTTCAGACGATGCCCCCCAGTGGGCGAATCCATTGACCCGTACAGAGGCATTCTATAGCTGGAACCAGGCGGGCCAAAAGTGCACTGGAGTTCAGGAACACAATTGCCCCACAAGGTGTGGGGTACGCTTGGTCTGGCTCTTCACCCAGGACCTATCCAGTATGGTTGGACCTTTGTAAGAACTTAGTCTTACCCTGGTATGGCTCCTGTGATCAGAGCTCGCAAGCCCCTCCACCAAGGCAAGGCGGTACCCCCTAGAGGGGAGCGAATAACGAGGAAGCGCTTGAAGCCAGCAGGCTTGAAAATGCCAGTTAACCTCTGAATGAGGGGCCCCGATGTCATCGAGGCTCCACCCAGTGCACTCTTGGTCTTAGTCAGGGGCTACGCACAAAGGGGGGTAGAGGGGTCGGATGTGCCGATCTTGGATTGGTCGCCTACCAAAGTGGCAGCAGACCCATCCGTCACCGCAGCCCCCGTGGATGGAGAGGAGCCCAGAGTCTTCTTTGTCTTTCTTGTCTTTTTATTCTTCTTTTTAGGAGAGGAGGGTGGGGAATGAACCTGCTTCTCACCTCCACTGGCAGAAGCCCCCATGCCAGATGGACCGGCCTCAGCCAGGTCTCTCTCCGAAATGGAGAAGGTCCTGGTAGTTGTAGGGGCACCTGTTGGAGGAGATCCCTCCCCTCCTTGTACTGCCTCGGAGCCCTCAGCCATTTGAGGAGGACCTTGCATAGGGGCGGATTCGGGTTCGGTGCTTGGCGCCGAGACTGGATTCCCCCCCATGGAAGGCCCTACCGTCTGAGGCTGGGGCTCCTCAAGGACCATGTGTGTCACAGGAGGGGCCTCCAGTTGGCCATCCCCTCCCAAGACATCGCAGGTCCAGTTGGCAGCATTGTCACTAGTCTTTTGTGGGGAGGCACAGGCCTTAACCCCGGCAAGGTTCAATATCCTTGCCAGCAGGTCCTTTGAGGGAAGCGACCGAAGGGGCCTGGCTTCCCTCTCCCCCCTAAGGGGGTTTGCCCTACCGAGCTGCTTCAATGGGGAGCGGCTGGCTAAGGGCTGCCTGCTGGCTTTCTTAGCAGTCCCCTTGGAAAGAAAAGAGGGGACTGCCGCTGGAAAAAGGGAGGCGCCCGGGCAGAGAAGGGGGTGAGGGGGAGTCTCCTGCACCCGTAGGCGAAGGAGAGGAGTAAGCCTCCTCTCCGGTTAGAGAAATATGGAGGGTCCCCTGCGCAAGCACAGGAGGGGGGGACCTCCATTTTTTTGCTGGAGCTGCCCGAGGGCGGCTCCGTCACTGTTTCAGGGGAAGTTGAGGGTTGGGGTTTTTTTTTGTTGTACATACATGGGCATGGTGACCCTCTTTTTTATACGGGACGCAATCGCACATCACCTCTCGCAGTAGCCCGCAATGCGAGAGGTGCTTACAAGCCCGGCGCCGCCATTTGGGACCACCCCTCCCGCCTGGTGGTCTGGCAGTCCATAGGCATGGCGGCTCCACCTTAGACACGGCGTAAAATTGATAGAATGTGAAGAGGAGAGGAAAAGGGATGTGAGGAAGGTATGGGTGGGGATGAAGCAGGTTGTTAAAAACCAACCACCCCAGACCGGAGCTCAGGGGTTAGGGAACATTGACCCCTCCCCCTTCAGCCCCGATCCAGACGGTTGGCCGAGAAGAAGGTCAGCATCTACCCTGTGAAATTAGAGGCTGACCAGAGAAAGTTGTGGGAGAGGTTGTATGAAAAGAGAGGAAACAAGTGTTTTGAAGGAAGGAAGAGAGGCTAAGCTGGGGCCGGACGGGGTGCTGAGTCCCGTCAGCACGGCGGCCAGGATGGCAAATCGCTGCGCCCCTTACAGGGGTTACTCAACACAACATTCATCGCCCACTGGAAGGCTCCAAGAGCATTAGCCAACCTAAGCTGAAGTTCCGGAACTGATAATGCCTCTTCATGGAAAAAAAGGCAATCACTGGTCGGCTCTCCTCAGCAATGGGCATCTGGTAATATCCCCATACTAGATCCAGCTTTGTAAACCATTTCATCCCATGCATACTATACACACAGTCAGATACTTCAGATACCACACACATCAGAAACCTTTCCTTCACCTTTCGATAATCCACATACAAACGCAATCTACCATCCGGCTTATGTACAGGCACAATTGGACTATTCCATGCATTCTCACTTTCTTCAATCCACCCCAATCATTCTAATTCCACACACTGCTCCTTAATCTCATCAGCAACGGGACGCGGGAAATGTCTTGGCCGCTGATAGATTGAGGTGCCCTCCTTCAAGACAATCTTAAATTCCAGGAGGTTCTCAACCCCGAAATCCAGATCGCTTTATTGAGGACCCCCTTTCATTCAAACAGCATTAGATACACAACCTCCCTTTCATACTCAGTTAAACATCCATCCAATTCCACTATGCTCTTCACTTCATTATACGTCCATTCACACGTCTTTTTACCCGCAACATTCACCCTGACATCCGTACTATCATCCATACCTACCTCACTGACAGTGGAGAGGTGACCGAGTACATCTCCGACTTGGATCCTCCTAACCTGCCCTTTCACTTTGGGGTCCGCCTGCACACATACAAAAGGATCATTCATTCTCATCAAGCCATCAAACACACAAGCAACACGCTTTACCTTATAAAACATATCCTTTCCATCCAATATCACAGTGTTCTCACCCACATTCAGACTCACATCCTTACTCCAACTCACACTAACAGACAGCCTTCACAAGCCTTACACTCTCAATAGCAGTCACCTCAATACTGCTAAACACACTGCTCAACTTATACACCCCATTTTTACCAATCTTTCTCTCAATCTGATCGCTTGAAGGGTGCACAACCATATGGTTCACTTTCATAAAATCACACCATACTCACTACTCAGCTTATCAATCACAGAGAATTCATACTCATTCATCAACATACCATGCAATTGAACAGCTGACCTTATCATTCCAATCACAGGCACTCTCATACTACCAATCCCTACCAAACTACCCATACACCCAGACAAGAGGGCTTTTTCACTCACCTTGTCATATACATCTTTATACACCAAGCTCGTCTTGCATCCAAAATCTATTAAAGCCAAACACTCAATCCTGTTCAATTCCACCTTCACACTCAGACACTCTTACTTCCTACCAGACAGCACTTTCACACTAGACACTTACCAACAGATTACTTGCACTCATGCACCCATAGGATACTTCACTAGGTACCTTCTTACAATTCATACCTTGCACTCTCAGTCTAATCCAACACTTTTCACTTGAATGACCTTCATCACACAATAGCTACATACATTACTCTGGTCATGACACATCCTTACAATTACCACAAGCATACTTCATACTTCCCCCAGCAGTCGCTCTACCATTCAACTTCAAACAGTCTCACTTCAAATGGCCTCTTTATTTACATTTGAAGCACTCTTTCACACTTTCCTGGCAATCCTTTATCATATGCCCCTTCTTACCACTCCCAATATATGCACCAGACGTCTACCTACATTCTGCCAACATATGACCCTTCCTTCACACCTATGACATTCCACAATCATTTTCACACCATTTGACCTCTCATTTGCTGGGACATACCTCGGGTGCTTCCTCATATCCCCATTCACGCACTTACCACTAATCTGTCCCCTTCCATTCGCCCATCCACTCTGTCAGCCATGGAAGCTCGACATCACCCCAGCTGGGACAGCCCTCAGGGCATCCCGATAGCTGACAAACTGCTGTGGTGGAGGAAAGCTCCTGGGCTTCTCCCCCAACATTCCCACTGTACCATCCATCTTCATCTAAATCACTTTCCTCATCAAATCGCCCATCTTCCAACAGCTCCAACACATCCTCCCACACCAACCGTTGACCTGTCAGCCTCATTCTCTCCTTTCTTTTCCTATTTAGCCTTTCACTTATCTTTCGCGGGACTGTATCAAGGAACTTTCTCATCAATTGTTTACATTCATTCACATCACCATACCTCTTTCTCACTATACTCTCAATCCTATGTGCATACATGTTCACACTTTCACTCTTCCCCATTTAAGCCTTCTCAAATTCATTCACCCTTTTATACTTCACATCTTTCATTTGTTTCACCTGCCCAATCAGTCTCTCCTTCACCACCTCCACCTCATACCTCACTTCCTCCACACTAGTGATCACATAAAACCTTGAATACTTTTCCATCCAAACACTCCCCTGAAACATTCATCCAATATCCCTTATTCTCCGAGTACTTGAGAGCTTGCAATACCGCTCAAATTCCCCAAAGAATTCTTCCAACTTTTCCCACGAGGCAACCTAAACTTATTCACCTTTGGCACTTCCCTTATCAAAATACCCTTCCCCACATTCACTTCACTCTCACTCTTACCAATTATACCATCACTCTCTCCTTCATCCGAGTACAATGAGTCCACATTCTTTCCTCTCACCTTCCTATCCTTCCCCTTGACCCAGTCTTCCTTCTTCTCTTGCATTCAACTCTCTTCCATTCTTCGTCCTTCCTATCACTCACAATCACCCTATCCTCTCTAGACTCGCACACAATCCCATTGATCCCATGCGTCTTATCCCCTTCCGTCGGATTCGGGGTAAGGGTCAATGGTCCTGGAGCCGTTCCTGACCCCTTTATCATGTCATATAGGTCCTGCATCCTTTGGTCAACATGCCTTTGTCTTTCATCCATTTCCACCTTCATCTGGTCAGTCTTTTCATTCATACCCATCATAACACTCTTCAATCCCTCAATCACGCTCCTTAACATCGTACATTCTTCCTCTTTCTCAATTAAGTGAGCCCCTAGCAAGCATCTTTAGAAAACCATTGGAGAGTGGCATTGTGCCAGTGGCATGGAAGAAAGCCAATGTGATACCTATATTTAAGAAAGGGGATAAAACAAATAAGTCTAATTACAGACCAGTAAGTTTGACATCAGTGGTAGGGAAAATGATGGAATCTATTATAGCAAGGAATATTAGCGTGGTTTAATAGAGTAGTTATTGTTTTTAATTTGTAAAAGTTATCACAATCACGGAAGAAATGCAGACCAAGCCCAGTAAAAGTAGGCTTGCGATAAACCGAGGTAAAGAAAAATTTATCCGATTGAGAGATCAAAATGTCTAGAAATGGGAGAGAGTTGTTAAGGTTCTTTTCTTGTTTAAATTAAATATGTGGGTGTAGCTGGTTTAAGCCTGTAATGCAGTTGATGGATTGTTGTTCTGATTTGAAAATAATGTTGGTGTCATCGACATATCTTCTATATAAAAAAAAGGTTTAAATGAGGACACCTTTTCATAAAATCTAGTTGAAAATTTTACATGAAGATATCATCTAAAATAGGACCCATGCCAACCCCATCTATCTGGCGGTTTGTTTTTCCATCAAATCTAAAGCAATTATCATTAATAACCAATTCTAATAAGGAACGAAGACGAGAGTAGGAAAATCCATGGAAGGTTAAGTTGGATGAAAGGAAAGTCTTGCGCATTATTAACTATTGTTTCTTTTACGGGAATTGCAGTAAATAGGGACTTAACATCTACGCTCGTAATAAATTTGGGAGTGTCAATATTAAGTTTAGAGATCACTTCAGAAAATTAATAGCTATTTGTGTTATTAAATTCATTACGACTAAGTGGGGGGGGGGGTAAGCATAGGAACTAAAAATTTGGATAATTTATAATTAGTATGGTATAAATGTCAAGAATGGGACGCATTGGAACAGAATCTGTGTGTATTTTCGGTGGGCCGTACAGTAGGCCACGGTTAAAGGAAGAAGAAAGGATATTGTTGTATGTAGGCTCATCTATTAGGTTTTCAGCCTAAAGTTTCATAAGAAACCTATTAGCTTTATCATATAGTCTAATGGTTATCTTTCCCGGTTCTGGTTGATAACTATAATTTTTTTTAATCACTTAGTATGCTCATCATTTTCATTACGTAATCCTTACGATTTAGAATAACGACTCCAGTTTCCTTATCAGGCCGAGTAAAAATGATTTCCTGATTCGATCCTAATTTACGGAGTAGGTGAATATCTCCCTTGCGAAAAATGACAGAAGAAAATTTGAATCGCTTAGCTTTAATAAAATGTGCGTGCTTGATATCAGCGAAAGAATCCCGAAGTTCAGGAAATTTCCCATGAATAGGTAGAGACTTGATGTCATAAAAGAATTTTTCGAAGAATAGGTTAAAACTGAGCAAATTTGTGTTTGTAAAAGGGAAATTTAAAATATAGGCCAAGGGGCAAGAGAGTTTTCTCCCTTGACGAAAGAACAACATCAGGTTATGTACATCGGAAGCCCCTTTCTATGGACCTAATAGAAGTATGTACCGCCAAGTTGATGGAAACGCAATGGGTTCTCCTGTGAGAGTTCTCTTTGCTAACTTCTATATGGGAGCGGTCGAAGAAAGGGTTTTCTTAAGAGTACTCAAGCCCCACATCTAATCAGGTACATAGAATACATTTACATTAATGTACAGGCAGAAGAGGAAATACATAACCTGGAAAGAGCCTTTAAAGAATGTTCACCCCTCAAATACACCATCGAAGAAAGCCAAAAGAACCAGTTACCATTTTTAGACATCCTCACTAGCAATATTGAAACATTAACAACCAAAGTACATGTTAAAGCCACTAATCAGGGACTTTGCGGGAATGCAGACAGCGAATGCCCTAAACTTAACCGAACAAGCGTGATCACATCGTATACTAACCGTGCCTCCATCCACTGCACTACATGGAACGATACACACAACGAACTTGAGAGAGCTACCCAGGTACTCGTTAACAACGGATTCCCCAATAAAGAAAAACGTACATACAGCTACAAGAATTAAAATGGACCAATGGTACTTGTCATAACCCCAGAAGAACCGAAATACAGACAAGGAAAACATTAAAAAACTCTTTTACAAGAACACTATGAGCACAGAACACCATGCGGCCGAGAGAGCAATCAAGAATATTATTAACCGATGAATAAAAACCATGAATGCCGAAAAAAAGATCGCACTAACCCTCTGCTTACTTTGCATGAAAAATAACCCCAAACCTCCTCCTCAACCCAAACAAAGGACCCATCTGATATATAAGTACACATGTACCTTAGGAAACTGTGAGCTCTTACCTAACTCGTATATCGGAATGAGCGAAACCACACTCTCAAGAAGAATATCATACCACCTCAACAATGGTGCACCTAAACACATACACAAGAAATACATGGAATTTGCATTAACAGGAAAATGATGTAAGAAAACACCAAAATTTTAGACTATCCTACCAACAAACGCCAATTACTCCTCCTTGAAGCAATATATATTAGAGAAAACCAACCAAGTCTAAATATACATTTAACCCTCATGAAATTCTACCAACTGCAAGAAGAGGAAATCGAGGATCAATTACATTTAGGACAGCTGCCTCTAACCTGTAATCACTTCTGGACAGCTTGTCCCACCCCTCGCCGACCACTCACTTACACTTCCTTGACCATTCCCTACCTGCACCTCCTCAGCCTGCTAGTTCGCACACACGTGTCTAAATTCCGTTCGTCAATTGGGTAACACATTTTTTATAATATATAAACTGGAATACATGTATTAATTTCCCATTCAACTTTGAAGATGATACTTGTCGTATCGAAACGCGTCAGTATAATAAAAGTGCTAAGGTGCATTAATTTACTTCCACCTATTTGCAATTAATAAATATCAGTCCCCAATGAACTTCGGTAAGCTTATTCACGGGTTGAACAATGAAGAAAAGGCGAACATAAGAGAAATCGAGAAGATTGAAAAAAATTATTAACACGAGGCTAACGGGGTCGCTTTCAATAAAACCTGCCATAATGAAAATATACTGCCCATATATATATATATATATATATATATATATATATATATATATATATATATATATATATATATATATATATATATATATATATACAAAAAAAGAGCAAATACAGGTTCTGCAGGTCTTAATACAACCACCACAGGCCTACGCCATTTTTCCTGTCCCATTTGCTCATTTGCATCCAATTCTTCTTTCTCTTGTACTATATATATATATTTTATATATATATATATATATATATATATATATATATATATATATATATATATATATATATATATATATATATATATATATATATATATATATATATATATGTATATATATATATATATTGCTTAATGTGGCCAAGTATGGTATCCCTCATTATAATAAATTAATAGCTAGATTTATCTTCCTCGCCAGGAGCACGGAGATCTGCTCTCCTGGCCGCCGTGCTGATGGGACTCAGCGCCCCGTCTGGACCCAGCTTGGCATTCTTTTTTCTCCTTCTGCTAACCCCTACTTCGTCTTCTGTACAAATTCTCTTTCACCCTTCATCGTCCTTCCATCTACGTTTGTTTGTCGATCTGGGTGTATCAGGGGTGTCCGTCAGGGGCCTGTGTTGGTTGGTGGGTGCATGAGCTGGAGTGGCACTCTTGGGGGTCTTTGCTTTCCCAACCAGTAAATTTCAGAGCTGTCCGGCCATTTTTAAAACGATGATTGGGTTAGGGGTCAACGGGCTTGCCCTCCTGATTGGGCCGCCGCTCCGAGTAAGTGTCTTGACGGTAGACAGTGACTGGGCTGCGCGAGTTCGCATCCCCTTTTATACTCTACCTTATATGGGTAATAATAAACTAATTCTCTCCTTGCGACTTCTGGTTCTCGTGCTACACCTGTCAATAAGTCCAATTTCCCACGCTTGTTAGATCCCTTTTCAGAAGAGATAGATCCTGATTTCGATTATCCTCGTTTCCTTGTGCTGAATTCCAGTTCCGGGTCTCCGCTTTCTGTGGTGCGCCCAGCCCTATGTGGGCCGTGGTAGTGGCGATTTAATGGTTGAAGAAACTTCGCGAGAGCAGTGTGGTGACGTGTGGGATTTGTCCTCCCTATCGGAGGTCCCGGTTTCGGTTGTGCCCCACCCTCGCTTTAATTTTGTTAAGGGAGTGATTCGCTCCAACGAATTAGTGTAATATGCTGCTTCGAGAATAAAGGATGAACTTTCGTCCCAGGGGGTTACGGACGTTTATAGGGTTTCTAAGTCTGTGGGTCCCGCTAAGGTTCCTACGAGTACGCTCATCGTTACCTTTGAGCGTCAGGATCTGCCCCGTTTGTTCGTGCTGATTATCTTCGTGTCACTGTGCCCCGTTATGTCGAGCTCACCAGACGTTGTTTTAATTATCACCAGTTTGGTCATATGAACGGCAATTGTAGGCAGGTTCATCGCTGTGTGTCCTGTACTTTGGCGTATCATGGCTGCTCTTGGGAGAATCATGGATGTTGCGCCAATTGTGGAGGTTCCCATAGCGCGGCTTCGCGTTCTTGTCCCGTATTCCTTTTTGAGAAGGAGGTCCTGGCTCTTCGGGACTCTCTCAGGCTGGACTTCCGTGAGGCCCATCGAAGGGTGCGGCGGCAGCTCTCCCCCTCCAGCCGTATCTTCTCTGAGGTTCTCGGGGAGACAGGGTCCTGCTGTCCTCCTCCAAGTCATCCCACTCCTTCTTTGTCTTCTCGCGGTCCCTCTGTTGCTCATTCTCCCCTGCCTTTGGTCCTTTCTCGCGGTTCCTCCGTTGTGCCCTCTCCTTTGCCATTGGTCTCTTCTCATGTTCCTCCCACTGTAGCGGAGCGTGAGACCGACCGAGCTAAGACACTGGAGTATATCCTGCAGTTCCTCCAGGCGTCTGCTCCCGCTGTTCCTTCCGTTCCTTTGCCTCAACGCAAACGGAAGGGTTCTTCCTCACCCCGTTCGGAGTCCAAGTGCACTGCCTCTGATGAGGCTGGTTTGGTCCCCGTGTCGTTTGTTGAGGAGTCCTCTGTTTTGATGTCTTATCCTCCCTGGTCTTCGTTGGCCTTCCCCGTTGGCATCACCGATGTCATCGTCCGGGCAGAAGTTCACCCGGTTCCGTCTTCCTTGCCCCTTACCTCTGTGCAGTTTTCTATGTCTCCTGCCCCAGTTTCGTGTCCCTTTCCTCCTACTCCTGTTCCTTCATCTCCTTCTGACCCTGTTTCCTCCTCACCCTCTGACCCTGTTCCTTCCTCTCCATCTGATCCAATTCCCTCCTTACCCTCTGACCCTGTTCCCTCCTCACACTATGTCCATGTTCCGCCTTCTGTTCCATCTTCTTCGCATCTTAGTTCTCGTCCGTCTCTGCTAGATCTCCCTTTTCCCCGGGCCATGAGCCCTCCACGTTGGGGGTTAGCTCTGGCTCTTAGCTGTCGTCTCTTTTAATTTCCTCTTCGATATTCTCTGCGCCAATTTCCCTCCGTACTCCCTTGCCGGCTGTTACTGCGAGGGTTTTTATTTCCAAGCTTTTAATTGTTTGTTCTGTGTACACCCCCCCTTCCCCTGATTTTAATTTGATTCAGGTCTGACCTTTTAGAACCCACAAGTCAGTTACCTACCCCATTTTTATTACTTGGTGATTTTAATGCTCGCCACCCACCTTGGGGTGATACTGCCCGTAATCCCCGGGGCGGAGTGGTTGAGTCCCTCTCATTATCCGATTCCCTATTAAATTCCGGCGATTTCACTTCTTACCATGTTCAAAAGAATTCTTTTAGTACTGTAGACTTGTCCTTATGTTCGCCCGAATGTTGTCTGATTTCCGGTAGTCGATTAGGGACGACCTTTCCGGAAGTGATCACTTCCCGATCATCCTGTTGGCCGCCCTTCTTGGCCCGTGCCTTTCCATCCCCTCTCGTTGGGATCTGCGGACATTTAATTGGTTGAGTTCCGGAAGGCTTCTTTCATTGATTCCTCCCGGGTTTCTTTCGATACCGTAGATTCAGCGGTCTTATATTTTACTACTCATATTTTAAAGGCTGCTGAGCGCTTTGTTCCGTGGAGGTGCCTTGTTGTGGGGCGCTACACCGTCCCCTGGTGATCGAAGGATTGCGCATTGGCTATTTCTGCCTATCAGTTGTCCCATTTCTGGGATAAGCGGAACCCGACCGTCTCGAATAGGGTCGATCAGAACCGGGCTCGTGTCATCCGCCAAAGGACCCTCCGTCGTGCCCGCCGTGAGTCTTGGTGCCGGTATATATCTTCCATTTCTTCGCCCACGCGACTGGCTTGGGTTTGGAAGCGGGTCAATAAGATCCGTGGTCTCTACGCTGGTCATGCCATCCCCAATCTGGACATCGGAGTCTCGCTTGTGTCAGATGTCCGGTTGGTCAGCGAATGTCTGGCTGACCATTTTGCTTCGGTGAGTAGGCTGGTAGTTATCCCGCTGGTTTCTCGATCATAAGGTTGCTATAGAATCTCGTCTTTTATATTTTACCACGTGCGCCACCTACTCTTAAAATGCTCTCTTTTCCGTCTATGAGCTGTGGGATGGTTTGTCTCACTGTGGCTTCACCTCTCCAGATGATGACTACATCCACTACGACTTTCTTCGACGTCTCCATCCCCACTTGGAGCTATTTTTGGTTGACCTTTACAACCTGCTTTGGGTCAAAGGAATCTATCAGTCCTCCTGGCGTGTGGGGGTTGTTCTACCCTTTCACAAGCCCGGTAGGGACGGTTTGGATCCCAGTCACTATCACCCGATTGCTCTTACGAACTGCCTCAGTAAGTTATTCGAGAAGATAATTCAAGTTTGCCTCACTTGGTTTATGGAGTCTAACTTGCTCCTCTCTCCATTTCAGTGCGTTTTTCGCAGCGGTCGTAGTACTCTTGACCACCTCATTCGTGTGGAAGACTCCGTTTTAAGGGAATTTTCCTCCAGGCATTAAGTGTTAGCGGTGTTCTTCGACATTCAGAAGGCCTACGATACCACCTGGAGATATGGTTTTTACGTCAGTTATATGATTGGGATATGAGGGGCTTTTTACCGGTTTTATTCAAGAATTTTGATCGTCCCGTAATTTTAAGGTCCGTATTGGGGATGCTAGCTCAGGCTTTCAGATTCAAGAGGAGGGTGTTCCCCAAGGGTGTGTTTTAAGTGTGACATGTTTCGCCATTGCCATTAATAGTCTGGTGTCCACTCTTCTGGCGGGGGTTTTGGTTTCCCTCTTCGTGGATTACTTGGCGTTGTTTAGTTCATCTCCCCACTTGCCTTCTCCTGCCCGTTGATTACAGCTGGCAATTGATTCCGTGTTGGGTAGTGCTGTCTCAAAGGGGTTCTGTTTTTCGGTCACCAAAACGAAGGCCATGCATTTTTATCGGGTCGTGGCGTCCTTGGTCCCTCTCCAATCTTCTTGAGTAGCACGGCGATTGAATATGTCCCCGTTTTTAAGTTCTTGGGTTTAACGCTTGATAGCAAGCTCATTTGGGTGCCCCAATGGCGTCGCTTGAGGGGGTCCTGTTCGAAGGTTATGGATTTGCTTAGGGTTTATCCCACACCATTTAGGGGGGGTGATAGGCGAATCTTGTGCTCGCTTTATTCTGAACTGGTCCAATCCCGGCTGGACCTCGGGTTACCAGGTGTACTCTTCAGCGTCTCCTTCAGCCTTGAAGATACTTGACTCTGTTCGTTCGCTTGGAGCCCGTATTAGTAGTGGAGCCTTTCGCACCTCGCCTATCCCTAGCCTCTTTGTTGAGGGTGGCGTGCTTCCCTTGCGATACCACCGTCTAACGGTGTGCCTACGATTCCTGTTTCGTGTTCAGCAATACCCTTCATCTCCAGTCCAATAGTGCCTTTTTGCGCCTTCCTCTTCGGCATCTTTTGATTGGTGGCCATATCTACCCCGGCCTCTGGGGCTCCTGGTTGGAACCATCTCGCCTCCTTGGGTGTTCCCGGGGTGTTGGAGCGTTTGTAGTCCTGAGGTCTGTACTGCTTTTTGGCATTTCGAGAAAGGGTCTACTGACCCTCGTCTATTAAAGTGCCTGCTTCTTGAACATGCGTGTTCTCATGCGCACCAGCGTCCCATCTATACTGACGGCTCGAAGTCGGCCCTTAGTGCTGGGGCAGCCGCGGTGTTATCTACGGAGTCTCTTCGGTCCGCCCCCCTCCTCCTGTAGCATCCGTTTTTACGGCAGAGTTGACGGCCATTCTTTTGGCTTTTAATTTGATTTTATCCCTCAATTCCTCAGATTTTATTGTTTTTAGCGATTCCCGGCCTGCTTTGGAAGAAGTTCGTTCTTTTACGTCGACACACTCTTTGGTTTTACGGATTCACTCCTGGCTGCTCAGAAATGCCGCCCGTTACAGGGTGGCGTTCTGTTGGGCTCCGGCTCATGGTGGGGTCCTGGGCAACGAGGCGGCTGATCGATTGGCCCGCTCGGCCGCCCTCGAGGTGCCGGATGCAGCCCCTCTTCCCTTTAGAGATTCCTACCCCGTTATAAGGGCGTATGTCTTTTGTCTGTGGAAGAGAGAGTGGGATTCGTTTCCCTCTTTTAAGCTGTCCCTTATTAAACGCTCTGTCCGTTCCGGGTCCTCTAGCTCTCAGCGACTCCGGTCTTGGGAGGTTGCGAATTGGGCACACGCGACTCACCCATGGCTATTTAGTTTCAGGTGGAGGCCGAATTGCCCCTGTTTGTCCCTTTTTCCGCGCGAGCTGTCTGTGGCTCACATTTTAGTAGTTTGTCCCCGCCTTGCTTCCCTACCCTTTCTGGCGCCACCTTCCCCGCTCGACTTCGCTTTATTTTAACAGAGGACTCCCTTCGGCCGTCCTTCTTCCTTACATTTCTATCACGAAATGGCGTTTTATCCATTTCATAATTTCTTTCCATTTGTGTGTTTAAGTTTATTGTTTATCTTTTATCCTGTGCCCTTCCCTGGGGCTGCTGCATGTCATTTGTTTATTTCCCCAGCCGCCCTTGTTTTTAGGATGCGTGCTATATGCCCCTAATTTAAGTGTGCCTATCTGTGTGTTGTACTGTTTTCTTCTAATCCTTTGCTTTTCTCCATTTTTATTAAGTGTCTCTACGCCTCTTCTGACTTTTTTCCGGCGACCCCGTTTTAACAGTGCTGCCATTAAGAATCCATTAGGATTGGGAAGCTGCCACCTTGTTTTCCCTTAAACTAAACTAAATTTATCTTCAAACAAGTTTCCCTATTATTAGTCGCTATTTTTTTTATTTTAATTTTGGTGAAAATCAATATATAATCCATCAACCATGAACTTCAAATGTTGCATTTTTTAGCCGTTTTGTTTTCTCTCCCGCCTACTTTCTATAATTAACAAATAATATTTTTCTAAAACTCATTTTTCACTTTCCACCATCTCAAATTTGATCAAGAGCTGTAATAAGATAACGAACTGCCTTATATTCAATACCTTACCTCGATAAGGGGATAGGCATAGAGAAGGGAATGCTGAGAAGGAACGAGGATATATAACTTCACTTGGTTCCGTCAGAATTGCGGAGCTTCTATAATTTGCACTCCGAGCAGGATAACGTGCGTTTCTTCCAAGTAACAAATGTAATAGGCTACATAGGATACCCCTGTACAATGATAGAAGACAAGAGTTGGTACAGAAAGTAGATGTTTGCGGAAGAAGAGGCTAAGCTGGGGCGGGGCCGGACCGGGCGCTCATTTATATCAGCACTGCTACCACGAAAACATATCACTGTGGTCCTTAAGGGGTAGCGCCAAGATTAAAAAGACCATTCCAGTATTAATTGAAGAACATTAAGAATTTACACTTCGTTTTTTGTTGGATGAAATTACATGCATAGACATTTTTATAGAATTGAAATATCTTATCATTAAAGAAAGCTTATCTACCTAAGATCACCATTTTACTGCCACGAAAAGCACTCGGCGAGAATGGGAGATGTTAAGAAAAGAAAGTATATGAGCACAAATGTGGTCAGGTGAGCTGGTGTTGCAAGTATTTTCAATCATACTAATAATTTTAATCATGCAATAAATTTTCTCCAGGCGCAAATAATTTACCTGTTTAAGGATTTTCCCCAAATAAAATTATAGAATTCACACCGAAGAGAGACCAAATTTCAGTCGTCTACAGCGGCAATTTAAATGTAGCTCCTTTAACCCCAATCTAATCTTAAACATTCTTAATGAGCTAATGTACTCCTTCATTGGTGATATTAATCCAATTTCTTGTTTTTCTTTGTTTGAAAGTCTATATCTGAGAACCTTCTTGGCGAGTGGATCGATGCGCTTATCTGTGGCTCTTTCTACGGTTCAAGTTATCTTTTCTGCTGTGTTTTAATTTTGTTTTTTGCAGTGTTATTGCCTGTGCTTTCAACATTTGCTGTGTTGCTTTTTGTGTTTTTAGGTATTGTTTACTAGCCTGCCCGCCTTAGCACCCACGTGTTTTTTTTCAAGCCGCCTCGTTGTTACTTCCGCTCTGTCTTCCCGTCCTAGGCACCCCCCTCCCCTCACCGACCGCTAATTCTGATTTGTCACTTTTTCTTTCTCTCGTTTCTTGTTTCTATCGTAATTTTATTTGTTCACACTATGCGATTACTCTTTATTTTGTCTCGATTGTTGTTTCTCCCGTTATTGTGTCGCTTAAGCCACTCTACTTATATAGTCAATTTGCTTTTCTCCCATTATTGTGTCGCTTAGCCACTATGATTGATAGGTTAACGATTCTTGCCCT
Organism: Ceratothoa steindachneri; assembly: GCA_963969495.1. Taxonomy (NCBI): domain Eukaryota; kingdom Metazoa; phylum Arthropoda; class Malacostraca; order Isopoda; family Cymothoidae; genus Ceratothoa; species Ceratothoa steindachneri. Next base: position 36,801,606 of record OZ018328.1, on the reverse strand, counting down.
CAATAGAACTGCTACCAGTGTTTCTCAAAACTCGCTTACTCACATTAATGCATTGGGAATTTCTCGTTCCCGCCGCCACACTAAACGTGGTTTCCGTTTAACTCCTGCTCTTAGAAAACTTTTTACTTGAATAACCCCCCCCCCTCCCACACTTACCCCTGATTCTTCTTCACTTGTTCCTTCACCCGTTCTCTCAGCGTCTCTCATCAATGACATAAGCCTCTCGAAGAAGGCTGACTACATTCATGACCTGCTCGTTAACACTCGAGTCACTCTCCTTGGACTCACGGAAACTTAACTTGCCCCTTCTGCTTGCTGTTTAAATCTCGCTACCCCTGATGGTTACGTCCAAATCCCATCCTCCCGTAACTCTCACCGTGGTAGAGTTGCTCTCATTCACAGTGCCTCCTTCCCTCGGAATGATCCGCCCTCTCCCCCGCTTCTTTCTTTTGAGGCGCTCATCAATGTCTCTGATTCCACCCCCTCTCTAACTATCTTAGTCCTCTACCACCCCCTCCCCCCCTCACAGTTCCTCCCTCGAGCTTTTCCTTGATGAATTTAGTAACCTCCTCGCTGGCCTCTCCCCCACTGGTCCTCTGCAAATCCTCGGTGATTTCAACCTTCCTGGCCACATTCCTAATTTCAAAGCCTTTTCTGAAATCCTTGATCTCTTCTCCCTCACCTAACACGTTTCTTCCCCTACCCACTCTCACGGTAACATTTTAAACCTTGTAATCTCTGACTGTCTTATTTCCAACCTGATGACTACAAATTTGTCCAATGCTACATCTGATCACTTCCTTATCAACTTCAACTTCTCTATCCCATTCCATATACCTCCCCAGCTGTCTCATAATCCTAAGCCTTTCCGTCGACTAGCCTGCATTGATATTTCCTCCCTATCTAATGATGTGGCCTCTAAACTTCATCTCATTGATGCTTCTGCCTCTCCTGACCAGATTCTCTCTTCTTTGGAGCAACCCCTTCTCACTTGTCTTGATGCCCACTCTCTCCTTGTCACCCCTTCGAACTCCCGTTGTCACCGTGCCCCTTGGTACTCTATGGAACTCCTCCGTGCTAGGCAGTCCATGCATGCCCATGAAAGAGTCCTTAGAAAGGCTCGCACCCGTGGGCAAGAGATGACCCCTCTCTCGCTGGCGTTCCGACTTGCTACAGCTTATTACCTGGCGAAATTAAAATCTGCTCGAGAAACTTGCTTACTGATAATAGGAATGATCCCCGTACTGTCTTCCGCCTGCTCTCCCGTCTTACTTCCCCAGCCCAGGTCTCCCCACCCATTAGCCCTGCTACTCTCTCGAATTTCTTCGCAGATAAGGTCACTAACCTCCGTGCCTCCCTCCGTCAGTCTTCTGTCCCGGCTCCTGCCATTCTCCCTGACTTCCCGCCTCAGCCGATTATCGTTTTTCACGCTGTGACCGCGTTGGAGCTTACAGCCCTGCTCTCGCGTTCTAAGAAATCGGGCTCCCCAAAGGAGGACATTTTTCCGCCTAAACTGTTATGTAAAATTCTGCCTGCTATCCTCCCAACGCTTCTTCACCTGTTCAACACTTCACTTGCGAATGGTCTTGTTCCCTCTTCCTTCAAACGTGCCCACATCCGTCCGATTCCTAAAAAGCCTCAACTGAACCCCACTGACCCTTCCAATTATCGCCCGATTTCCCAACTTCCTTTCCTCTCTAAGGTTCTGGAGAGAGTGTTTGCTTCACGCATCAACAGTCACATGGTGGCCTGTAACATTGATGAAACCTATCAATCCGGTTTCAAGTCAGGTCACTCCACAGAAACCGCCCTTCTCAATGTGTCCGATTGCTTACGAAGAGCCGCGGACAGGGGTTGTGCCTCCATCCTCGTTCTCCTCGGCCTCTCCTCTGCCTTCGATACTATTGACCATACCGTCCTACTTGATCGTCTCCACTCTTTCCTCGGCATATCAGGCACCGTGCTTGACTGGTTCCGCTCTTACCTCTCGTCTCGTACCCAATCCGTTGTGATTGACGACGTTTCATCCGACTTTACCCCAATTCGCCTCGAGTGCCACAAGGCTCGGTCCTTGGTCCTCTACTATTTCGTATCTACCTTCTCCCTCTTAGTTCCCTTCTACGTAATCTCGGTCTATCCTTCCACCTCTATGCTGATGACACTCAAATTTTCGTTTCCTCATCCCCCAAGTCTCTTGCCTACTCTTTCACTGACCTCCTGGCTGCCTACTCCTCTATTTCTGACTGGCTCTCTACCAACTTCCTGAGGCTTAATCACTCCAAAACTGAGGTCCTCATCGTCGGCACCCCTGCTCTTGTCAAAAATTCTAAATCTCCCTTTCCCTCGCTTACTCTGGGCGGTAATACTATCATTTTCTCTGACTGCGTTAGGAATCTGGGTGTTGTTTTTGATGAGCATCTCTCCTTTAAGCCTCATATCCGCAATGTCAGCAAATCCTCTTTATGTTTCCTTCGTAACTTCTCTCGCATTCGCTCTCACTTTGATCGCCAAAGTCTTGAGACTGCTGTTCATGCCTTCATCACCTCACGCCTTGACTACTGTAACTCTCTGCTTGTGAATCTGCCATCTTCCTCTCTCCGCCCCCTTCAACTTGTACAGAACTATGCCGCCCAGCTTCTCCTCCCTCGCCCTCGCTTCTCGCCCTCGAAACCCTTGCTGCATGAACTGCACTGGCTTCCTGTCAGATCCAGTACTCACTTCAAGATAGTTCTCTTCACATTAAGGCCCTAAACAAGGCCCCGTCTTACCTCTCTTCGGCCCTCTCGCCATGCCATGTCCCTCAGGCCCTTCGGTCATCACATGCACCTCTTTTGAATATTCCTCGTTCATCCCTCTGCTCAATGGGAAACTGCTCTTTCTCAATCTGCGCCCCTAAGTTGTGGAATTCTTTCCTGCTGAAATCAGGTCTTCTCCCTCTCTTACCACATTTAAGCGTCTCCTGAAAACGCATCTTTTCAGTATTGCCTTCTTCCCCTCTTGAATTTCCATTCTCATCTCAGCACAACGTGCGCTCTGGGAAGGCCTCAGGCCTTGAAGAGCGCATTACAAAAGACATTATTATTATTATTATTATTATATCTATTCTCAGTACATGACTAAGGATGGTATGATAGGCTCCATACTTAAACTCCTCTCAGGATTAAACTTAAGCTGCTACATGGTGGTTTTATTAACATGAGAATCCTTAAATATCACTCGTTTGCTGAACAGTGCTTCCAATGTTTGGACCTATATTCTAACGTATGTAAGATCATTTGGGATTCTCCAGTAGCGGTATAGTTTAAGTGATGATTGGTTTAATGACAAACTTTCCTAGATAGCAGCCATTAAACCGTGATATATGAATTTAAAGATAAAAATGCATTAAAAGAGAAAACGTGAGAGGATAACTAATTCGGCCGGCATTTTTATTTTTTTTTAGGAGGCGATCTGGCGACTGCACACTTGTGCATAAGACGCCGCAATCACTCAGCCTAGCTCTAGGCTACATTAAAATAAGAATATGAAAACAAAACAACGATAAAAAGGGAATATGACAACAATTAGGAAGCAAGCTCAGGCGTCGGGGGGGGGGGGGAGATCCTCCTATCCCGGCGCACGAGCTACAAAGAAAATAACAAAAAAACAACAAAACTTGGTTAAATAAAAGGGAGAAGGCCGACTTCTCCCCAAAAGACTACAAGTTCACCAGTCAATGTGCACGCACTCGTCCCGAGTACAAGGGACAGGCGGTAGCGAACCCGCCCATCCCAGTACCGGGACAGGTAACGTGCGCGAAGATCGCCCAGACTGAAACATTGAACAAGAATGTGCCGAACAGTCTGGGGGACAATGCAGTCTTCACAGTAGGGCGCTGGCAAGCGCTCCATCAAATAACGGTGCTCCCACGACTGTGCCCAATTCGGAAACGACAGAAAGCAACCTGAAGCTTTCGCGGCATTGGGGGGTAGGTCCATGAGAACAGTTGCGGCGCAATGGCACGCAAATTTAAGTTCTCTTCGATCGTACCCCATCTTCTTTGCCAAGCAGTCTGAAGAGATGCCCGTATTCCTGACATGTAGCCGGTCTGGGAAAGAGCGAAACGCTGGTCCGGTCGCAGAGTCCACGCGGACTCTTTGGCACGCTCATTCCCCGCAATTCGTACATGTCCAGGAACCCAGCAGAAGATAATCTCGACATCCGCCCGGCTCGCCAAAACCATGGCGTCACGGATATCGCGAACCATGGGATGCGGAGATTCTAATGCCCCGAGAGCACTCAGGGTTCTTTGTGAGTCGCTATAGATCACAATCCGGTCTCCGAACCGGGCACGTCGCGTAATCTTCCGTACCGAGTGGTGTATTGCAACCAGCTCGGCCGTGAAGACAGGGGAGCGCCTGGCAAAGCCCGGCTGACTTCAAACAGAGGGGATACGGCGTGAAAGCCGACCCGCTCTTCGGAGTTGGAGCCATCCGTATAGACTGGCCCAGTTCCAGCGTGAAATGAGGTGTGATCCAAAAAGGTCGGAACGCAATACTCCCGGCGCTGTACAAGCTTTGGGAGCAGAGGCGTGGCGACAAATTGTCAAATGTGGTACCCTTCAGGGTCGCGTCTTGGGCAGAGGCAGGGGCAACAACGGCCCGAGAGCTATACCTAGCTCTCCAAGGATTTTCCTGACCCTAAACCCAAAGGGCTTAGGATATGAATGGAGTCTTTCGCGGCATAGACACCGTCGAAATCAGCTGCGAATGCAGTGAGGTCTCACGCGTACAGGCGAATATTGCACTGTACACGGCGTAGCGGGAGTTGCATCTCCCCAACATCGACTAGAGGATCTCAATGAAGGAAGTGCGGAAGGCACCACTGGCCGGGCGAAGGCCAGTGTGGTGGATCGACTACACCTTTCGCAATAAACGCTCGGCTGCGGAAGCATAAAACTCGCATCCCTAGTCGAGCTTCGAACGAACAAAGGATCGCTAAAAGGTAAGGCAGTAACCCTATCAGCGCCCCAAGCGCTAAACGTCACTGAACGGAGAATATCCATCGGGCGGATACAAGAGACCCTAAGGCTGCGAATATGAGCCTCCCAGGTGAGGCGTCGGTCAAATACAAGACTAAGGAAACGGTGCGATTCAACCACTTCCAGGCGTACCGAATTAAGAAACAAATCTGGGTCTGGGTGGAGCCGTGGATGGCGGCAGAAGTGCAACACCTTAGTCTTGGCCAAGGAAAACCGAAACCTGTGCGGTTCGGCATAGCGAGAGACGCGGTTCAATGACTGTTGGAGTCGACGCTCCAGAGTTGGCATCTAGGCCGCGCCAAAATAGATCGAAAGGTCATCCACGTAGTGTAGCGAGAGCAGTTTCCGGCAGCACCGAGGTGGTGCCGTTGATGCTCAGGGCAAAGAGTGTGACACTGAGGACACTTCCCTGCGGGACACCCTCTTCCTGCTACATTGGGCCGGAGAGGGATCGCCCCACCCGTACACGGAATAGACGATCTTGCAAAAATTCAGATATAAACATTGGGAGGGGTACCCTCACCACTATCGTGTGGAGAGTCTCAATGATACTGTATTGCTATGTGGTATCACAGGCCTTCTCCAGATCGAAAAACACCATGGCGTAGTGCTGTCTACGAAGGAAGGCCTCGCAAACAGCATTTCCCAGTCGGAGCAGAGCATCGGACGTGGAGTGGAGCTTGCGGAAGCCGCACTGTGAACAAGACAGATCGTTTCTGCTGTCCAGAAAGAAGGCTAATCTACCATTTACCAATTTCTCCATCAACTCGCACACGCAAGAGGTTAGAGAGGTTAGGCGGAAACTGGCCGGAGTAGAGTGATCTCTCCCCGGTTTGCGAAAGGCGAGCACAGTAGCGATTCGCCAGGAATCTGGGAGAAGACCCTCCACCCACATCCTGTTGAAAAAATCTAAGAGAAAGGCCATGCCTCGCTCACCTAGGTGTCGATGCATGCCGTATGGGACATCGTCCGGACCAGGGGCGGTTTCCGCGCACGAAGCAAGAGAGAACGAGCTCACTCACAGTAAACCTGTCGATGAAAGGTTCTCCGCCTCTAGAGGTAAAGTACAGCTGGCCGCCTTCCGCGAAATTACGACGTGTATTCAATGCTGGCGGAGCAGCATCCCGGCTAGAGAATGCGGAGAAAGCGTTCGCCAAGGATTCCGCCACGCACGCGGGTCCGAGACTGCGATCCCATTCTCCTGGAGAACGGGAGGGGGCGTCCTGCGAGAACTTGCCCCGAATCCTTTTGACTTGCTTCCACACCTCGGTCAGGGGGGTCTTCCCGTTAAGTAAAGACACGTATGCCCGCAAACAAGAGCGGGGGGGCGTGCTTCGAAATATACCGGAACCTAGCCCGACGAAATTCAACGACAGCGAAATCGTTCGGGCGGCGCAAATACCGCATGTAGGCATAACGCTTATGTTTGAGGGCCGTCTCACACTCGGCCGACCACTAACGCAGTGGTCGGCTTCAAAGAATAGTAGTCAGGCCCGCGGAGATGAGGTTAGCGGAGAACTCAACGGCCTCATCTACAGACCTAAACTCCTCGACTGAGATAGAGAATTCAGTCATTTCCTGAAATGCAGGCCACCGCGCCCGCGCCAAGCACCACCGAGGTGTGCCCTCAGGCGGCAGTTGCCTTGAAAATGATGTTTGAATGGGAAAGTGATCACTACCATGGAGTTCATCGAACACCCCCCCCCCTCCGATCAAAATCAGGCTGTGATCCTGAAGAGCACAAAGATAGATCGAGGCAAGAAAATTAAGCGGTTCTCGGGCAGTGGTGCGTAAACTCAGCCACATTTAGGACACCTATGTCAAGCTCTTCGATCAGATCGGCAAGGACGTGCCCCCTGAGAATTATTGAGTAGTCTTCCCAGAGAGGATGTCTGCCGTTCAGATCTCCAAGCATGAGAAAGGGCCTCGGCAACCGTGCCACGAAGCGGCGGAAGTCCGCCGCGTCGAAGTCAGCTGACGGTGCAATGTACGCAGAAATGATAGTATACCTCCTATCCAGGTGAAGCTGCACAGCCACTGCCTGAAAAGAGGTATCTAAAGTGAAAAGAGAACGGAGACATCATGCCGGGTGTAAACCGCGCATCACCCAGCCCCTTATACCAAGGGAGGGCGGGCAGGGGGCACATGTCTAGCACGGTCATCTTTAAAAAAATAGGTAACTAGGAACGGGACGAGACGAGCCTCCACAGTTCCTCCCAGTTGGCCCGGAGTCCACAGCAATTCCATTGAATATGCCCTCCAAGCCTAGCCCGGAGGAGACGCGGAGGCCCTCTTCGAACAGAAGACCCTCACGGAAATGGCCTTACGCTTCTCGTAGGCCGAACCTAAGGAGCTGTTAGCCGGACTTATTGGGGGAGGTTAGGCTCGCCACCCGAGTCGTTTCCTCCGTTCGGCTCGAAACCTTAGGCGGGCGTTGTGGCTTCGGAGGCGGGGGGGGGGGGAGCCCTCTTTTTGAGGATCCACCGTCTCCGAGCAACTAGGCGTGGGCGAAGGAGCTGAAGCTCCTTTGTTGCTGTCCTCCTTTCGGGGGACAGCTTTAGGAACCCTGGAAGATGGCCTGGCGACCAACTTCAGGGCTGCTGCCTCCTATGAGCCTCACGACTCGGTGGAGACGCGTGGCCGTTTCGCCTTACGTTAAACGGTCACGCTGGGGGAATGAGGGGAGGGGGAAAGCCCTGGTTTTAGCCGGGGCTGGGTGTGAACCCTTTGTGCCGCCAGCTTTAAAAGAGGAGCGCCCGGGTCGAGTAGAACCCGCAGAAGGGTTCCAAATCGGCGCGGAAACAACCTTGCTCGTTAGCCTGGATGGGCCAGGAGCAGAGGCTGTCTTTCTAAGCATTGAGGCATAAGATGTCCCAGGCAGAGCCGGGCGCGCCAGGACAAGTCCTTAGCCTCACGGAATAAGAGTCGATCCTGGGCCTGAACGGCTAGTTTTTCTTTTAAAGAAGATATGCACCACATTGCATCGAGGAAGCGGGGTGCGGCTCTCCGCAATTGACACACTTGGCCACACACGATTTGGATTTATCGTGGGCGGCCTTGGAGCAATTTACACATACGAGGGGCGGTCAATAAGTTTTGCGAATCGGTAGGGCAAAACAGAGGAACGGGGATGGCTGTTTGTGAGGGTATTAGGACAAGTTATGACAAGTCAGGACCTGCAGCCGCACAATCCTGCCTCGTCTATTTAAGAATCAGTAGCTGATCGCAGATCGTCATTCACAATGTTTTCAACAGTGGAGAAGGTTGAGTACCGCGCAGTGATCAAATTTTTGACCAAGGAACGCATGAATGCAAAAGAGATCCATGAACGCATGGTTGCAGTGTACACCAACACCGTCCCTTCCTATGCAACCATTGCTCACTGCAATAGGGAGTTCCCCCATGGTCGTGAGTCCCTTGAAGATGAACCCCGTCCAGGACGCCCGTCTGACATGACCAACGAGGACAATGTGGCCCGTGTGGGGAGGATGATCCTCGAAAATCGACGGGTGAAGGTCGAAGAAATCGAGCGAAAACATGGAATATCACATGGAAGTGTTATCATCCACGACAATTTGGCCATGAGCAAATTGAAACCTCACGCACCATGATCGACTTCAAAGTCGTCAAAGTTCAGAGGAGCTGCTGCTCCTGTACAACCAAGACCAAGCGGGATTCGAGTCACGCTTAGTGACAGGTGATGAAACGTGGGTCCATCACTGGGATCCCGAGACCAAGCACGAACGCATGGCCTGAAAGCACAGGGGCTCTCCGACCCCCATTAAGTTCCGGACCCACCCTCAGCCGGGAAGATCATGGCCACCATCTTCTGGGATTCTGAGGGAGTGTTGATGGTGGACTATACGCCTCGTGGAAGGACCATCACAGGCCAATATTACGCCGAGGAACTAGCTGGATTGAAGAAGTGCACGGCAAGTTGACACGCGGTGTCCTGTTCTTCCACGACAATACCCTTGTCCACAAGGCCAGAGTTGCACAAGCTGCCCTGCACGAGTGCGGATTCGAGGAGCTCAACTATCCCCCCTATAGTCCAGATCTGGCCCCTAGCGACTACTTTTTATTCTGCCAGCTTAAGACTGCACTGCGTGGACGCCGGTTTGGGGATGATGAAGATGTCCAGCTCGCCGTCCAGGAGTGGATTGAACAGCAGTCGGGAGATTTCGGGTTGTCGGGAATTCGAAGCCTCAGGGACAAGTGGTGACAGTGCATTGGCGTCGAGGGTAGTTATATTGAAAAATAATAAAACACTTTTCCTTATATCCGAATTGCAAAACTTATTGACCGCCCCCCGTACTTCGGGTGACCCCGACTTTGCACGTCTACATGAGCGATTCCTATGGCCAAAGCGGTGACAGTAATAGCACCTACGCGGCAGTGGCACGAATGCCAATCGGCACGCACTGACTCAGGGAGCTTGTAACAGTCGAACGTGACGAAGAGTGTAGGAGTAGGTCTCGAGACCCCTCCCTATTTTCTCATCACGCGTTCGACTTGACCGCCCCATGGTCAGCCAGCTCTAAGGTGATGTCCTCTATGGAGTAGTCAACGAGTTCCCTCGCATAAATTACTCCTTTCACAAAGTTTATAGCAGAGTGTGGCCTCACACTCACCGGGGTGCCATGAAGTGCCCGAAGAGCACTTATCTTGGCCGCCTCGGAGGGATGCGCCGCATTTGCCAGAAGGCTCCCATCCGAGAAACGAGTCACCTTCGGCTCTCTACCAATTACACTAACTAATGCTCTCCTGATGGATCATGTTGCACTTGGCTAACATGCTGCCATCAGTGGAGCGAATAAAGAGGAAGCGTTTGAAGCCAGCGGGCTCGAAAACGCCAGGTAACCTCTAAATGAGGGGCCCCGATTTTATCGAGGCTCCGCCCTGCGCACTTTTCGTCTTAGTCATAGTCAGGGGCTCTGCACCCGGAGGGGGTGGGGCAGAGGAGCCGGATGTGCCGATATTGGCTAGGTGGCTTACCGAAATGGCAGCAGACCCATCCGTCCCCGCAGGCCCCACGGATGGAGAGGAGCCCCGAGTCTTCTTAGTCTTTTTACTATTTTTTAAAAAATTTTTGGAGAGGAGGGAGGGGAATGAACCCGCTTCTCCCCTCCGCCGGGAGGAGCCCCCAGGCCAGATCCTTCTTCGAGATGGACAAGGTTGTGGCAGTCGCAGGGGATCCCTCCCCTCCTTGTACTGCTTAGAAACCCAGGCCGTTTGAGGAGGACCTTGCATAGGGGCAGATTCGGGTTCGGTGCTTGGCGCCGAGCCCGGATTCGCTCCCGTGGAAGGCCCTACCGTCTGAGGCTGGGTTGCCTCAAGGACCATGTCTATCTTAGGGGAGGCTTCCAGTTGGCCATACCCCCCAGGACATCGCAAGTTCCATTGGCAGCGTTGTCACAAGTCACGTCTGAGGAGGCACAGGCCTTCACCCCGGCAAGGTTCAATATTCCTGCCAGCAGGTCTTTTGAGGGCAGTGACCAAAGCGGCCTGGCTTCCCTCTCCATCCTTAGGGGGTTTGCCCTACCAAGCCGCTTTAATGGGGAGCGGTCGGCTATGGGCTGCCTGCTGGCTTTCTTGGCAGTCCCCTTGGAAAGAAAAGGGGGTACTGCCGCTGGTAAGAGTGAGATGCCTGAAGGCATCTCAAGACAAGGGGGTACTGCCGCTGGTAAGAGTGAGGTGCCCGAAGGCATCTCAAGACAAGGGGGTGAGGAGGAATCCACTACACCCGTAGGCGAAGGAGAGTAGTAAGTCTACTCTACGGTTAGAGAAATTTGGAGGGTCCCCTGCGCAAGCACAGGGAGGGGGGACCTACATTTTATCTGTGGAGCTGCCAAAGGGTGGCTCCGATGATGGACAGGGGAAAATTGAGGGGACAAAATTTGTTTTTTCCTCATTGGGCATGGTGACCCTACATTTTTCACGGGATGCATACACTCATCACCCCTCGTAGTAGTCCCCGCCTGCAAAGGGTGCGTACAGGCCTGGCAGAGCCGGGTGCCGTAATTCGGGACCACCCCTCCCGCATGGTAGCCTGTCAGTCCTTCGGCATGGCGGCTCCACCTTGGACACGGCGTAAAAAAAAATAGATGGTGAAGGAAGTGAAAAGGAAAGGGGATGTGAGGAAGGTATGGGTGGGGTTGAAGCAGGTTGTTAAAAACCCACCAACCCGAACCGGAGCTCAGGGGTTAGAGAACATTTTCCCCTCCCCGTCAGCCCCGATCCGGGAGGGTTGGCTGAGAAGAATGTAAGCATCTACCCTGTGAAATTAGAGGCTGACCAGAGAAAGTTGTGGGAGAGGTTGTATGAAAAGCGACGAAGTAGGGGAGAAATACAGGCTGTCTTAAAAGAGAAGAGGCTAAGCTGGGGTCGGACGGGGTGCTGAGTCCCGTCAGCACGGCGGACAGGAAGGCAAATCGCCGCGCCCCTTACGGGGTCAGCTGGGAAGGTTTCAAAATGTACTGACGCATAAAATTAACAAGATTTATTGAACTAAGAAATAACAAGGTAATATGGTTTAAAAATGGAATTGGATAATACAATTATTTAATTGGATATTATGGCCAATGAATATAATGTGTATTTTAATGAAATTAGATATATATATATATATATATATATATATATATATATATATATATATATATATATATATATATATATTGAATATAGGGAAATGGTCGATGATTATAATGTTAAGAAAAATAAGCTATATAAGGCGGATATTATAGAGAATAAGATATAAAATATGGTTTAAATAAAATATAGTAACAAACTAAGCTAGGCAACAAACTCAGCGCTCTCTCTCTCTCTCTCAATATATATATATATACATATATATATATATATATGGTGGGAATTATATAAAATATAGTATAGTACAGCTACGATGTTTTTGAAGTTATAAAATCAGGGGAACTTGATGGAGCGCTGATGAAATAAAAGTGTGCGTTAAAATGCGCTCAGGATTCAGGAAACGAGAAAGTCTATTTTAAATGGTTAATTTTGAATTAGGTTGTATAAAGTTTTGAATGGTTGGTGGTTGGGAGCAGTCATATTTTGATTTTGAGGTAACGGTATTGGTATCAAAGGTCGTACAAAAATGGATTTTGGGGTGAGATGCATAATTTTCTCAGACAGGAAATTGCCAACTGCCTCTTTATGAACTTTGTAGCAGCTTACAAAGATCTCAGCTGCTAAAGCGGTACTTGCCTATCGTATCGTGGTGCTTTGTATAATGGCCATATATCTGTAAGTAAGGTTTCACAACCCAAGATGAGTTGGCTCATGCTTTCTCTTTAGCTATAGTAAAACTATATATGTTGTCTACAGCCATCTTTTTTACGTCTGTGAGTTTTTCCATGTCTCTGAAGATTTCCAATGTGCGCCGATTGATAAGGACAGAAATCACATTTGTAAGGCTTTTCACCCGTGTGGGTTCTTTCGTGTCGCTGAAGATTCACCATTTCCGCTGCTTGATAAGAACAGGAATTGCATTTGAAAGGTTTCTCACCTGTGTGAATCCTCATGTGCCTTTGAAGATGACTCCGATGCGTTGCTTGATAGTGGCATGAACTGCATTTGAAAGGCTTTTCACCTGTGTGGGTCCTTTCATGACTTCGAAGATTTTCCATTACAGCTGCTTGATAAGGACAATAGCTGCATTCAAAAGGTTTCTCACCTGTGTGGGTTTTTTCGTGTCGCTGAAGATTTGCCATTTGTGCCGCTCGATACGGACAGTAATGACATTCAAAAGGCTTTTCACCTGTGTGGATTCTTTTATGTGCCCGGAGATCTCCCACTCGTGCTGCTTGATAGCAACAAGAACTGCATTTGAAAGGCTTCTCACCCGTATGGCTTCTTTCATGTATCCGAACATCCCCCATTTGTGCTGCTCGATAGGGACAGGAACTGCATTTGAAAGGCTTTTCACCTGTATGGGTTCTTTCGTGTCTCTGAAGATCAGCAATCCGTGTTGATTTATAGGGGCAGGATCTGCATTTGAAATGCTTCTCAATAGTTTGCAACTTCTTGTTAAGATTCCCTCTTCCATTACACAGAAGTACTTCAGATTTTGATTTCGACAAACCACCTATGGTGTTTGAAAGTGGAAAATCAATCTGCAAATAATTTTAACCATAATAATCATTAAAGTCTATCCACAAAATGGATTTGGTATGCTTCAGGACTACTAAAACCCAAACATTCCTCACTTCACCTTTAACATACTAAAAATCCCTATCAAATTGTCATTTGCAGTGCTTTCACTCAAGATCTTTCCTTCTCGTTCTACACTATAATTTAACCTCCATACACCGATGTTGGTACAAACATACTAGAGTGCTGCTTCTTGGCAGTGTTCTAAAAAGTACCCTGCTTTGATACTTCAGGGTATTGTTACCCTGGCAAAATTGTACTCAAAGTAGAAGTAAAAGTACCCAAACTTAAATGTACTTAAGGAAAAGTAATATAGTATCCTATTCATAAAATACTAAAGTAGTGAAAGTAAAAGGTAGCGATGAATAGTAAAGTACCCATCACTTCAGACACTATTCATATACTGTACAGTAAATCCTTTTATACCCGCTGTACTGACCCTTATATATTGGAATTCAGTTAAATTGGACTTAAAAATCAAACTGTAAATATCCCTCTATTGATCAGACAGTCTAGTTTATATGAAAAGTAAAATAACTACAAAATTATCCAGTTTGACAAAATTCCAGAATATAATAGTCTGGTTAACTAAAGTAATTATTAGGTAAAATACTCGTATATACTGAGGAATTAATTACTGACATTTTTTATTCAGCTTTACAAGCAACTGATTTTCAAAGTTTTGGCTATCTAACCGCGAACGTTTTGGGGCGAAAATTAGTTCTGTAGAGCTAAACAGGGTATGAAAGAATGCATGTGATTGGTCCAAACATGAACAAGCGCTTATGATTGGCTCAAACCATTCTGCAGGCATGCATATGCACCTTGAAGGGGCTAGGCATGTCTGACCTACTCTATTGTCCGACTGATTTGGGTTCACAGGCCACAAACTTGACTAACTGATTACAGTGCTGTAAAAATAGCCTGCTTTGATACTTTAAAAGTATTGTTACCCTGACCAAAATGTACTCAAGTACAAGTAAAAGTGCCCAAATTTAAATATACTTAAGTAAAAGTATTAAAGTATCCTATTCATGAAGTACTCAAGTAGTGAAAGTAAAAGATAGCAGCAAATGGTAAAGTACCAATCACCTCAGACACTATTCAGTATATTGTACAATAAACCCTAAACTCATGAAGGTCCAGTAATGGGGCAGCAGCACGCTACAAGTCTAAGACAATGAAGAATAATTTAATAAACTGACGGCTTCTCTCAGGCGGGCAAGTGGGAGAGAAAAACGAATTGTCTATCAGGTATGAAAAGATGCATGCAATTGGTTCAAACATGAACAAGCTCTTATTATTGTTTCAAAACAGAGTACACGCTTGTGATTGGTCATCTGACTTTTGCTTCTACGTCTGTGATTGGCTCAAAATAACTGAGAAGTAATGAATACTTCTATGATTTTCAAATGTAATGAAGTAAAAGTATCAGAAGAAAAAATACGCAAGTAGAAGTGAAAGTTTAAACTTTTACAATTTACTAATGTTTTATTAGCCTAAAATTGTCCCAGATGCCGACCTACCATTTAAAACTTCGTGGTTAAAACTGATTCATCTATACTACTATCATTTACAATGCATTCAAGATACTCGTTCAAGGGAGACACCAAATAGCGAGAGGGGGCTTAATTAAAATTACTGTGCCCAGATATATTTGCAGATCCCCTTAGGGTCCTTGAAATTTATAAATTGTGGGAGATAGAATCTATTCCGCAACATGATGTACTATCACTTTTATAAAAAAAAATTCATTGTGGTAGTCCATCTGTTCATCCCGGTACCAAGACAGTTAACTTGCGCAAAGATCACCCAGACTGGGATATTTAACGAGAGTGTGCTGAACAGTCGGGGAGGGGGGGGGGGGGCAACGCAGTCATCACAGTAAGGGGAAGGCGAGCGCTACATCAAATGGCAGTGCGTTTTGAGTGACAATTCGGAGACAACAGAAAACAACCTGAAGCCGGCGCGGAATTTGCGGGTAGGTCCATGGGAACAGTCGCGGCGAAATGGTACGAAACTTTAGGTTCCCCTCGACCATATCCCATCTTCTTTGCCAAGCAGCCCGGGGAGCTTCGCATATTCCTGTCATGTAGTAGGTGTGAGGAAGAGCTAAACACTGGTCTGTTCGCCCAGTCCTCACGGACTCTTTGGCGCCCACAGCGGTGCGTTCATTCCCCGCAATTCCTGCATGGCCAGGAACCAAGCAGAAGAAAATCTCAATATCCGCTCGGCTCGCCAAAACTCTGGTGTCAGGGGTATCGCGAACCAGGGGATGCGGAGATTCCAATGCCCCGAGAGCACTCAGGGCACTTTGTAAGTCGCTATATATCACAATCCAATCTCTGAAACGGGCATGTCGCGTAATATCGCGTACCGAGCGGTGTATTGAAACCAGCTCGGCCGTGAAGACAGAGGAGCGCCTGGCAGAACCCCGCTGACTTCAAACAGAGGGGATACGACGTATACATCCGTATACACTGGCTTGGTTCCAGCGTGACACGAAGTGTGCTACAAAAAGCAGAACCCAATACTCCCGCCGCTGTAGAAGCTTTGGGAGCAGAGGTGTGGCGACAAATGGTCAAAAGTGGTAACCTCCATGGTGGCTTCCTGGGCAGAACCAGGGGTGCCACTGGGGCGAGAGCTATACCTAGCTCTCGAGGAAGTTTACTAGACCTAAACCAGAAGAGCTTAGGAAAGACTTGCGTCTCTTGGCGGCATAGGCATCGTCGAGATCAGCTGCGAATGCAGTGAGAGATGTAGGCGACTGAGGGAGGCGCTGGGCTCGCGAGTACAGGCAAGAAATGGACTGTGCAGGGCGCTAAACGAGTAGTATCTCCCCAGCATTTACAAGTAGACACTCAATGGGAAAAGTGCAGAAGGGACCGGTCACCAGGCGTGGTGGATCGAGTCCACTTTCCGCAGCACCCACTAAGGCTGCAGATGTATAAAACTCGCATCCGCAGTCGAGGTTCGAGCGAACAAAGGATCGATACAAAAGTAAGGCAGTAGCTCTATCAGCGCCCCAGGCGCTGAACGTCATGGAGCGAAGAATATCCAGGGCGCGGGTGCAAGAGGCCTTAAGGCTGCGAATATGAGACTCCAAGGTGAGGTGCAGACAAATACAAGACCAAGAAAACTGTGTAAGTCCACCACTTCCAGGCGCACCCCATTTAGAAACAAGTCTGGGTCAGAGTAGAGCCGTGGATGGCGGCAGAAGTGCACCACCTTAGTCTTGGCCAAGGAAAACCGAAGCATGTGCACGTCGACGTAACAAAGGACGTGGTTCAATGCCTGTTGGAGTCGACGCTCCAGAGTTGGCATCTAGACCGCGCAAGAGAGATCGAAAGGTCGTCCACGTATAACATAGCAAGAACATCTTCCGGCAGCACCGAGGTGATGCTGTTGATCCTCAGGGCAAAGAGTGTGACACTGTGGACAGTTCCCTGCGGGACACCCTAATCCTGCTCCATTGGGCCAGAGAGGGGGCTCCCCCCACCCGTACGCGGAATCGACGACCTCGCAAAAATTTAGATATAAAGAATGGGAGGCGTCCCCGTGCCCCAACGTTCGGATGGTCTCCATTATACCGTATCGTATTGCGATATCATAGGCTTTCTCCAGATTGAAAAACACCATGGCGACGAAGGAAGCTTCGCAGACAGCATTTTCCAGTCGGCGCATAGCATCCAAAGTGGAGTGCAACTTGTAGAAGGTGCACTGTACAGAAGACAGATGAACTCGGCTGTCTAGAAAAAGGCTAATCTAACATTCATCAATTTCTTCATCAACTTGCACACGCAAAAGGTTAGAAAGATTGGGCGGAAACCGGCCGGGGTAGAGTGATCTCTCCTCGATTTGCGAAAAGCGAGCACAGTAGCGATTCGACAGGAATCTGGGAGGATACCCTCTACCCAGCTCTTGTTGATCAAATCTAAGAGAAAGGCTATACCCTACTTATCTAGGTGTCGAATCGTGTCGTACGGGACGTCGTCCGGACCATGGGCGGTGTCCGCGCACGAAGCGAGACCGGAGGGCAACTCACTAAGAGTAAACCTGTCGTTGAAAGGTGTCCGCTTTCGGAAGTAAAGTCCAGTCAGGGCCCTTCCGCGACATAACAACGCTCAATGAATGCTGGTGGAGCAGCATCCCGGCTAGAGAATGCTGAAAATGCGGACGCGAAGGATTCTGCCACGGACGCGGGGTCCGAGATTGCGATCCCATTCTCCTGAAAAACGGGAGGTCTCCTGCGAGAACTTGCCAAGAATCCTTTTGATTCGCTTCCACACCTCTGCTAGAGGGGTCTTCCCATTAAGTGAAGACACGTATGCCCGCCAAGAAGGGCGGTGGGAGTGCTTCGAAATATACCGGAACCTAGCCCTAGCCAAACGAAATTCAGCGAGTGAAATCGTTTGGGAGGAGCTTATAGCGCATGTAGGCGTAACGCTTCTGTTTGAGGGCCGTCTCACACTCGGCCGACCACCACGGAAGTGGTCTGCATGCAAAACGGCCAGACGTTCTAGGAATAGTAGTCAGCCCCACGGCGATGAGGTCGCCGGAGAAGAATTCAACGGTCTCATCAACGACCTCAACTCCTCGATTGAGATAGAGAAATCAGTCATTTTCTTAAATGCGGACCACCGCGCCAGCGCCAAGCACCACCGGAGCGGGGTCTCGGGCGGCAGCGGCTCAGAAAATGATATTTGAATGGGAAAGTGATCACTACCATGGAGGTCATCGACCACCCCCACCCAAAATCAGGCTGTGCATCCGGAAAGCACAAAGATAGATCGAGACAGGAAAATGAAGCGGTTCTCGGGCAGTGCTGCGTAAACTCATCCACATTTAGGACACCTAACTCCAGCTCGTCGATCAAGTCGGCAAGTACTTGAACCAGGGAATTAATTGAGTAGTCTGCCCAGAGAAGGGGTCTACCGTTGAGATCATAGAGAAAGAAAAAGGGCCTTGGCAACCGTGCCACGACGCGGTGGACTTAGTCGGCTGACGGTGGAATGTAGGCAGAAATAACAGTATACCTCCTATCCAGGTGCAGCTCCACAGCTACTGCCTGAAAGGAGGTATCTAAAGCGAAGAGAAGAACGGAGACATCATGCCGGGTGTAAATCGCACATCCTACCGCCGGGCCCCTATCCCGTGGCGGTGGGGTCGTAGAATCCTTATAACCGGGGCAGGTGGGCAGCGAGCACGCCCCCAGTATGGTCTCCTGCAAAAAGATAGCTAATGGAGGAACGTGACGAGAAGAGCCTCCGCGCCTCCTCCCAGCTAGCCCGGAGTCCGCGGCAATTCCATTGAAGTTAAATGTCCTCCAGGCTTAGCTCGGAGGAGATGCGGTAGCCTTTTCTAAAAGAAAACCCTCACGGTAATGGCAGTACGCTTCCTGGAACAGTACTCCGGGCACTTTTGGCCGGACAATGCGCTGAAAGCGCTGTCACTTAGAGGGCTTATCGGGCGAGGAAGGGCTCGCCATGCGAGTCTTTTCCTCCCATCGCCTCGAAACCTTCTACAAGCGGGGCCACCTTTTGGAGGATCCACCTTCTCCGAGCCACCAAACTTACCACTGGGTGTGGGCGAAGGAGCCGAAGCTCCTTTAGTCTTATCCTCCTTTTGGGGGGCAGCTTTAGGAACCCAGGAGATAGCCTCACGATCCTCTTCAAGGATGGTGCCTCCTGTGAGTCTAACGACGCGGGCCTGTTTCGCCTTACACGAAACGGTCACGCTGGGGGACGAGAAGGAAGCCCTGGTTTTAGCCGGGGCTGGGTGTGAACCTTATGTGCCGTCAGCTTTACCAGGGCAGCACCCGGGGTGGGTAGGACGGCCCAGGAAGCGACGGGCGCACCAGGACCAAGTTCTTATCTTCGCGAAATCAGAGACGATCCTGAGCCTGAACGGCCAGGATTTCCTTTTCAAGGAGATACGCACCACATTGCTTCGAGGAAGCGGGGTGCGGCTCTCCGCAATTGACACACTTGGTCACACACGATTTGGACTTATCGTGTGCGGCCTTGGAGCAATTTAGACATACTTAGGGTGACCCCGACTTTACATGTCTACATGAACGATTAGTATGGCCGAAGCGATGACAGTAATAGCACCTCCGCGGCAGTGGCACAAATGCCTTTCGCGGTAGCGGTACCAACCGGTAGGCACTGATTCAGGAAGCTTGTCACAGTCGAACGTAACGAAGAGTGTAGGGGGTGGGTCTCGAGGCCCCTCCCTGTTTTCTCATCACACGTTCGATCTTGACCACCCGATGGTCGGCCAGCTCTAAGGTGATGTCCTCTATAGAGTAGTCAACGAGTTCCCTCCCATAAACTACTCCTTTCACAAAGTTCATGGTAGAGTGCGGCGTCACACTCACTGGGGTGCCATGAAGTGTCCGAAGAGCACTTATCTTGGCCAGCTCGGAGGGATCCGCCGCATTCGCCAGAAGGCTCCCATCCGAGAAACAGGTCACCTTCGGCTCTACCAATTACACTAGATAATGCTCTCCTCTGATTGATCATGTTGCCCTTGGCCACCATGCTGCTATCAGTGGGGCGAATAACTAAGAAGCGTTTAAAGCCAGCGGGCTCGAAAATGCCAGGTAACCTCTAAATGAGGGGCTCCGATAATATCGAGGCTCCGCTCTGTGCCCTTTTGGTCTTAGTCAGGGGCTCCGCACCCTGGGGAGCAGAGGGGCCGGATGTCCCGATCTTGGCTTGGTCACTTACCGAAGTGGCAGCAGACCCATCCATCCCCACCAGCCCCCGCAGATGAAGAGGAGCCCCGAGTCTTTTTAGTCCTTTTTCTGTTTTGTTTTTCTTTTTAGGAGAGGAGGGCTGGCTAAGAACCCCCTTCTCCCCTCCGCCGGCAGGAGCCCCCAGGCCAGATGGACTGGCCTCAGCTAGGTCCTTCCCCAAGATGGAGAAGGTCCTGGCAGTCGCAGGGGCATCATCCGGAGGAGATCCCTCCCCTCCTTGTACTGCCTCAGAATCCCCAGCCGTTTGAGGAGGAGCGTGCATAGGGGCGAACTCAAGTTCGGTGCTTGGCGCCGAGCCCGGATTCGCTCCCATGGAAGGCCCTACCTTCTGAGGCTGGGTTGACTAAAGGACCATCTCAGGGGGAACCTCCAGTTGGCAAACTCCCCCCAGGACATCACAGGTTCAATTTGCAGCGCTCTCACAAGTAAAGTCTGGGGAGGCACAGGCCTTGACCCCAGCAATGTTCAATATTCTTGCCAGCAGGTCTTTTGAGGGAAGTGACCGAAGGGGCCTGGCTCCCCTCTGCCCCATAAAGGGGGTTTGCCCTACTGAGCCGATTCAATGGGGAGTAGTCGGCTATAGGCTGCCTGCTGGCTTTCTTGGTAGTCCCCTTGGAAAGTAAAGGGGAGAATGCTGCTGGGAAAAGGGAGGTGCCGAAAGCACCTCCAGAGAAGGGGGTGAAGGGGAGTCCCCTACAGCCATAGGCGAAGGAGAGGAGTAAGCCTTCTCTCCGGTTGAAGAGTTATGGATTATCCCCTAGGAAACCCAGCCGGGGCTGGGTATGAACCCTTTTTGCCGCCAGCTTTACCAGGGGAGCGCCCGGGTTGAGTAGAGCCCGCAGAAGGGCTCCGAATGGGCGCGGAAACAACTGTGCTCGTTAGCCTGGATGGGCCAGGAGCAGAGGGTGCCTTTCTAACTATTGATGCATATGACGTCCCAGGCAGAGCTGGGCGTACCAGGACCAAGTCCTTAGCCTCGCGGAATGAGAGTCGATCCTCGGATCCTCGGCTTGAACGGCCAGGATTTCTTTCTCAAGGAGATATGCACCACATTGCTTCGAAGAAGCAGGGTGCGGCTCTCCGCAATTGACACACTTGGCCACACACGATTTGGACTTATCGTGTGCGACCTTGGAGCAATTTACAAAGACTTCGGGTGACCCCGACTTTGCATGTCTACATGAGCGATTCGTATAGCCGAAGCGGTGACAGTAATAGCACCGCCGCGGCAGTGACACGAATGCCTTCACGCGGTAGCGGTACCAACCGACACACACCGACTCAGGGAGCTTGTCATAGTCAAACGTGACGAAGAGTGTAGGGGTGGGTCTCGAGGCCCCTCCCTGTTTTCTCATTACACGTTCGACCTTGACCGCCCGATGGTCGGCCAGCTCTAAGGTCATGTTCTCAATGGAGTAGTCAACGAGTTCCCTCGCATAAACTACTCCTTTCACAAAGTTCATGGCAGAGTGCGGCGTCACACTCACAGGGGTGCCATGAAGTGTCCGAAGAGCACTTATCTTGGCCGCCTCGGCGGGATCCGCCGCATTCGCCAGAAGGCTCCCATCCGAGAAACGGGTCACCTTCGGCTCTCTACCAATTGCACTAGCTAATCCTCTCCTCTGATGGATCATGTTGCCCTTGGACAACATGGTGCCATCAGTGGAGCGAATAACGAGGAAGCGTTTGAAGCCAGCGGGCTCGAAACCCCAGGTAACCTCTGAATCAGGGGCCCCGAGGTCATCGCGCCTCCGCACTGTGCACTTTTGGTCTTAGTCAGGGGCTCTGCAACCGGTGGTGCAGAGGGGCCGGATGTGCCGATCCTGGCTTGGTCGCTTGCCAGAGTGGCCGCAGACCCATCCGTCCCCGCAGCCCCCGCGGATGGAGAGGAGCCCCGAGTCTTCTTTGTCTTTTTGGTCTTGGTCTTTTTCTTTTTTAGAGAGGAGGGCGGGGAATGAACCCGCTTCTCACAGCCGCCGGTAGAAGCCCCTAGGCCAGATGTACCGGCCTCAGCCAGGTCCTTCTCCGAAATGGAGAAGGTCCTGTTGGCCGCAGGGGCATCATCCGGAGGAGATCCCTTGTACTGCCTCAGAATCCCCAGCCGTTTGAGGAGGAGCTTGCATAGGGGCGGATTCGGGTTCGGTGCTTGGCGCCGAGCCCGGATTTCCCCCCATGGAAGGCCCTACCGTCTGAGGCTGGGTCTCCTCAAGGACCATGTCTATCACAGGAGGGGCCTCCAGTTGGCCATCCCCTCCCAGGACATCGCAGGTCCCCTACGCAGCGTCATGATTCTTTTGTGGGGAGGCACAGGCCTAAACACAAAGGCCTTAGGGTATGACTGGCGTCTCTTGGTGGCATAGGCACTGTCAAGATCAGCTGCAGATGCAGTTAGAGCTGTTGGCGACTGAAAAAGGGGCCGGGATCGCGCGTACAGGCGAATAATGCACTGTGCAAAGCGAGTAGCATCTGCCTAGCCTCGACAAGTAAGTTCTCAATGGGGAAAGTGTGGAAAGCACCGGTCGTCAGGCGAAGGCCGGTGTGGTGGATCGAGTCCACTTTCTGCAATACACACTCAGCTGTGGATACATAAAACTCGCATCCGTAGTAAAGCTTCAAATGAACAAAGGATCGATAAAAAAGTAAGGCAGTAGCCTTATCACCGCTCCAAGCGCTGAACATCACGGAACAAAGAATATCCATGGCGTGGGTGTAAGAGACCCTAAGGATGCGAGTATGAGCCTCTCAGGTGAGGCATCAGTCAAATAAAAGACCCAAGGAAATGGTGCGAGTCCACCACTTCCAGGCACACCAACTTGAGAAATAAGTTTGGGTCAGGATGGAGCTGTAGATGGCGGCAGAAGTGCACCACCTTAGTCTTGGCCAAGGAATACCGAAACCTGTGCGCTTCGGCATAGCGAGAGAGGTGGTTCAATGCCTGTAGGAGTTGAGGCTCCAGAGTTGGCATCTGGGCCGTAGAGCGTAGCGAGAACATCTTCCAGCAACACAGAGGTGATGCCGTTGATGCCCAGGGCAAAGAGTGTGACACTGAGGACACTACCATGCGGGACACCTTCTTCCTGCCCCAGCTGGATCTGGTGCGGGAGTATTACCAGATGCCCAGTGCTGAGGAGAGCCGGCCAGTGACTGCCTTATCCTCTATGAAAAGGCATTATCAGTTCCAGAACCTCAGTTTTGGGTTGGCTAATGCTCCCGGAGCATTCCAGCGGGCGATGAATGTCGTGTTGAGGAAGTTTATGAGTAAGAATGTGATTGGTTAATGAGGTGGAGAGAACCTCCTGCCTACCTGGTGAGCCATCCAGTGTATGAACTGTGAAGAGAAAGAGATAAGGTGCATGATGATAAGAAGGAATGTGAATTTAGTAACCTCCTCGCTGGCCTCTTCCCCACTGGTTCTCTGCTAATCCTCGGTGATTTCAACCTTCCTGGCCACAATCCTAATTTCAAAGCCTTTTCTGAAATCCTTGATCTCTTCTCCCTCTCCCAACACGTTTCTTCCCCTACCCACTCTTACAGTAACATTTTAGACCTTGTAATCTCTGACTGTCTTATTTCCAATCTGATGACTATAAATTTGTCCAATGCTATATGTGATCACTTCCTTATCAATTTCAACTTCTCTATCCCATTCCATATACCTCCCCAGCTGTCTCATAATCCTAAGCCTTTCCGTCGACTAGCCTACATTGATATTACCTCCCTATCTAATAATGCGGCCTACAAACTTCCTCCCATTGATGCTTCTGCCTCTCCTGACCAGATTCTCTCTTCTTTGGAGCAACCCTTGTCTTGATGCCCACTCTCTCCTGGTCACCCCTTCGAACTCCCGTTGTCACCGTGCCCCTTGGTACTCTATGGAACTCCTCCGTGCTAGGCAGTCCATGCGTGCCCATGAAAGAGTCCTTAGAAAGGCTCGCACCCATGGGCAAGAGATGACCCCTCCCTCACTGGCGTTCCGACTTGCGACAGCTTCCTACCTGGCGAAATTAAAATCTGCTTGAGAAACATGCTTACTGATAATAGGAATGATCCCCGTACCGTCTTCCGCCTGCTCTCCCGTCTTAGATCCCCAGCCCAGGTCTCCCCACCCATTAGCCCTGCTACTCTCTCGAATTTCTTCGCAGATAAGGTCACTAACCTCCGTGCCTCCCTCCCTCAGCCTTCTGTCCTGGCTCCTACCATTCTCCCTGACTTGCTGCCTCAGCCGCTTATCGTTTTCCCCGCTGTGACCACATTGGAGCTTACAGCCCTGCTCTTGTGTTCTAAGAAATCGGGCTTCCCAAAGGACATTTTTCCGCCTAAACTGTTATGTAAAACTCTGCCTGCTATCCTCCCAACGCTTCTTCACCTGTTCAACACTTCACTTGCGAATGGTCTTGTTCCCTCTTCCTTCAAATGTGCCCACATCCATCCGATTCTTAAAAAGCGTCAACTGAACCTCTAATGACCCTTTCAATTATCGCCTGATTTCACGACTTCCTTTCCTCTCTAAGGTTCTGGAGAGAGTGTTTGCTTCACGCATCAACAGTCAAATGGTGGCCTGTAACATTGATGAAACCTATCAATCCGGTTTCAAGTCAGGTCACTCCACAGAAACCGCCCTTCTCAATATGTTCGATTGCTTAAGAAGAGCCGCGGAAATGGGTTGTGCCTCTATCCTCATTCTACTCGACCTCTCCTCTACCTTCGATACTATTGACCATACCGTCCTACTTGATCGTCTCCACTCTTTCCTCGGCATATCAGGCACCGTGCTTGACTGGTTCTGCTCTTACCTCTCGTCTCGTACCCAATCCGTTGTGATTGACGACGTTTCATCTGACTCTACCCCCATTCGCTTTGGAGTGACACAAGGCTCTGTCCTTGGTCCTCTACGATTTCGTATCTACCTTCTCCCTCTTAGTTCCCTTCCCTGTAATCTCGGTCTATCCTTCCACCTCTATGCTGATGACACTTAAATTTTCATTTCCTCATCCCCCATGTCTCTTACCTACTCTATCACTGACCTCCTGGCTGCCTACTCCTCCAATTCTGACTGGCTCTCTACCAACTTCCTGAGGCTTAATCACTCCCAAACTGAGGTCCTCCTCATTGGCACCCCTGCTCTTGTAAAAAAATCTAAATCTCTCTTTCCCTTGCTTACTCTGGGCGGTAATAATATCATTTTCTCTGACTGCGTTAGGAATCTGGGTGTTGTTTTGGATGAGCATCTCTCCTTTAAGCCTCATATCTGCAATGTCAGCAAATCCTCTCTATGTTTCCTTCGTAACTTCTCCCGCATTCGCTCTCACTTTGATCGCCAAAGTCTTGAGACTGCTGTTCATGCCTTCATCACCTCACGCCTTGACTACTGTAACTCTCTGATTGTGAATCTGCCATCCTCCTCTCTCCGCCCCCTTCAACTTGTACAGAACTATGCCGCCCAGCTTCTCCTCCATCGCCCTCGCTTCTCTCCCTCAAAACCCTTGCTGCATGAACTGCACTGGCTCCCTGTCAGATCCCATACTCACTTCAAGATAGTTCTCTTCACATTTAAGGCCTCGTCTTACCTCTCTTCTGCTCTCTCGCCACGCCATGTCCCTCGGGCCCTTCGGTCATCACATGCACCTCTTTTAAATATTCCTCATTCATCCCTCTGCTCAATGGGGAACTGCTCCTTCTCAATCTATGCCCCTAAGTTGTGGAATGCTCTTCCTGCTGAAATCAGGTCTTCTCCCTTTCTTACCACATTTAAGCATCTCCTAAAAATGCATCTTTTCAGAATTGCCTTCTCCCCCTCTTGAATTTCCATTATCATCTCAGCACAATGTGCACTCTGGAAAGGCCTCAGGCCTTGAAGAGTGCATTACAAAAGACATTATTATTATTAGTATGGATCTGTCTGGGAAAGAGCTTGTCTTGGTCTCAAGGAGTAGAAAGTGTACAAAGAAGAGAGAAAGGAAGAATGTGAGTATGAATGAAATTAAGTCTGAGCGGAGTCTTTCTGGTATAGGGGAGCTTGAAAGAGAGATTGAGTGTTTGCATAAGCAGGTGGGTGATTTGGTTGATGTAAGTAGACTAGCGAGTGAGCTGCTTGTGGATGATTTTTCTGTTTTGGGAAACAGCATGAATGATAGTGTGTTTGGACAGAATGAACCTAGTGTGGCTGATTTTTCTATTTTTGGGAACAGTATGAATGATAGTGTGTTTGGACAGAATGAACCTAGTGTGGCTGATTTTTATGGTTTTACGAATGAGGAGGTGACTGACTCTGCTGGGTTCTGGTGGGAACCATGGTGTAGTAACTGAGAGTAGGGATGATGTGAGTGATTTGTCTGTTTCCATGTTTCCAGGAGTGTACCTTGAGTTGGATGAGAGCTGTGAGTGAGGAGTTGATAAATGGGGGTATGAAGAGTGAAGGTTCTGAATGGAAGAGTATGAAAGAGCTCTGTTGAGAGATGGGAGAACTGGTAATGAAGGCTAAGAGTATGGTGGATGACATGATCAATAGTGATGAGGAGACTAACAGGATGACTGTGATCAATCCCTACAGATTGCTACGCGTAGCCAGGGACCAGTAGACAAATGTGAATGGGTGCAGAAGGGCGCGATTGAGTATAAAAGGTACGAGAGTATATTGTGAGTAATTGTGGTCGAATGGCCTAAGGAACGAGGGGTATGGTGAAGCGAATGTTAGTGATTGTAGGGCCATTCTCCCACCCTTTTTCCAATACCTTCTCCCTCCCTCTGTAAGAATATGTGCGAGTGGGAGATGCTTTGTTTTTTTATATAATAAATATGCATTATAAAGTTTTTTCTCTCTTTCCAGGAGATATATTCTGAAAAGAGTGTATGTAGTTTTGACATAGCACAATATATTTAAAACAAACAGCCACTCTATGATAGATAAAGATTTGCAAAATTTAATCTTTCCTTTTTATAAATAGTCTGGCAATAACTTATTGTGAGCCCCAGCTGGACAGGAGGTTTTTCTATGTAGCTTTGAGAGCATGACAGGATCACATATATAGTACTGAGCTCGGAGGCACCAGTTTTTTTTTGTAAAATGCTTGAGATGTCAATACCCAGCTGGGTAACACGTGAGGCTTTTCTTCTTTTTTTGTCAGTTTGTTTGCTTTAGGCTTCGTGTTGTTGACTTCTTGTTTCTGTGCTATTGATTGGTTGTTATTGCACCAGCAGATTTTTTTTTTTTTACTTTGCCTATAATCCTTTTGTATATATAGTCTAATTGAGCAATTTTGTGTGAGGAAGAGTGAAATGCTGGTCCGGTCGCAGAGTCCTCGCAGACTCTTTGGCGCGCTCATTCCCCGCAATTCCTACATGTCCAGGATCAAAGATAGATAGAGGCAGGAAAATGAAGCAGTTCTCGGGCAGTGATGCATAAACTTATCCACATTTAGGACACCAATCTAAAGCTCATCGATCAGGTCGGCAAGGACTTGAACCCGGGGATTGATAGAGTAGTCTCACTAGAGGGGTTCTATACCATTCAGATCTCCGAGCAGGAGAAAGGGCCTCGGCAATCGTGCCACGATGCGACGGAAGTACCCCGCGTCGAAGTCGGCTGACGGTAGAATGTACGCGGAAATAACAGTATACCTCCTATCAAGGTGCAGCTGCACAGCTACTACCTGAAAGGAGATATCTAAAGCGAAAAGAAGAACGGAAACATCATGCTGGGTGTAAATCGCACATCCTTCTGCCCGGCCCCCATCCCATGGTGGTGGGGTTGCAAAACCCTTATACCCAGGGATGGTGGGGAGGGGGCAGGCAACAAGCATGGTCTCCTGCAAAAAGATAACTAACGGGAAACGGGAGGGGGACGAGCCTCCGCAGCTCCTCCCAGTTGGCCCAGAGTCTGCGGCAATTCCATGAAGGAATATGCACTCCATGCCTAGCTCAGAGGAGACGCGGGGGCCCTCACGGGAATGGCCGTACGCTTCCTGGAGGCAGAACTTCGGGCCCTGTTGCCTTCGAGGATTTACCGAAGGAGGTTGGGCTCGTCATGCGAGTCTTTTCCGCTCTTTGCCTCGAAACCTTAAGTGGGCGTTGGGGCTTCGGAGGCAGGGGGCCTAGTTCGAGGATCCACTCAGCTATCACTGGGTGTGGGCGAAGGAACCGAAGCACCTTTGTTGCTGTGCTCCTTTCGGGGGGCAGCTTTAGGAACCCCGGAAGATGGCCTGGCGACCAACTTCAGGTTTGTTGCCTCCTGTGAGTCTAACGACTCGGTGGAGGCGCGTGGCCGTTTCGCCTTACGGGAAACAGTCACGCTGAGGGTAAGGGGGGAACCCTGGTTTTAGCCGGGGCTGCCAACTATACCAGGGAAGCACCCGGGGTGGGTCAAACTCGCAGAATGGTTCCGAATGGGCGCGGAAATGACCGTACTCGTAGGCCTGGAGGGGCCAGGAGCAGAGGGTGGCTTTTTCAACATTCAGACATAGGACATCCAGGGAAGCACCGGGTGTGTCAGGACCAAGTCCTTAGACTCACAAAATGAGAGACAATTGGCCACACATGATTTAAACTTATCGTGTGGCCTTGGAGCAACTTACACAGGTTTCAGGTAACCCTGACTTTGCACAATGACAGGCTCCATTAGTATGACCCAGGCGGTGGCAGTAATAGCACCTCCACGGCAGTGGCACGAATGCCATAACGTGGTAGCGGTACCAACTGGCATGTACCGACTCAGGGAGCTTGTCACAGTCGAATGTGATGAAGAGTGTACGGGTGGGTCTCGAGGCTTCCCCTTGTTTTCTCATCACACCTTGACTGCTCCATGGTCAGCCAGCTCTAAGGTGATGTCCTATATGGAGTAGTCCACATGTTCCCTCGCATAAACTACTCCTTTTAGCAGTTCATGGTAGAGTGTGGCGTCACACTCACAGGCATGCTATCAAGTGTCCGAAGGGCACTATTCAAGGCCTCCTCATAGGGATTCGACGCATTTGCCAAAAGGCTCCCGTCAGAGAAATGGGTCACCTTTGGCTCTCTACCAATCACACTAGCTAAGGCTCTCCTCTGATGGATCATGTTGCCCTTAGCCAACCTGGTGCCATCAGTGGAGCAAATACCAGGAAGCGTTTGAAGCCAGCCGGCTTGAAAACACCAGGTAATTTCTGAATGAGGGACCCTGATGTAATCGAGGCTCCACTCTGCGCACTACCACTTTTGGGCTTAGTCAGGGGCTCTGCACCCAGGGGGGCAGAGGGGCTGGATGTGCTGATTTTGGCTTGGTTGCTTACTGAAGTGGCAGCAGACCCCTCCGTCCCTGCAGCCCCCGTGGATGGAGAGGAGCCAGAAGACTTTTTAGTGTTTTTTCTTTTAAGGAGAGGAGAGGGCGGGAAATGAACCCACTTCTCCCCTCCACCGGCATGAGCCCCAGCCAGAAAGGTCCTTCTCCGAGATAGACAAGGTCCTGTCAGTCACAGGGGCACTGGTCGGAGGAGATCCCTCCCCTCCTTATACAGCCTTGGAAACCCTAGCCATTTGAGGAGGACCTTGCATAGGACAGACTTGAGTTTGGTGCTTGGCACCAAGCCCGGATTTGCTTCCATGGAAGGCTCTATCGTCTGAGGCTGGGTTGCCTCAAGGACCATGTTTATCTCAGGGGGGGCCTCCAGTTGGCCATCTCCCCCCCAGGAGATCACAAGTCCCATTGGCAGCAGTGTCACAAGTCGAGTCTGGGTAGGCACAGGCCTTGACCCCCGCTAGGTTTATTATTCTAGCCAGCAGGTCTTTTGAGAGAAGCGACCGATGGGGCCTGGCTTCCCTTTGCCCTCTAAGGGGGGTTTGTCCTACCAAGCCGCTGGAAAGAGGGAGGTGCCCAAAGGCATCTCCAGACAAAGGGGTGAGAGGGAAAGGAGAAGAGTAAGCCTCCTCTCCGGTTAGAGAGATTTGGAAGGTGCCCTCGAGAGCACAGGGGGGAGGGGGGACCTCCATTTCTTCTGTGGAGCTGCCTGAGGGTGGCTCCGACGATGGAGAAGGGGAGATTCTTAGTTTTCTCATCATAGGGCAATTTTTTACGGGAAGCAAATGCTCATTACCCCTAGCAGTAGCCCGCTCTGCCAGGGGTGCATAGAGGGCTGGCAGAGCCAGGTGCCGCCATTTAAGGCCACCCCTCCTGCCTGGTGACCTGGCAGCCATTTAGAATAGTGTAAAAAAAAATAGATAGTGAAGTGAGAAGGAAAGGGGATGTAAGGCCACCCCTCCTGCCTGGTGACCTGGCAGCCATTTAGCATGGAGTAAAAAAAAATAGATAGTGAAGTAAGAAGGAAAGGGGATGTGAGGAAGGTATGGTTAGGGATGAAGCAGGTTGTTAAAAACCACCATCCCAAACCGGAGCTCAGGGGTTAGGGAACATTGTCCCCTCCTCCTTCAGCCTCGATCCGGGATAGTTGGCTAAGAAGGAGGTCAGCATCTACCCTGAGAAAATATAGGCTGACCAGAGAAAGTTGTGGGAGAGGTTGTAGGGAAAGTGAGGAAGTAGGTGAGAAATACAGGCTGTCTGAAAGAAGAAGAGGCTAAGCTGGGGCCTGATGGGGCATTGAGTCCCATCAGCACAGTGTCTAGGAAGGCAAATCGCTGCGCCCCTTACAGGGTCAAGTAAACTAAAATGGTAGAATCATGATAAAGTCAAATTGAAGGAGCCGTGCCTGACCCAGGGGTCCGTGTTGGGACCATTGTTGTTCCTTGTTTATGTAAACAATATGGAGACTGGCCTACTTGGTAGATTATACAAATTTTTGGATGACACAAAAAATTCGGAGTAAAATTTTAAATAAAAATGATAGCAAATAAATTCAGCGGGATCTAGATAAAAATCTTCAAATGGTCTAATAAATGGAACATGAAATTCAATTTAGATAAATGTAGAGTTTTGCACATAGGTCAAAAGAACCTAAGTTTTAACTATGAAATAGGTAATAAAAATCTTATCTCCATCGATGAAGAAAAAGATTTAGTGGTGCAGGTTTCAAAGCATCATATATCGAAAGAGTAAATATATTAAAACCAGCTCTAGAAACTAGGCAAGTGTGAGGCGAACTTATCAAAGTACAGTAAACCCTCGATATAACAAACCTCAATATAACAAATTTTGGATATAACAAACCAAATTTCCTGGCTGAACTCCATCGGGTTTAACAGGCAAGCATTACAACCAGCCTGAGTGAGTGTTGGTGTATCACATGTCTCCTACAGTGCAAGGTTCGTATCAATACTATGTTGTGTAGTCCACTTAACTTTATTAGTAATTACATATGTATTACATATCCATAACAATCTTGGTTTGTTATTTCCATTGCTTTTAACGCCCATTGGGTTTAACAAACTTTGGGCTTTAACGAATGACCCCCCGCCCCATATAGTTCATTATATCGAGGGTTTACTGTATTGAAAATTCTAAATAAACTTGAAAATGTGAATAATGAATTTTTTTTTAAATTATGACCATGGCATCATAACAATGGTTTTAAACTGAAAGAACAGAGGTTTCAAATTACATAGCTAAACATTTTTTCAGCTTTAAAATCATTGATAAATGGAAGACACTCACAGTAGAGGTAGTAAATGCTAGTGGTGTGAATAGTTTTAAAAATAAAATTGAGTTATTTTACAAATAATGATATTGTTTAACCCATTAGTCACCTGGCTTTTTTTTGCTCAAAATTGCCCTCTGCAAAAAATGGTAATTCTCAGTTCTTCTACAAATTTTCATCTACATCCATGGTTGTTTTATGCTTTTAAAATCAGTTACGCTTTAAAAACTATCTAATTATAGAAAACAGTGCCGCTCTTCATGGGATACTATTTTATATCTTAAAGTTTATCAAAATTTTGCTCAGGGCCTATTTTTTACCTATAGCTAGGGCCAGACGGGGTGCTGAGTCCCATCAGCACGGCAGCCAGGAAGTAAAATTGCCATGCCCCTTATGGGGGGTTTGTGTGCTCTCAATAACATACTAACTTAAGGCATTTATTTCCTCATTTTAATTGATGAAAAATAAAAAACATAAGTGTATTTAACTCAAATATAAGGAAAAGTCATAAAAAATGGCGTGTTTACACAGATGTTAGTAATAAATAAGCCTCTTATCGTGGTCATGTTGTGGTGAGAGCTAGAATGGAGTCAAGTTACTCTCATTCATAAATCTCTGTTTACAAACAAAGAAGGACTGACCTAAGCCATTTATGTATTTTATGACAAATTATCATAATTATCAGGGCAAAAATGAGTCGATACAAAAGTCCCTCAGGCGATTACGTAGCACTGAATTGAGGACTTATAAAAGCCCTCGGGTGACAGATGTGTTAAATACAGAGCTCTGTGTGGATGATTGAATATCGCAAGAGTGAGCATGGTGGTGACAATGTCCAAAGAAGGACTACTAGCATATTACTATACATAGAATGGGACTGGCCTTTGAGTGAAGTGAGTGGTCCTTGCTGGCTCTATGTAACTAAGTAGTAATGAGTTCCCTTGTGTAGACCACTCCTTTTACGAATTTCATGGTAGTATGGCAAGATACTCACCAGAGTGACATTAAGTGTCCGAAGGGCACTAATCATGGCCACTTGGGAGGGATCTGACACATTTGCAAGAAGGCTCCTATCCAGGAAATGAGACAGCTTTGGATCTCTATATATCGAGGTAGCTAATGCTCTTCTCTGATGGATCATGTTGCCCTTGGCCAACATCCTGCCTTCAGTGGCATGAATAACCAGAAAGTGTTTGAAGCCAGTGGGTTTGAAAATGCCAGCTAGTCTCTCAATTAGGTTCTCAGACATAAATGATGCTCCGCTCAATGTACTTGTGACTTTGGTCTTGATCTGGCCCCCCCACCCGGGGGTGCCTTGGGGCTGGACATGCCAAGCTTGGCCTGGGTACTTGCCGAAATGTCAGTAGACCCATCTGTTCCCTGAGGTCCTATAGAGTGAGAGGAACCTTTAGTCCTCTTATGCTTTTTTTTTTATTAGAGGAGAGTGGGCTTCTCTCCCCCGACACAAGGAGCCCCTAGGCTGGATGAATTAAAAAAAAATTGGGGGAGCCCATCTGCGAAGGCTGGATGGAAAGGCTTCAGGAAGAGAGGTTCTTCATCTCCTTGTGAGCCCTCAGGGGGCCGAGCCATCTGAGGAGAAGCTTGCACAGGTGTGGACTCGGGTTCAGTGCCCAAAACCAAACCCAGGTTCAAACCAATGGAAGACCCATCTGTCTGTGGCTAGGTCACCTCCAGGACTTTGTCAATCTCAGGGGAGGCCTCTGGGTGCCGCCCCCCCAGCATCACAGATCCCATTCATGGTACACTCCATCACAATCAAGTCACTGGTCAAAGGGGTGCCTTGATTTGCTCATCCTCCCCAACACCTAGGAAGGATGAAGCTGTAATTAAATTGAAAAAGTAAAAAGGGACTTCATGGAAAGTAGATACTATGACTTCCCATGAAAGGGACGGGGGGTAAAGAGAAAAGTCTCCATAGGATCAGAAATTCCAGAATGTGATCATTTACACATATAATTGGTCCCAGTCCAATGTTGATGGCCTTGCCAACCCAGCCCACCATTTAGGTGTAATTGTCCTGGAACTTTGACCATAAAGGATGGTGCTAGAATAGACACCTTATATGTGTACTGGAGGAAGGTGAGCAGAGTCAACAGTCCTGCATATCCCATACTTAATACTTGCCCAAGCCAGCGGGCTTTTAGTCCTCACAGTTTACACAGTTACTGGACTAAAGCTCATAAAAGGTTGAAAGTATGCTGGGCAGCCAGAAGCTCTGTGGATAGGAGAGCAAGTGTGCAAAGGGATAGGAAGGTATGTAATAAAGAGAAGTAGAGATAGGCTGGTCCACTAATTAGTAGGGTGGGTAATCACCTATTATTATCATACTCAGGTACTAGGTGATTCCAGGATGGCATGCATTCTACTAAGGCACCATGGCTACTGGACCGAACTCTGAACAGTTGGAAATGCTTCTCCTAGTGCAAAGTGCACGGAGAAAACATTTAGTGGAGAGCTGTAATGATAATAATAAATAATACTTATAATAAATATTAATAACATACTAATAATAATCAATACTAATCATAATATAAAAACATATCAAATAATAATAAAGATAATAATAATAATAAAAAGGTAAAGTAGTGCTGAGTGTGGGTGAGGGGAAAGCGCACCAAAACTTTCCAGGTCTCACTATAGAGTTCAAGTGAAGCCAGTGACAGGGCTTCCCTATTTGCACTCAGGCCAGGAGGATGTGCGACTCCTCAGGATACAAGTCTAATAGGCTACACAGGGTAGCCGCCTGTAGAGATAACGTCAAAATAAAACAAATGGAGATGATAATGGATATCTATGGGCAATGTTACTATTGAAATCCTCTCACCTTTTCATTATCACCAGCAAGTGGATCTTCACAAAATTCTTCCTTTATTTCTTTAATGTCTCCAGGAGAATCCTGTAATAGATGAAAAAGTACTTTTTTTGACTTTATGATAGAACTTAGAAATGGTCAGAAGATCCTTATATAGGACTTGTGTTGATATGCATCAATATTAGGATGGAGGAAAAAGTTGATAGAATAATTGTGAAACCAACAAATTCTTTCTACTATAAACTTATGAAAAAGCCTCAATTTAGCCATGAAACTTTCTATGCAAAACTTTATTTAGTTATGAAAACAATGATTTAAAGGTCTCTTACTTTAGGGATGCATTCCCTGAGTCATATAAATCTAAATATACCATCCATTTTTCTATAGGCTACAGCAGGTAATTTGCTGCCTAACTTCAATATAAAATAAAATAACGCGAAAGTTCATTTATACAGATATATTTACTAAAGTTACATGTTAAAGACTTGAAGGATTGTATTCAATGAACTCACCATCAACCTTAACCACAGCATTGAAGTGGGAGTGAAACCTACTGTAGGCCTTCTTGATGGCCCCTCCTGTTTAACTGAGCAAATGAGCCCAGCAGGAGAGGCTGTGTCTTTTAAACTCTAGCCACACAGTAAAGCAAGAGAAAGAGAGTTAAAGAGTGGCCAGGTCAATCCCAAGTGGATAGGACACAACCACCCAACCTGAATGCAATGCTGTAGTGGGACCACCCCTCTTGGATCTATTCCAGTGGTTAAGTTACAATAGAACTTCCTAGTTGTGAGCCTTCAGGACAGGCTCACAGATGGCATTGCCTCACTTAATTGTGGTAACATTGGTGGGGCCTACAGTACAGGCTGTAGGATCAAAGTCTTCTCCTTTAATCTCCCAAGCAATCGGAAGGAGGAGAGATTCTATC
Organism: Ceratothoa steindachneri; assembly: GCA_963969495.1. Taxonomy (NCBI): domain Eukaryota; kingdom Metazoa; phylum Arthropoda; class Malacostraca; order Isopoda; family Cymothoidae; genus Ceratothoa; species Ceratothoa steindachneri. The sequence continues at coordinate 36,766,338 of OZ018328.1, read as the reverse complement.
TGCTCCTGAGGAGTTATAATCAAAAACAATAAGTGAAATCTGGTGATCTTGCACCTAAGCTCCACCTTGGTGGTGCATGGGGACTCGTTGGTCTCTCTTAACCACAGCCAATACATAACAGTCTGGGGAGTTGGGAAGCCAGATGTTTCGAGTTATGTGATTAAAGAAAATGTCTGGCAGCCAAGACTGGGTCCCCCTACTTGTATATCACACATATATCCTTCTAGTGGGCACCTTCAGATCCAAAGCAACAACTCCTCCATGCACTGAAATGGGCAAATGTATTTTTTTATTTTACCAAAAATGTCTACCTCTCTCCTTCAATTTTCCATGAAGTTAATAGTAAACTTTTGTTTCAGAATGTGCGATTATTTGTGAAACCCTGCATGATTTAATTGAGTTTGCTTAATGCTTTTCCTAGTCTGCTTGCATTTTTGGATGCACTTATTTCCAACTAGGCTATCTCAGGTAATACATTAGGCTTTTCATGGCTTCTTTTTTTATTGCTATTTTTGTCTTGCTTGAAACTGATTAATTTTTATTATACCTATATATATTCTTGTCTCATTATGTTTTGCCAATGCATTCTGGGGAGGTTGCTTTCTAATGCCGACGAGAGAGGGCCCGCCATCACCCGGCGAAGAAGAACGCGATCCATAGTCAGATATTAAATAACGGGGAGAAGGCTGGCCTCCTCCAAAAAGTCCAAAGGTTGGTGTGCACGAATCCGTCACGAGTACAAGGGACAGGCGGTAGCGACCTCGCCCATCCCAGTACTGGGACAGGTAACGTGCGCGAAGACCACCCAGACTGGAACATTCAACAAGAATGTGCCGAACAGTCTGGGGGACAACGCAGTCTTCACAGTAGGGTGTTGGCGAGCGCTCCATCAAATGGCGATGCGACATACGAATCTGCCCAATTCGAAGACGACAGAAAGCGACCTGAAACCGTCGCAGCAGTGGGGGATAGAATGGCATGCAGCTTCAAGTTCCCCTGGACCGTCTCCCATCTTCTTTGCCAAGCAGCCCAAAGAGCGGCGCATATTCCTGCCATGTAGTCGGTGTGAGGAAGAGTGAAACGCTGGTCCGGTCGCAGTCCTCACAGACTCTTTGGCACCCTCATCGGCACGCTCATTCCCCACATTTCCTACATGTCCAGGAACCCAGCAAAAGTTAATCATGACATCCGCCTGGCTCACCCAAACCACAGCGTCACGGATATCGCGAACCAAGGATGCAGAGATTCCAATGCCAAGAGAGCACTCAGAGCACTTTGTGAGTCGCTATAGATAACAATCTGGTCTCTGAACCGGGCACGTCGTGTAATCTCCCGTACCGAATGGTGTATTGCCACCAGCTCGGCCGTGAAGACAGACGCAGCGCATGGCAGAGCCCCGCTGACTTCAAACGGAGGGGATACGGCGTGAAAGCCGACCCCCTCTTGTAACTTGGGGCCATCTGTATACACTGGCACGGTTCCAGCGTGACGTGAGGTGTGCTCAAAAAAGGTGGAACGCAATACTCCCGCGCTGTACAAGCTTTGGGAGCAGAGGCATGGCGACAAATAGCCAAATGTGGTACCCTCCAGGTTGGCGTCCTGGGCAGAACCAGGAGCGCCACCAGCCTGAGAGCTATACCTAGCTCTCCATGGAGTTTCCTGGCCCTAAGCCCAAAGGGCTTGGGGTATGACTGGCGTCTCTCGGCGGCATAGGCACCGTCGAAATCAGCTGGAACGCAACTCACTCACAGTAAACCTGTCATTGAAGGGTTATCCGCCTCTAGAGGTAAAGTCCAGTCAGCGGCCTTCCACGACATCACGACGTGCATTGAATGCTGATGCAGAGAAAGCGGTCGTGATGGATTCCGCCATGGACGCCGAGTAAGAGTTTGCGGTCCCATTCACCTGGAGAACGGGAGGGGATCCTGCGAGAACTTGCCTGACGAAATTCACCAACAGTGAAATCGTTCGGGACGCGCTTATAGCGCATGTAGGCATAACGCTTCTGTTTGAGGGCCGTCTCACAGTCGGCCGACCACCACGCCGACCCACGGGAGTGGTCGGCGTGCAAAACGGCTAGACGTTTTGGGAATAGTAGTCAGGCCTGCGGCGTTGAAGTCGCCGGAGAAGAACTAAAGGGCCTCATCTACCGACCTAAACTCCTCGACTGAGATAGAGAATTCAGTCATTTCCTGAAATGCAGGCTACCGCACCGGCGCCAGGCACCACCGAGGTAGGCTCTCAGGTGGCAGTTGCCCTGAGAATGATATTTGAATGGGAAAGTTATCACTGTGCATCCGAAGAGCACAAAGATAGATCAAGGCAAGAAAATGAAGCAGTACTCGGGCAGTGATGCATAAACTCATCCACGTTTAGGACACCTATCTCAAGCTCTTCAATCAGATGAGCAAGGACCTGTCCTCTGGGATTTATTGAGTAATCCTCCCAGAGAGGATGTCTGCTGTTCAGATCTCCAAGTAAGAGAAAGGGCCTTGGCCCTCGTGCCACGACGCGGCGGAAGTTCTCCGCGTCGATGTCAGCTGACGGTGGAATGTACGCAGAAATAACAGTATACCTCTTATCCGGCTGAGGCTGCACAGCCACTGCCTAAAAGGGGTTATCTAAAGTGAAAAGAAGAACGGAGACATCATGCCGGGTGTAAACCGCGCATCCCCCAGCCCGGACCCCATCTCGGGAGGGCGGGCAGGGGGCATGCACCTAGCATGGTCTCCTGCAGAAAAATAGTTAACGGGGAACGGGACGAGACGACCCTCCGCAGCTCCTCCCAGGTTGGCCCGGAGTCCACGGCAATTCCATTGAAGGAATATGCCCTCCATGCCTAGCTCGGAGGAGATGCGGGGGCCCTCTTCTAAGAGAAGACCCTCACGGGAATAGCAATACATTTCCCGGAGTCAGAATCCCGGGGACTGTTGGCCGGACAATGTGCTGAGGGCGCTGTCGCCTTCGAGGACTTATTGGGGAGGTTGGGCTCGCCATGCAAGGCTTTTCCTCCCTCCGCCTCGAAACCTTAGGTGAGCGTTGCAGCTTCGGAGGGAGGGGGGGGGTCCTCTTTTCGAGGATCCACTGTCTCCGAGCCACCCAACCCACCACTAGGCGTGGGCGAAGGAGCCAAAGCTCCTTTTTCGCTGCCCTCCTTTCGGGGTACAGCTTTAGGAATCTCAGAAGATGGCCCAGCGACCAACTTCAGGGGTGTTGCCTCCTGTGAGTCTAACGACTCAGTGGAAGCGTGTAGCTGTTTCGCCTTACGGGAAACGGTCACGCTGGGGAAGAGGGGGGAAGCCCTGGTTTCAGCTGGGGCTGGGTGTGGACCTTTGTGCCGCCAGCTTTACCAGGTGCACGCCCGGGTTGAGTAGAGCATGCAGGAGGGCTCCGAATGGGCCCAGAAACAAGCGTACTCATTGGCCTGGATGGGCCAGGAGCAGAGGGTGTCTTCTAAGCATTGAGGCGTAAGACGTCCCAGGCAGAGCCAGGCACGCCTGGACCAAGTCCTGAGCCTCGCGGAATTGGAGTCTATCCTGGGCCTGCACGGCCAGGATTTGTTTCTCAAGGAGATATGCACCACATTGCTTCGAGGAAGCCGGTTGCGGCTCTCCACAATTGACACACTTGGCCACACACAATTTGGACTTATCGTGTGTGGCCTCGGAGCAATTTACACATACTTCGGGTGATCCCGACTTTGCACATCTACATGAGTGATTCATATGGCCAAAGCGGTGACAGTAATAGCACCTCCGAGGCAGTAGCACGAATGCCTTCACACGGTAGCGGTACCAATCGCCACGCACCGACTCAGGAAGCTTGTCACAGTCTAACGTAAGGAAGAGTATAGGGGTGGGTCTCAAGGCCCCTCCCTGTTTTCTCATCACCCATTTGACCTTGACCGCCCCATGGTCAGCCAGCTCTAAGGTGATGTCCTCTATGGAGTAGTCAACGAGTTCCCTCACATAAACTACTCCTTTCAAAAAGTTCATGGTAGAGTGCGGCGTCACACTCACCAGGGGTGCCATGAAGTGTCTGAAGAGCACTTATCTTGGCCGCCTTGGAGGGATCCGCCGCATTTGCCAGAAGGCTCCAGTCCGAGAAACGGGTCACCTTCGGCTCTCTACCAATTATGCTAGCTAAAGCTCTCCTCTGATGGATCATTTATCCCTTGGTCAAAATGCTGCTATCAGTACATAGAGTGATAACTAAGAAGCGTTTGAAGCCACCGGGCTCGAAAACGCCAGGTAACCTCTGAATGAGGGGCCCCAATATCATCAAGGCTCCGCCATGTGGCTTTTTGGTCTTAGTCAGGGGTTCCACACCTGGGGGGGGGGGCAGAGGGGGCGGAGGTGCCGATCTTGGCTTGGAGGCTTACCGAAGCAGCAGAGCCATCCATCCCCGCAGGCCCAGAAGATGGAGAGGAGCCCCAAGTATTTTTTTATTTTAGGAGAGGAGGGCGGGGAATGAACCCGCTTCTCCCCTCCACTGGCAGGAGGCCCCAGGCCAGATGAACCAGCCTCAGCCAGATCCTTCTCCGAGATGGAGAAGGTCCTGTTGGTCGCAGGGGTACCGGTTGAAGGAGATCCCTCCCCTCCTTGTCCTGCCTTGGAAACCCTAGCCATTTGAGCGGACTCAAGTTCAGTGCTTGGCACCGAGCCTGGATTCTCTCCAATGGAAGGCCCTTCTGTCTGAGGCTGGGTTGCCTCAAGGACCATGTCTATCTCAGGGGAGGCCTCCAGTTGGCCATCTTCCACCAGGATATCACAGGTCCTATTGGCAGCAGCCTCATTAGTCATGTCTGGGGAGGCACAGGCCTTGCTTGACCCCCGCTAGGTTTAAAACTCTAGCCAGCAGGTCTTTTGAGGGAAGAGACCAAAGAGGCCTGGCTTCCCACCCCGCCCTAAGGGGGTTTGCCCTACAGAGCCGCTTCAATGGGGAACAGTCGGCTATGGGCTGCCTGCTGGCGTTCTTGGCAGCCCCCTTGGAAAGAAAAGGGGGGACTGTCGCTGGGAAGAGTGAGGTCCCTGAAAGCACCTCCAGAGAAGGGGGTGAGGGGGAGTCCCCTACACCCATAGGTGAAGGAGAGGAGTAAGCCTCCTCTCCGGTAGAAAAGTTATGGAGGGTCCCCTGGGAAACCACAGAGGAGGGGGGAACCTCCATTTTCTCTGTGGAGCTGCCTGAGGGGGGCTCCGTTGTTCTTACAGGGAAAATGGGGAGAGATTTTGGTTTTCATTCATGGGCATAGTGACCCTATTTTTTCCACGGGAAGCAATCACTCATCACCCCTCACAGTAACCCACCCTGCAAGGGGTGTGTACAAGATCTGGCAGAGACAGGTGCTGCCATTTTGGACCACCCCTCCCGCATGGTGTCCTGGCAGTCCCTCAGCATGGTTGCTACACCTTGGATACGGCGTAAAATTGATAGAGTGTGAAGAGAGAAGGGAAAGGGATGTGAGGAAGCAGTTTTTTAAAAACCCACCATCCCAAACTGGAGCTCAGGGGTTAGGGAACATTGTCCCTTTCCCCCTCAGCCCCGATCCAGCATAGTTGGCTGAGAAGAAGGTCAGCATCTACTCTGTGAAAATAGAGGCTGACCAGAGAAAGTTGTGGGAGGTTGTAAGGGAATTGAGCAAGTAGAGAGAAATACAGGCTGTCTGAAAGAAGGAGAAGAGGCTAAGCTGGGGCCAGAGGGGCACTGAGTTCTGTTAGCACAGCAACCAGGAAGGCAAATTGCCGTGTCCCTTAGGGGGTGACAGCCCTTCAGCATGGCAGCTCCACCTTAGGCACAGCGTAAAGTTGATAGAGTGTGAAGAGAGAAGAAAAAGGGATGTGAGGAAGGTATGGGTGGGGATGAAGCAGGTTGTTAAAAATCTACCATCCCAAACTGGAGCTCAGGGGTTAGGGAATATTGTCCCCAACTCCCTCACCCCAATCAGGGATAGTTGGCTGTGAACAAGGTCAGCATCTACCCTGTGAAAATAGAGGCTGACCAGAGAAAGTTTTGGGAGAGGTTGTAGGGAAAGTGAGGAAGTAAAGGAGAAATACAGGCTGTCTGAAAGAAGGAGAAGAGGCTAAGCTGGGGCTGGATGGGGCGCTGAGTCCCGTCAGTATGGTGGCCAGGAACGCAAATTGCCATGCCCCTTACAGGGTGCCTTAAGTTGGTATGTTATTGAAAGCACGCAAGGCACAAGCCTATTTTGTCTGGAAAATACAGTTTTATGTGTAAAATTAGGCCCTGAGCAAAATTTTCATAAAATTTAAGATATAAAATAATATCCCATGAAGGTCATCACTGTTTTGTATAATTAGATATGTTTTAAAGCATAACTGATTTAAAAAGCATAAAATAACCATGGGTGTTGATTAAATTTTGTGTAAGAACTGAGAATTACCAATAAATTATAAATAGGTACAAGGTTATTAATAATTTTTTAATTATATAAATACAATGATTCTTCTCAATTAAAAAGATATATTATTTGCTTATAAAAAGGATTTAAATATTTTATTTTAATTATTTTCAATAATGTATACCATTTGTAATTTTGCTGGAAATGCATACATTTCCTAGTATGGACTTCTGTCATTTATTGGAAAGGTATGTATTTCCGGAAAAAAAAAAGAGTTTCAAATCTGAAAAATACCCATAAAACTGCATAAAAAAATACATTTTTAAATTCATTTGCGAAAATGTGTTAAAATGAATCTTTATTAAAATTCTGCTCATCTGAGAACCAAAAAATGCTAGGCTCAAGAGGATTCTTAGGTTTGTTCACAAGCTTTGCAGCATATTCCTTCCATTTTTCCATCTTAAATGACTGAAGCTGGCCCTTTCTTATCTTGTATGAGTAGTATTGGATGTTCCCATTCACTATCTGCCTAATGAGAGACTGACATTCCCTTGTCTCTGTCTATAGACCATATTGTCTCGCTGGAATTATGGAGATTGTATCAGAATGCTTTAGAGTAAGGTTTCTGAGCTGCCATACCCTTAAAATAAAAAGGATGACTCATCCAACTCTTTCCTGATTCTCTGACCATTCCTAGAATGACACTCAGCATTCAGAGATCGTCGCATTGGAGTTCTAGGCATGAAAACCAAGCAGCGTAGCTTGCCTTTGCCAAATTTTTGAGGATTGAATTCAGTCATGGTATTGCTTCCTTCACCTATAATACAAAACTGAGTCTACTATGATAGGAAGAGATAACTGATACCAGACAGGCATGTATGGAATTCAGTATTGCCAATTATGACAAATTACCCATGTACCCTGTATGCAAGTCTAGCAAACGCAATTTTCCACATCTAATATGTGACTAATTAGCAGTAGAGAATTTGGGTTAAGGCAATCCACTTTGAGAATGAGTTGCAAATTACTTTGATTTGACTACCAATATAGTGATTCCAGATTAAGAGTGAGTCCATGTGGCAAAATCAGGAATAAAATCAAATGCACCAGTGTAGCGGGCCGAAAATATATCTCTAATCCCAATCGATCCAACCCGCTTCCTACACTGTCCGGACATGAGAATGAAACGAATTGTATATACAGTCCCTTTACTTAAAAAAAAGTACAATGATAGTTACAGTAATTTATATTTACAAGGGAAGTGTGCACACTACAAAATGAGGCCAAATTCCCCAATCCAAATAGGATACCAAAAGAGAATTTTATAACAGGCCAATACAACAAATTTACTTATATATCTACACAAAACATAAAAAACACAACAACCGAACGAAAAGGGGCACACGCTATCACTTGTGTGCTGGAGGTGGGTGGTAGTAGGCTAACATAAAAGGAGGCAGGATTGTCAGCCAATGCGGGTATAGTGGTCCAGGTGTCTAGCGAGGTATGAAAGCCCTCCGTCTCAGGGCTGGGCGGAGCACTCGTCTAGAGAACCCTTCTTGCCGTCCGTCCAAGCTTCCACTCTCTGTAGAAGAGATATATCCTCCGTTTATGACCCATTTACTTATACATGGAAGGGAAACTAATAAGTGGGCATTACCCGAGTAAATTTATCGACTAGCTTACCTCTAAATGTATATCCAAACAATCCTCAAAATATAATCTTTTGATAAAAGATTATTTTAAACAAAGTACTATTTTGTTTTAATTATAGTGATATATCAAAACTAGCTACTATCTTTCCAGAAAATGGCGCCTGGAAAGAAAGAAAAACATGGTAATCATTTTATACATAAAATAAACAAAAACAAAACAAACCCATTCCCATTCACACACACATTCTTACAGAGGGAGGGCGAGGGTACTGAGAAAGAGTGGGAGAATGGCCCTTTTACACACACTCACATTCGCTCCACCACACCCCTCCTTCCTTAAGCCATTCGACCAGCCCCTCACAAAACCCTTTCAATCACTCTTCACGGTACCACTTGTGCTCAATCGCACCCTTCTGCACCCATTCACACTCTTCTACTGGTCCCTGGCTACGTGTAGCAATTGGTCGGGTTTGTTCATCAGTCATCCTGTCAGTCTCATCGTCACTATTTATCATCTCATCAACCATGCTCTTAGCCCTCATTACCAGTTCTCCCATCTCACGACAGAATTCTTTCATACTCTTCCGTTCAGATCCTTCACTCATCATACCCCCATTCATCAGCTCCTCACTCACAGCTCTCATCCAACTCAAAGTACATTCTTGCGAAACAGACAGGTCACTCACATCCCCTGTATTCATAACAGGCATACCAGAAACCTCTTCGACTGGTTCCCACCAGAAACCTGAAAAATCAGCCACTTCATCATTCACTACATCAAACACACCCCTACTATTACCATTCATAAAACCCGAAAAATCAGCCACACTAGGTTCATTCTGCCCAAACACACTATCATTCATACTGTTCCCAAAACCAGAAAAATCAGGCACAGGCAGCTCACTCACTCGTCTACTTATACCAGCCAAATCACTCGCCACACTAGGTTCATTCTGCCCAAACACACTATCATTCATACTGTTCCCAAAACCAGAAAAATCAGGCACAGGCAGCTCACTCACTCGTCTACTTATACCAGCCAAATCACTCACCTGTTTACGCAAAAACTCAATCTCCCTTTCAAGATCCCCCATACCAGAAACACTCTGCTCAGACTTACTTTCATTCGTACTTGCTTTCTTCCTTTCACTCTTCTTTGTACGCTTTCTACTCCTCGAGACTAAGACTAGCTCTTTCCCAGACAGATCCATACTATCACATTCAATCTCATCATCATGCACTTTACCTCTCTCTCTACACAGTCCATACAACGGATGGCTCACCAGGTAGTCAGGAGGTTCTCTCCATCTCCTTAACTGACTCTGATGAGCCCGCACTCTCTCAGTCATACCGTCATTCAAACTCTCCAAAAAATACATCACCCCATTTTCCCAAACTCTCACAACTCTATAAGGTCCATCAAACTTCTCACTCATCTTTGACACATTGAATCTACCCTTCACTTCTTTCACCTTCAATACTTTTGCATCTAATTCAAATGAACGGAACCTTTCATGCGCCTCACGCCATACACTGTGCTCACTTTCACTCAAATGAAACCTATCTTTCACTCGCCTTTCAAAATTCATCACAAACTGACATGGAGACATTCCAGTTGCACTATGCACAGTTGAATTATATGCCCACAACACTCTCCCCAGACATACATCCCAGTCATTCACTGTTGTACTCATTATTCTCAACATCTCACACAAGGTTCTTATAGTACGTTCAGCCAATTCATTTGAAGACGGTACATACGGAGTTGTTCTCACATGCTCCACACCATTCTCTCTCAACATTTGCTCAAACACGTCTCCTACAAATTCAGGCCCATTATCACTCAGACATCTTCTAGGCCTCCATACACACATAGGAAAAAACAACTGCTCAACCACATGTGCAAAAGTCACACTCCTTTTAACTCTCACAGGCGCTGCATACACAAACCTACTTTTATGATCAACCATAACAACCATACCAACATTCCCAGCACTCATACACGGCAAAGACACACAATCAATCACTACCAATTTAAACGGTTCTTTCGCATCAACTTTCAACATCAGTGGTTTCACTTGCACACCTTGCACCTTTCGCTTCTGACACCTTTCACACGTAATTGCAACATCATTCACAACAGTTCTCAGAAACGGATGGAACACACGCTCCTTCATACACTCCCACAGCTTAAACTTACCCATATGCCCATAATTATCATGCACAACCTTCACCAGACAAATCATACCAACTAAGGACATCACAGGTACATACATATCATCACCACCCTTCACATGCCTCACAAAATATCCAACATCCATACGAACAACAAAATCCTTAGCATACCTTCTAAAATCACTTAAACACTCTGGCCATTCATTCAAATCAACACGCATCATTACACACCTCTTCAACTCACTAACAAAAGGACATATCTCTTGCATCTCTAGAATATCCTCATCACTTAAAATCTCATTCTCATTATCCATGACCAACTCAATCATACCGCAAAACTTGACAACATTCTTTGCACACTCATTCAACCTCATCACCTCACATTCACCTCTTATAAGACAATCCTTATCAGCATCCAAAGACAAATTATTCAATCCAATAAAGTTTACACCAAGCAAGAAACAACACGGCATTTGCTCATCCTTCAGAATCACAAAGTCATGCTTCACATTCACACCATTACCCAAACTCACTTTCAGACCAACCTGTTCCCATGCCGCTATCATGCCATTCCCTAATCCACTTATCCGTAACTTCACAGGTTTATGCTCGCAACATTTAAACTCATCATACTTACTCAGAAACCTCTCATTTACTAGACACTTGCGCTCCAGTATCAATCAAACCACAGAACAACCTTTAACCAACTTTCACTCTCGCTTCCATCATATCAGGTCCACCATGTTTGCAATACACAGAAGAAATAAGCACAGCAACATCAGCACTGATATCCACAGTCATTAACTCCCATATCATCACTCACCACACGCTCATCTTCATCCAGACAATCATTTTTCTCTCATATATATGGACACTTTTCAATCACCCAATTGTAGTGCATACCGCTCAAACATTGCAGATGTACCACATTAGGATTCAAACCCTTCATCTTCTCATCCTTGTACACAATCGGCCTCTCACCACCAAAGTGCACATAAACAATCACTCCATACAAACGACTCACTACAATCAACACTTCCTGAAATAGCGGGACCCCTTGCATACACATCGCTCTCAATTCTTTCATGAAGTTCCGCACCTTTGCCATACCAATGCTTTCAGGCTTCCTACACACTTCATTCATTAACGGCTGGAAGGCTCCGGGAGCATTAGCCAACCCAAAGCTGAGGTTCCGGAACTGGTAATGCCTCTTTGAGGAAGAGAAGGCAGTTACTGGCCGGCTCTCCTCAGCAATGGGCATCTGGTAATACCCCCGTACCAGATACAGCTTCGTAAACCACTCCATCCCATGCATACTATACACACACTCAGATACCACACACATTGGAAACCTTTCTTTCACAGTCCTTTCATTCACCTTTTGATAATCCACACACAGACGCAATCTTCCATCCGGCTTATGTACAGGTACAATTGGACTATTCCATGCACTCTCGCTCTCTTCAATCACCCCCAATTGCTCCAATTCCAAGCACTGCTCCTCAATCTCATCAGCAACCGGACGTGGGAAATGCCTTGGCCGCTGATAGATTGGGGAGTCCTCCTTCAGGACAATCTTGAATTCCGGGAGCTTTGCAACCCCGAAATCCAGATCACCCTTACTGAGGGCTCCCTTTCGTTCAAATATCATTTGATACACATCCATCCAATTCCACCATGCTCTTCACATCATTATACGTCCATTCACACGTCTCTTCACCTGCAACATTCACCCTGACATCCGTACTATCATCCATACCTACCTCATTGACAGTGGAGAGGTGACCCAGTACATCTCCGACTTGGATTCCCCTCACCTGCCCTTTCACACTGGGGTCTGCCTGCACACATACAAAAGGATCATTCATTCTCATCAAGCCATCAAACACACAAGCAACACGCCTTACCTTATAACACGCATCCTTTCCATCCAATATCACAGTGTTCTCACCCACATTCAAACTAACATCCTTACTCCAACTCACTCTAACAGACACCCCTTTCACCCTTCACAAGCCTTACATTCTCCATAGCAGTCACCTCAATACCAGTAAACACACTCCTCAAAACGCTACCATCTTTTCCTACATACAACTTATACACCCCATTTTTACCAATCTTTCTCTCAATCTGATCACTCGCAGGATGCACAACCATACGATTCATTTTCATAAAATCATATCCCAAAATCACACCATACTCACTATTCACCTTATCAATCACAGAAAATTCACATTCATTCATCATCATACCATGCATTCGAACAGCTGACCTTATCATTCCAATCTCAGGCACTCTCCTATTGCCAATACCTACTAAACTACCCTTGCACTCAGACAGGAGGGCTTTCTCGCTAACCTTGTCATACACATCTTTATACACCAAGCTCGCCTTGCATCCAGAATCTATTAAAGCCAAACACTCAATTCCATTCAATTCCACCTTCACACTCAGACACTCATACTTCCTACCAGACAGCACTTTCACACTCGACAGACTTACCAACACATTACTCACACTCATGCACCCAGAGGATACTTCAGCAGGTACCCTCTTACCATTCAGTTTCCCGCTTCAGACTTTCCATTCACACCTTGCGCTCTCAGTCTAATCCAACACTTTTCACTTGAATGTCCTTCCATTGCACAATAGCTACATACATTCCTCTAGTCCTGACACATCCTTGCATAATGACCAGCCTTTCCACAATTACCACATGCATATTTCATACTTTCCCCAGCAGTTACTCCACCATTCAACCTCGGACAATCTTTCTTCAAATGGCCTATTTCTTTACACTAGAAGCACTCTTTCACACTTTCCTGGCAATCCTTTATCATATGCCCTTTCTTACCACACCCAAAACATGCACCAGATGTCCACCTACATTCTGCCAACATATGACCTTTCCTTCCACACCGACGACATTCCACAATCTTTCTCCCACCATTCAGTCTCTCGTTTGTTGGGACATACCTCGGTTTCTCTCTCATATATCCGTTCCCACGCTTGAAATTCATCTGCCACCTTCCATTCAACCACCCTCCATTTGCCCATCCATTCTGCCGGCCCAGGAAGTTCGACATCACTCCAGCTGGTGCAGCCTTCAGGGCATCCCTGTAGCTGACAAACTGCTGGGGTGGATGAAAGCTCCTGGGCTTCTTACCCCCAACATTCACACTGTACCATCCATCCTCTTCTAGATCGCTTTCATCATCAAATCATCCATCTTCTAACAGTTCCAACACATCCTCCCACATCAACCGTTCACCTGTCAGTCTCACTCTCTCCTTTCTCTTTCCACTCAGCCATTCACTCACCTTTTGCGGGATCGTGTCCAAAAACTTCCTCATGAGTGGTTTACATTCATTTACATCATCATCACTACACCTCGTTCTTGCCATACTCTCAAGCCTATGTGCATACATATTCACACTTTCACTCTTCCCCATTCGAGCCTTCTCAAATTCATTCACCCTTTTATACTTCACACTCTCTTTCATTCGTTTCACCTGCCCAATTAATCTCTTCTTCACTACATCGTACTTTGGCTCTCCCACACTCGTTATCACTTGCAAGAACTCCAACACTTTCCCATCCAAACAATCTCCCAGAACACTCACCCAGTGACCCTTGTTCTGCGGGTACTTGAGCTTGCAGTACCGCTCAAAATCCCCGAAGAACTCATCCATACTCTTTGCCCCATGCAATCTAAACTTATCAATCCTTGGCACTTCCCTAATCAAAATTCCTTTCCCCACATTCACTTCACTCTTCGAAGAGCTACTCTTGGTCTCACTCATTCCAATCATATTGTCACTCTCTCCCTCATCTGAGTATAGTGAATCCACACTCTTCCCTCTCACCTTCCTATCCTTAACCTTAGAACCATGCTTACTTCCTCTCTCTTCCATTCACCCCCTTTCCTACCACTCACAGTATCTTCTTTAGACTCAATCATACTGCCATCCATTCCATTTAGTGGAGTCCCTTCAGTAGGAGCAGGGGTCAGGGTTGTAGGTCCTGGGGCTGATCTAGCCCCTGTCATCATGTTATATAGGTCCTGCATCCGTCGGTCCGTCTGATCCTGTTGGTCTCCCATTTCCTTCTTCATCCTATCAGTCTTTTCATTCATCCCTTTTATTTTATTCTCCATTCCCTCCATCATTCCCCGCAACATTTCACACTCCTCTTCTTTCTTTCTCAACTCCAGTCTCAATCGCACTACTTCTTCATTCAATGTTTCAGCTACAGCCATTGTTCCCAAGTTAGTAAAAAGATAGGAGGAGGGAAAAATCAGTCAAACTACTTGTCACACTAATTGGGTATGGACTGAAATCCAATCCTGTCACACTCCCGGTTCGAAGTCTCACGTCCCTATTCGGGCGCCAAATGTAGCAGGCCAAAAATATATCTCTAATCCCAATCGATCCAACCCGCTTCCTACACTGTCCGGATGTGAGAAATCGAGGGAGAATGAAACGGATTGTATATACAGTCCCTTTACTTACAAAAAAAGTACAATGATAGTTACAGTAATTTATATTTACAAGGGAAGTGTGCACACTTCAAAAATGAGGCCAAATTCCCCAATCCAAATAGGATACCAAAAGAGAATTTTCTAACAGGCCAATACAACAAATTTACTTATATATCTATACAAAACATAAAAAAAACAACAACCGAACAAAAAGGGGCACACGCTATCACTTGTGTGCTGGAGGTGGGTGGTAGTAGGCTAACATAAAAGGAGGCAGGATTGTCAGCCAATGTGGGTATGGTGGTCCAGGTGTCTAGCGAGGTATGAAAGCCCTCCGTCTCAGGGCTGGGCGGAGCACTCGTCTAGAGAACCCTTCTTGCCGTCCATCCAAGCTTCCACTCTCTGTAGAAGAGATATATCCTCCGTTTATGACCCATTTACTTATACATGGAAGGGAAACTAATAAGTGGGCATTACCCGAGTAAATTTATCGACTAGCTTACCTCTGAATGTATATCCAAACAATCCTCAAAATATAATCTTTTGATAAAAGATTATTTTAAACAAAGTACTATTTTGTTTTAATTATAGTGATATATCAAAACTAGCTACTATCTTTCCAGAATATGGCGCCTGGAAAGAAAGAAAAACATGGTAATCATTTTATACATAAAATAAACAAAAACAAAACAAACCCATTCACACACACACATTCTTACAGAGGGAGGGAGAGGGTACTGAGAAAAGGGGTGGGAGAATGGCCCTTTTACACACGCTCACATTCGCTCCACCACACCAGGATCTAACAAAGAAACCAATACAACTTAATCTGGTACCAGCCCTTCAAACTTAATTTATTTTGGCTTGTTCATTAATTGCATAATTTAATGCAATGATTGGGACCAAGTGATGCCAATACAGTAATATAAAATTTAAAGCCCCTTTCACAATAAAAATAAAGTAATGAAACTGCAGAATGACTAACTCTTGCTTAAATACAGTAAATATATAAAAAATCATAACTCACCATTTTATGATCCAATATTTCATCAGAAAATAAATTTTTATTAGTCATGTCTATTTCCATATTTTTTCCAAGATTTCTACAAGTATATTTTATAAATTCACTGGTCTTTTAAGCTTCAGCAGACAATATATATTTTTTCACTTTGTGTCTTTGGAAATAACCTTAGGAGGTAGAGAAGAAAATTTGAGTTTAATTCAAATATCAAATGTTATAGTGTTCTTTCTGAAAAACTCGAAATATAAGTATCTACATGAAGGTAGGCATAACCAAGTAAAAACACTGCTATGTGAGCAAATTTAGCCACATTAGTTGTGGTTAGTTGCTGAATAAAGTCCTGATTCATGCCAATTCACAGCAGCTGCCATAACATAACATAATTTCAGGGATGACAAAAAGCCACAAGGGCCTATCAAAGGTCATTCGCATCTGTCAACCCACCTACAAAAGATATCCATAGGATTGTGTCATATCATGCTTCAACAATATACAATTTAAACCATCCACAGGAATGCATCAAAAACAAAAAGCAGCATCATCAAGGCTCATCAAAATCAGAATCATCCATGATATACAAAAATATAAACTGACTCCACAGAAAAGAGGCCAGAATACCCCCCCCCCCCGACCTCAAAAGAAGTTAACCTTCTCTCTCTATATAATCATCTAATTTGCGTTTGAAAACATTCAAGTTTGTACTGTCTACTGTCTCAGATGGCAAACTATTCCAGTAATCTACCATCCATAGGTGAAAAAATATTTTCTAACATCCAACCTGCACCCCTGTTTTTTCATTTTTATGTGGTGACCCATAGTCCTATTACTACCTTCCAACTCAAATAACTTGGTAAAATCCAACTTATCCATCACAGAACAGATTTTAAAAAGCTCAATCATATCTCCCCTCACACACCTTCTTTCAAATGATAACATATTTAGGATAATACTTCAGTTTAGGGACAATATTTCTAGGCTACAATTATGGCCTTATTACATCAGACAGTAGCCTAATCTTGATTCGCTGATTCATAGCATTTTATTTGTTTTTATTTTGTTTCTGTCCTTTATTCTTAATAATTTTGTAAATGCCTTTTAAATTGACTTTTAAATACATCAAACTTTGTTTTCTCTTAATGTGATAATAAACCAATATTTTCACACATTGGCAACATCTAATTCACATATTAGCAACCTAGATAAAAGTTTTTATAAGAGCCTCATTTTGAAAGGAAAGCATTGCAACAGGTACAGATTGATTATAATATTTCCAGCACTAAATAGTAAGTTTGTTTTGTCTCATTTAACTATCAGAGAGATTGTGCAGGTTGCATATTTTTTTTGTAATAAATCACTTTATGATGTTGAAATTAATGAACAAACTGGTCTTGCTAACATTACTATCGCAGATTGGTTTAGCTTTTACTGTGAAGTGATTAATAAGGAAATAGTTGAGTTGCTGCTCAATCCAAGTGGATTCTAAATGGCAGCTCAGATAAAATGAGGTAAATTAGTTATAATAAGTGGGAGAAGACCACTTTGTGACAAAAATTTTAAAATTGAGGGTTTAAAAGATTCCTCTACCAAAATGAATCGAAGATGGGTGAGGCGAGGAAGGTTAAAAGGGTCAGGAAACAAGATGACGAGAGAGTGCATTCTGTAGAAAGTGGGAAATTGATTGGTCCCCACCACAAAAATGGAAGCGAAGGCTGATTTGAGTATCAGTTGAAACAAGATGACCGTAAGTCTTGTGTGGCCAATGTGAACTCAGCAAAGGGCCACCTCTAAGGACCGTAGTCTCTGAAGGTTCAAAGGCCAAGAGTGAACAGTTTTTGGTTTTATGTAATTTAAATGATGAACACCCATCCCATTCCTTCTGCCACAAATGAAAAAAAAATGAAAAGGCAGAGCAGTGTTCTCTGGGGACACAGAATAGGCTAAGTGGGCCAGATGATCAGCCCTCTCATTGCCTAGGACTCCTACATGCCCAGGGATGCAACAAAATATATCAGGATGCATTCTGGAACAGCCAGTTTCAGATTTCTGTGACTAAGGCATGGGAAGCATTAAAAGACCAAATTGACTGTAAAACACTCTTTGAGTCAGAGAAAATGACGAAATCATTAAAAGATAAAATTTGGATCAGTCTAAAATCTAAGATGGCTGAAACATCCCAGGCCACTGCCTCCCCATGGCACCACCAGGCGAAGCCAGTTGTAGAGGCGTCGACAAAAATTCCGGGACCCTTGGCCTTAGGGGGCACCAGGGACGTCCATCTGCGGTGTATAAAGGGGGCCAGGGCCTTCAGAGCAGCGGGGTTTTCCCGAAAAGGAGGGGAATGGCATAACTGCACCCAACAATGAGGGAGGCGTAATGGAGGCAGCACGAAATTAAGGAGACCTGCCATTCTCTGCCAACACTTCTCACTCACGGGTGTAGTTGCAAGGATATTAAGGGCGTGCTGGGTTTTCTCCCTGAGGGTATCCGTGAGCTGGACCTTCTTGGACTTGAGGTCGATGTTCCAGCCTAAGTAGTTGAGTCTTCTACTGGGAACGGAAACGGACTTGCGCCAATTTATGTTGGCCGAACTTTCTTCTGCAATCTTCAGAAACCTCCGGAGGGTCTTCTTGGTGCCCACAGCCAGGATGTCGTCCATGTAGGTGAATACCCTAACCCCAGCAGAGTGAGCCCATTGATTCATTACTGTTGACGTCATCATCTGCATGAGGAAGGGGGCACCGCTAAAACCCATTGGTAACTGGGTAAATCTAAACGACTCTTGGTCGATACGAAGTCCGAACCAGGGCCTAGCTGCAGGATGGAGGCGCAGATGGTAAAAGCCATCTTTCAGATCGAGCTTGATGGCCCACACATTCCGCGCATTGTCGAAGATATTTTTGATCGAAGGGAGGGAGAAAGAGGGGGGCTCATAGGCCCAGGAGGCTGGTGACATATCATAAATCAAGTGGGCGCACCCATTTGGTTTGGCAACGCCAAAAATTCTGTGCGCACATCTGATATGGCCGCGTTCCAGAATACCCGCCTCAAGCAGGTGGTTGACCCACGGCATATATGACGAGGAGGAGGACTTCCAACACTTATACTGCTTGTTCAAGAAGACTTTAATTCCCTTGTCTTCATTGGCCTTGAGAAGGTGAGAGGACGAAACAGCCGAATCGAAGGAGCCCGGGGGTTCCACGTCCAAGGGGGTGTTACCGTCTACTCTAGGAGTTTCCCGTTGCAGGGGATCGTTACACGGGCTGATCCATTCCTGGTCGGCAGTGCCCTCTTGTGGATTATTATTATCGTTGTTATCGTTTCGATTGTCGTCTTCATTATTGTCGTCGTCATTTCCCCTGAGAATATCGGGGGGACCGCTGGCAGGGTCCAAGAGGAAGTCGGGGCTGGGAGGGGGCCTCACATCCTCGCTCGTGACGGAGGAGCGGGTCGAGGGTGAAGGGGGAGGGAAGTTGATAATAGAGGGAACTGCAAGGCCAGGGAGGGGGATGCAACTGATGGCCCTGATGGGGGGGGAAGGAGAGCGTATTCTCAAAGCGCCCAGCTCCTCGGCCGCGGAGGTGAAAAAGTTCCTTAACGGCGAGGGTTCCTCGATGCGAACGGCACCCAATTCCGAGGCAGCTGCATCGAAAAACTGTTCAAGAAGGTGATGCTGTCTTCTTGAAGGAAAAACCGGGGAGGGTATCCTGACACGGGGAAAACGACTTTGTCCTAACACAGGGGAGACAACACGTGCACGAGGAAAATGGGAGACACCAATGGGAGGAGAAGCACTGTAATCACCTATGTCTTCCTGTAAATCCTCCGATGACATGAGAACTTCCAGTATATCCACCGACGAACATGAATCCGGAGGCGCAGGGCAGGGCACGGGGGGAGGAACAGGGCCAAACCAATGGCGGCGCATCCAAGGGTCATAACCGTGGCCCGGCACATTCGAAGGCGGGAAGTGTTGAATACCCCAGATTCGTTGGGCGGCGGGGGGTAAGGGGGGGACGTAAGCGCCGAAGACGTAGTTTCTGTCTAAGGGAGCAGGCGACGAGTAACCCGAGGAGGAGCTAGAGATCTCGAAGATGGAGGCCTCCGAGTCAATGGAGAGGGAAGGCGAGGGAAAACGAAGCGATGATGCGGGGGGGCTGATAGAGCGGAACTCCTCAGACGTTGCCGAGAGGGAGCGCTGGTCCAGGCCCATACGACGACGGGCGCGGGAAACGCGCATCTCCCAGCGCCAATCAAGGGAGGTCCTAACGCCTCGGAGGAAGTCTTGTGCCCGCTCTAGCCCTGCCCGCAGTGCGTCTCCGAGGAGCGCGCCGTGGGGGACCCCGCGAGTACCAGGATCCATACGCCGGAGGGGGTCTCGTCGGCTGTCGCAGGTGTAGAGGGTCATACTCGAAACCCGATTCTATCGTTGATTGGGAGCGGGCGTCTTGGACGGCCGTTGACCAGCCGTACTTGAGTACAGTGAAATAAAGACGAAGGCGCTGGTGCAGGCGATGATAGTCGGATGATGGGACGGCGTACCTGAATGGCCAGAGGGCCAGGAGGGAGTGAAGTTCCTCGCGGTCGCGGTGCTTGAACTGGGCCGAGGCAATATTATCCTTGAGTTGCTGTACTACGTAGGGCCAATTCGCGGCGGCGTATCTCTGGATGTCTACGGCCACCACGCGAGTCGGCTGCTCGCCTGAATGAGTTATGGCCGGCTGAGGTAAGTTGTCTTGACTTTCTTGATCTTGATGCTCGGGCCGCGGCAGCGACCTAGGGGTTTCAGGAATTTCTGCGGGAAACGCGCGGGGACCAATGGTAAAAATAGAAGCTGCCAAGGGGCAAAAACAAAGTTAGACACTCTCCTGAGTAGGTGGCTATGGCACAGACCCCATTGTCTGAATTGGAACCATCCGTATATATCAGGCAGTATTGTATGTGTGAGGTAGCATGCTCTAGGAACAGGCTCTTAAGGATGCAAGGGTCCACGGATGACATGTCCAGGCTCCACATGCTGGTACAGACTATGGGAGGTGGAGCACCCCAACTAGGAGTCAGTGATGATGGAAGGGTAAGGACTCTTAGAGCACCCAGGTTAGAGAGATGATCTCTTATCTGGAGGTTCAAAGGGTGGGGTAAGGAAGGCAACCTATTGAATGCCACCATTAACTCAGCAGCATACAGGCATCTGTAGACCTCTCATAAAGGCCTGGAGTCGATAATAGGGAAAGGAGAGCACCTCACTCTAACAGTATAGGCTGTTGAGGGGAGAAGTGCGAAAGGCTCCCTTCAAGAGATGAACTCTGAGGTTGCAGATAGGGGTCGGCATTTTAATGCCTAAGGGAAAAGCTGAAGAGTAAATTTGATAGCCATAATCCAATTTGGATTGGACGAGTGCAGTGTATAAAGTCCACAGTGTTTGATGATCAAAACCCCAAAAAGTGTGGGAGAGGACTTTCCAAATGTCTAGAACCCACAGACAGCCTGGTCAAAGATGTGGTATTATATATAAATATATATATGTAAAAAAAAATAGGAACCTATCTGGCGACTACCCACTTGGACAAGGGTCGCCACACTCACAACAGCCTAGCACTAGGCTACTTTAAAATATGAATATGAAAAACAACAACAATAAAAAGGGAAAATTGAAACAAGGAGGAAGTAAGCTCCGGCGTCCAGGGGAGATCCCCCCAGTGCAGGAATGTGCGACTTACGAAGAAAACGACAAAAAAAAACCTAGTTAAATAAAGGGGAGAAGGCTGGCCTCCCCCCAAAAGTCTACAAGTCCTCGAGTCAATGTGCACGCACTCATCCCGAGTACAAGGAACAGGCGGTAGCAACCCTGCCCATCGCGGTACCGGGACAGATAACGCATGCAGAGATCGCCCAGACTGGGACATTCAACAAGAATGTGCAGAACAGTCTGGGGGACAAGGCAGTATTAACGGTAGGGCACTGGCGAGCGCTCCATCAAATGGCGGTGCGACCCGCGAGTATGTCCAATTCGGAGATGACAGAAAGCAACCTGAAGCCTTTGCGACATTGGGGGGTAGGTCCATGGGAATAGTCACGGCGCATTGGCGTGCAACTTTAAGTTCCCTTCGACCATCTCACATCTTCTTTGCCAAGCAGCCCGAAAAGCTGCCTGTATTCCTGCCATGTAGTCCCTGCAGACTCTTAGGTGCCCTAATTCTCTGCAATTCCTACATGTCCATGAATCCAGCAGAAGATAATCTTGAAACCGCCCCGATGGCCCAAACCGTGTCGTCGCGAATATCGCAAACCATTGGATGAGGAGATTCCAATGCCCCGAGAGCACTCGGGGTGCTTTGTGAGTCGCTATTGATCACAATCCAGTCCCCGAACCGGGCATGTCGCGTAATCTACCGTACCAAGTGGTGTATTGCCACCAGCTCGGCCGTGAAGACATACACAGCGCCTGGCAGAGCCCCAGCTACTTCAAACAGAGGGGATACGTCGTGGGAGCCGACCCCCTCTCCGGACTTAGAGCCATCTGTATACACTTGACGGTTACAGCATGACACCGAGTTGTGCTCCGAAAAAGTGGAACGCAATACTCCAAGCACTGTACAAACTTTGGGAGCAGAGGCGTGGCAACAAAGAGCCAAAGGTGGTACCATCCAGGGTGGCGTCCTGGGCAGAACCAGGGACGCCAGCAGCCTGAGAGCTATACCTGGCTCTCAAAGGAGTTTCCTAGCCCTAAACCCAAAGGGCTTAGGAAAGACTTGCGTCTCTCGGCGGCATAGGCACCGTCGAAATCAGCTGCGGATGCAGTAAGCTGTTGGAGACTGAGGCGTACAGGCGAATAATGCACTGTGCACGGCGTAGAGCGAGTGGCATCTCCCCAGCCTCGACTAGTAGGCTCTCAATGGGGGAAGTGCAGAAGGCACCGGGTGCCAGGCGAAGGCCGGTGCGGTGGATCGAGTCCACCTTCTGCAATACATGCTCAGCTACGGATGCATAAAACTTGCATCCGTAGTCGAGCTTTGAATGAACAAAAGATCGACAAAAAAGTAAGCAGTAGCCGTATCAGCGCCCCAAGCGATGAAAATTATGGAACGGAGAATATCCATGGAATGGGTACAAGAGACCCTACGGATGCAAATATGAGCTTCCTAGGTGAGGCATCCATCAAATACAAGACTAAGGAAACAGTGCGATTCAACCATTTCCAGGCGGACCCTATTAAGAAACAAGTCTTGGTCAGGTTGGAGCCGTGGATGAAAACAGAAGTGCACCACCTTAATCTTGGACAAGGCAAACTGAAACTGTGCGCTTCAGCATAACGAGAGATGCGGTTCAATGCCTGTTGGTGTCGACGCTCCAGGGTTGGCATCTGGGCCATCCCAAAAGAGATCGAAAGGTCGTCCATGTAGAGCGTAGCGAGAACATCTTCCGGCCGCACCGAGGTAATACCGTTGATGCTCAGGGCAAAGAGTGTGACACTGAGGGCACTTTCCTGCAGGATACCCTCTTCCTGCTCCATTGGGCCGGAGAGGGGTCCCCCCACCTGTATGAGGAATTGACAATCTCGCAAAAATTCAGATATAGAGATTGAGAGGCAATCTCTTGCCCTCATCGTGTGGAATGTCTCCATAATACCGGATGGACTTGGTGGAAGCGCGTGGCTGTTTCCTCTTATGGGAAACGGTCACGCTGGGGGAAGGGAGGGAGCTCCCATTTTAGCCGGGGCTGGGTGTGGACCCTTTGTGCCACCAGCTTTACCAGGGGGGCACCCGGGATGAGTAGAACCTGCAGAAGGGTTCTGAATGGGCGCTGAAACGACAGTACTCATAGGCCTGGAGGGGCCAAGAGCAGAGGGTGTCTTTTTCAACATTGAGGCATAGGAAATCCCACGTAGCACTGGGTGTGCCAGGATGAAGTCCTTAGCCTCGCGAAATGAGAGACGATCCTGAGCCTTAACGGCCAGGATTTCCTTCTCAACGAGATACTAACCACATTGCTTCAAAGAAGAAAGGGTGCGGCTCCCCAAAAATTGACACACTTGGATACACATGAGTTGGACTTATCGTGTGCAGCCTTGGAGCAACTTACACAGGTTTCGGTAACCCCCACTTTGCATGTGGACAGGACAAGTAGTATGGCTGAAGCGGTGGCAGGAATAGCACCTCCACAGCAGTGGTCAGAATGCCTTCCGACGCTAGCAATACCAACCGCCATGCACCGACTCGGAGAGCTTGTCACAGTCGAATGTAATGAAACGGATCACCTTCGGCTCTCTACCAATCACACTAGTTAAGGCTCTCATCTGATGGATCATGTTGCCCTTAGCCAACATACTGCCATCACTGGGGTGAATAACCAAATAACCAAGAAGCATTTGAAGCCAGTGGGCTAAAAAATGCCAGGTAGTCTCTGAATGAGGGGCCCCGATTTAATCGGGGCTTTTCCTTGTGCACTAGCACTTTTGGTCTTAGTCAGGGGCTCTGCACCCGATGGGGGAGGGGGCAGAGGGGCCGTAAATGCCAATCTTGACTTGGTCACTTACACAAGTAGCAGCAGACCCATCCGTCTCCGCAGCCCCTGCAGATGGAGAGGAGCCCCCCCCCCCCCCCCGAGTCTTTTTCAGAGAGGAGGGCGGGGAATGAACCAGATCCTCCATTTTTTTTTATTTTTTTTTAAGAGCTCATCTGGCGACTGCCTACTTGGGCATTAGTCGCCGTATTAAAACTGGCCTAGTTCTAGGCTACTTTAAAATGAAATTAAAGAGAGAAAAAAAAACAACACCCCAAAAGGGGGAAAGGAAGCAAGCTGGTGCGTCGGGGAGAGGTCCCCCCCGGCGCAGGAGCGTGAAGCCAAAGAAAAAAAAAACAAACAAAAAACAAAACAAATGCAAAAAAACAACAAAAAAAACAACAAAAAACAAACAAACCTTGCTTAAATAATAGGGAGAAGGCCGGACTCCCCCAAGAAGTCAACAAGTCCACAAGTCAGTGTGCACGAATCTGTCCCAAGCACAAGGGACAGGCGGTAGCGACCCCGCCCATCCCAGTACTGGGACAGGTATTGTGCGTGAAGATCACCCAGACTGGGACATTCGCCAAGAATGTGCCGAACAGTCTGGGGGACGACGCAGTCATTGCAATAGGGCGCAGGCAAGCGCTCCATCAGATAGCGATGCGTCACACGAGTGTGTCCGATTCGGAGACGACAGAAAGCAACCTGAAGCCGCCGCGGCATTGGGGGATAGGTCCATGGGAACAGTCGCGGCGCAATGGCACGCAACTTTAAGTTCCCTTCGACCGTCTCCCATCTTCTTTGCCAAGCAGTCCCAAGAGCTGCCCGTATTCCTGCCATGTAGTCGGTGTGAGGAAGAGCGAAACGCTGGTCCGGTCGCAGAGTCCTCGCGGACTCTTTGGCGCCCTCATCGGCGCGCTCATTCCCCGCAATTCCTACATGTCCAGGAACCCAGCAGGAGATAATCTCGACATCTGCCCGGCTCGCCAAAACCGTGGCGTCACGGATATCGCGAACCAGGGGATGCGGAGATTCCAATGCCCCGAGAGCATTCAGGGCGCTTTGTGAGTCGCTATAGATCACAATCCGGTCTCCGAACCGGGCACGTCGCGTAATGTCCCGTACCGAGTGGTGTATTGCCACCAGCTCGGCCGTGAAGACAGACGCAGCGCCTGGTAGAGCCCCGCTGACTTCAAACAGAGGGGATACGGCGTGGAAGCCGACCCCCTCTTGGGACTTGGAGCCATCCGTATACACTGGCACGGTACCAGCGTGACACGATGTGTGCTCCAAAAAGGTCGAACGCAATACTCCCGGCGCAGTACAAGCTTTGGGAGCAGAGGCGTGGCGACAAATAGCCAAATGTGGTACCCTCCAGGGTGGCGTCCTGGGCAGAACCAGGGGCGCCACCGGCCCGAGAGCTATATCTACCTCTCGAAGGAGTTTCCTGGCCCTAAACCCAAAGGGCTTAGGGTATGACTGGCGTCTCTCGGCGGCATAGGCACCATCGAGATCAGCTGCGGATGCAGTGAGAGCTGTTGGCGACTGAGGGAGGCGCCGGGCTCGCGCGTACAGGCGAGTGATGCACTGCACGCGGCGCAGAGCGAGTGGCATCT
Source organism: Ceratothoa steindachneri (assembly GCA_963969495.1). Classification (NCBI taxonomy): domain Eukaryota; kingdom Metazoa; phylum Arthropoda; class Malacostraca; order Isopoda; family Cymothoidae; genus Ceratothoa; species Ceratothoa steindachneri. Next base: position 36,740,531 of record OZ018328.1, on the reverse strand, counting down.
CCCCAGCATCGACCAACAGGCTCTCAATGGGGGAAGTGCGGAAGGCACCGGTCGCAAGGCGAAGGCCGGTGTGGTGGATCGAATCCACCTTCCGCAATAAACGCTGGGCTGCGGATGCATAAAACTCGCATCCCTAGTCGAGCTTCGAGCGAACAAAGGATCAATAAAAAAGTAAGGCGGTAGCCCTATCAGCGCCCCAAGCGCTGAACGTCACGGAACGGAGAATGTCCATGGCGCGGGTACAAGAGACTCTAAGGCTGCGAATATGAGCCTCCCAGGTGAGGCGTCGGTCGAATACAAGACCAAGGAAACGGTGCGACTCAACCACATCCAGGCGCACCCCATTAAGAAACAAATCTGGGTCGGGGTGAAGCCGTGGATGGCGGCAGAAGTGCACCACCTTAGTCTTGGCCAAAGAAAACCGAAACCTGTGCGCTTCGGCATAGCGAGAGACGCGGTTCAATGCCTGTTGGAGTCGACGCTCCAGAGTTGGCATCTGGGCCGCGCCAAAAGAGATCGAAAGGTCGTCCACGTAGAGCGTAGCGAGAACATCTTCCGGCAGCACCGAGGTGATGCCGTTGATGCTCAGGGCAAAGAGTGTGACACTGAGGACACTTCCCTGCGGGACACCCTCTTCCTGCTCCTTTGGGCCGGAGAGGGCTCCCCCCACCCGTACGCGGAATCGACGATCTCGCAAAAATTCAGATATAAAAATTGGGAGGCGTCCCCTCGCCCCCATCGTGTGGAGAGTCTCCATGATACCGTATCGCCATGCGGTATCATAGGCCTTCTCCAGATCAAAAAACACCGTGGCGTAGTGCTGTCTATGAAGGAAAGCCTCGCAGACGGCACTTTCCAGTCGGAGCAGAGCATCCGACGTGGAGTGGAACTTACGGAAGCCGCACTGTGCAGAAGACAGATGGCCTCCGCTGTCCAGGAAATAGGCTAATCTAACATTTACCAATTTCTCCATCAACTTGCACACGCAAGAGGTTAGAGAGATTGGGCGGAAACCGGTCGGAGTAGAGTGATCTCTCCCCGGCTTGCGAAAGGCGAGCACAGTAGCGATTCGCCAGGAGTCTGGGAGAAGACCTTCCACCCAGATCCTGTTGAACAAATCTAACAGAAAGGCCATGCCTCGCTCACCCAGGTGTCGAAGCATGGCGTACGGGACATCGTCCGGACCATGGGCGGTGTCCGCGCACGAAGCGAGAGCGGAACGCAACTCACTCACAGTAAATTTGTCGTTGAAGGGTTCTCCGCCTCTGGAGGTAAAGTCCAGCCGGCGGCCTTCCGCGACATCACGACATGCATTGAATGCTGGCGGAGCAGCATCACGGCTAGAGAATGCGGAAAAAGCGGTCGCTAAGGATTCCGCCACGGACGCGGGGTCCGAGATTGCGGTCCCATTCTCCTGGAGAACGGGAGGGGGGTCCTGCGAGAACTTGCCCCGAATCCCTTTGACTCGCTTCCACACCTCAGCTAAAGGGGTCTTCCCGTTAAGTGAAGACACGTATGCCCGCCAAGAAGAGCGGCGGGCGTGCTTCGAAATATACCGGAACCTAGCCCTAGCCCGACGAAATTCAGCGACAGTGAAATCGTTCGGGCGGCGCTTATAGCGCATGTAGGCATAACGCTTCTGTTTGAGGGCCGTCTCACACTCGGCCGACCACCATGGGAGTGGTCGGCGTGCAAAACGGCCAGACGTCCTAGGAATAGTAGTCAGGCCAACGGCGATGAGGTTGCCGGAGAAGAACTCAACGGCCTCATCTACCGACCTAAACTCCTCGACTGAGATAGAGAATTCAGTCATTTCCTGAAATGCAGGCCACCGCGCCCGCGCCAAGCACCACCGAGGTGGTCTCTCAGGCGGCAGTTGCCCTGAAAATGATATTTGAATGGGAAAGTGATCACTACCATGGAGGTCATCGACCACCCCCCAATCAAAATCAGGCTGTGCATCCGAAGAGCACAAAGATAGGTCAAGGCAAGAAAATGAAGCGGTTCTCGGACAGTGATGCGTAAACTCATCCACGTTTAGGACACCCATCTCAAGCTCTTCGATCAGATCGGCAAGGACTTGTCCCCTGGGATTTATGGAGTAATCTCCCCAGAGAGGATGCCTGCCGTTCAGATCTCCAAGCAAGAGATAGGGCCTCGGCAACCGTGCCACGACGCGGCGGAAGTCCCCCGCGTCGAAGTCAGCTGACGGTGGAATGTACGCAGAAATGATAGTATACCTCCTATCCAGGTGCAGCTGCACAGCCACTGCCTGAAAGGAGGTATCTAAAGAGAAAGGAAGAACGGAGACATCATGCCGGGTGTAAACTGCGCACCCCCCAGCCCGGCCATCCCGCGGTGGTGGGGTCGCAAGACCCTTATACCCCGGGAGGGCAGGGAGGGGGCACGAACCTAGCATGGTCTCCTGCAAAAAAATAGCTAACGGGGAACGGGACGAGACGAGCCTCCGCAGCTCCTCCCAGTTGGCCCGGAGTCCACGGCAATTCCATTGATGGAATATGCCCTCCAGACCTAGCTCGGAGGAGACGCGGGGGCCCTCCTCGAATTGAAGACCCTCACGGGAATGGCCGTACGCTTCCCGGGGGCAGAACCCCGGGCGCTGTTGGCCGGACAAAGCGCTGAAGGCGCTGTCGCCTTCGAGGAATTATTGGGGGAGGTTGGGCTCGCCATGCGAGTCTTTTCCTCCCTCCGCCTCGAAACCTTAGGCGGGCGTTGCGGCTTCGGAGGCGGGGGGCCCTCTTTTCGAGGAACCACCGTCTCCGAGCAACTCGCTCCACCTCGGGGCGTGGGCGAAGGAGCCGAAGCTCCTTTGTTGCTGTCCTCCTTTCGGGGGACAGCTTTAGGAACCCCGGAAGATGGCCTAGCGACCATCTTCAGGGGTGTTGCCTCCTGTGAGTCTAACGACTCGGTGGAGGCGCGTGGCCGTTTCGCCTTACGGGAAACGGTCACGCTGGGGGAAGAGGGGGGAGCCCTGGTTTTAGCCGGGGCAGGGGATGAACCCTTTTTTCCGCCAGCTTTACCAGGGGAGCGCCCGGGTTGGGTAGAGCCCGCAGAAGGGCTCCGAATGGGCGCGGAAACAACCGTGCTCGTTGGCCTGGATGGGCCAGGAGCAGAGGGTGCCTTCCTAACTATTGAGGCATACGACGTCCCAGGCAGAGCCGGGCGCGCCAGGACCAAGTCCTTTGCCTCGCGGAATGAGAGTCGATCCTGGGCCTGAACGGCCAGGATTTCTTTCTCAAGGAGATATGCACCACATTGCTTCGAAGAAGAAGGGTGCGGCTCTCCGCAATTGACACACTTGGCCACACACGATTTGGACTTATCGTGTGCGACCTTGGAGCAATTTACACAGACTTCGGGTGACCCCGACTTTGCACGTCTACATGAGCGATTCGTATGGCCGAAGCGGTGACAGTAATAGCACCGCCGCGGCAGTGGCACGAATGCCTTCACGCGGTAGCGGTACCAACCGGCACGCACCGACTCAGGGAGCTTGTCACAGTCGAACGTGACGAAGAGTGTAGGGGTGGGTCTCGAGGCCCCTCCCTGTTTTCTCATCACACGTTCGACCTTGACCGCCCCATGGTCGGCCAGCTCTAAGGTGATGTCTTCAATGGAGTAGTCAACGAGTTCCCTCGCATAAACTACTCCTTTCACAAAGTTCATGGTAGAGTGCGGCGTCACACTCACCGGGGTGCCATGAAGTGTCCGAAGAGCACTAATCTTGGCCGCCTCGGCGGGATTCGCCGCATTCGCCAGAAGGCTCCCGTCCGAGAAACGGGTTACCTTCGGCTCTCTACCAATTGCACTAGCTAATCCTCTCCGCTGATGGATCATGTTGCCCTTGGACAACATGGTGCCATCAGTGGAGCGAATAACGAGGAAGCGTTTGAAGCCAGCGGGCTCGAAAACGCCAGGTAACCTCTGAATCAGGGGCCCCGATGTCATCGAGGCTCCGCCCTGTGCACTCTTGGTAGTAGTCTTCTTTGTCAGGGGCTCCGCAACCGGGGGGGCAGAGGGGGCGGATGTGCCGATCTTGGCTTGGTCGCTTGCCAGAGTGGCAGCAGACCCATCCGTCTCCGCAGCCCCCGCGGATGGAGAGGAGCCCCGAGTCTTTTTTGTCTTTTTAGTCTTTTTCTTTTTTGGAGAGGAGGGCGGGGAATGAACCCGCTTTTCACCTCCGCCGGCAGAAGTCCCCAGGCCAGATGGACCAGCCTCAGCCAGGTCCCTCTCCGAAATGGAGAAGGTCCTGGTTGTCGTAGGGGCACCTGTCGGAGGAGATCCCTCCCCTCCTTTTGCCTCGGAGCCCTCAGCCATTTGAGGAGGACCTTGCATAGGGGCGGATTCGGGTTCGGTGCTTGGCGCTGAGCCCGAATTCCCCCCCATGGAAGGCCCTACCGTCTGAGACTGGGTCTCCTCAAGGACCATGTCTATCACAGGAGGGGCCTCCAATTGGCCATCCCCTCCCAGGACATCGCAGGTCCCCTTGGCAGTATTGTCACTAGTCAGGTGGTGTGGGGAGGCACAGGCCTTGACCCCAGCAAGGTTTAAAATTCTTGCCAGCAGGTCTTTTGAGGGAAGCGACTGAAGGGGCCTGGCTTCCCTCTCCCCCCTAAGGGGGTTTGCCCTACCGAGCCGCTTGCACGAGGGGCGGTCGGCAATGGGCTGCCTGCTGGCTTTCTTGGCAGTCCCCTTAGAAAGCAAAGGAGGGACTGCCGCTGGAGATAGGGAGGTGCCCGAAAGCACCTCCAGAGAAGGGGGTGAGGGGGAGTCCCCTACACCCGTAGGCGTAGGAGAGGAGTAAGCCTCCTCTCCGGTTAAAGAATTATGGAGGGTCCCTTGCGCAAGCACAAGGGGGGGGACCTCCATTTTTCGGTGGAGCTGCCCGAGGGCGGCTCCGTCGATTTTCTTGGGGAAGTTGGGGGTTGGGTTTTTGTTGTTTTTTTTTCATTCATGGGCATGGTGACCCTCTTTTGATTACGGGACGCAATAGCTCATCACCTCTCGCAGTTGCCCGCACTGCGAGAGGTGCTTACAAGCCCGGCTGGGCCAGGCGCCGCCATTCGGGACCACCCCTCCCGCCTGGTGGCCTGGCAATCCTTCGGCATGGCGGCTCCACCTTGGACACGGCATAAAAAATATAGGTTGTGAAGAGAAGAGGAAAAGGGATGTGAGGAAGATGTGGGTGGGGATGAAGCAGGTTGTTAAAAAACCCCCATCCCGAACCGGAGCTGAGGGGTTAGGGAACAATGTCCCCTCCCCCCTCAGCCCCGATCCGGGGTGGTTGGCTTGAGAAGAAGGTCAGCATTCTACCCTGTGAAATTAGAGGCTGACCAGAGAAAGTTGTGGGAGAGGTTGTATGAAAAGGCGACGAGGTAGGGGAGAAATCGGGCTATCTGAAGGAAGGAAGAGAGGCTAAGCTGGGGCCGGACGGAGTGCTGGATCCCGTCAGCACGGCGGCCAGGATGGCAAATCGCCGCGCCCCTTACGGGGTCGGGGAGCTCCAATAGTGAATGAGGGGAAATTGAGGGAAGATTTTTTGTTTTGTCATCATTGGGCATGGTGACCCTAATTTTTTTATGGGATGCAGATACTAATCACCCCTCGCAGTAGCCCACTCTGCAAGGGGTGCATACAGGGCTGGTGACCTGGCAGCCCTTCAGCATGGTGACGCCACCTTGGGCACAGCGTAAAAATGATAAGAGTGAGAAGGAAAAGTAGGTTCCATAACCCATTGATGAAGACCAAGAGTTTGAAAGAGATCAAGAAACTTTGCATCGCATGTTGTGATGTTTTGGTCAGGGACTGCATTACACTAAGAAATTGAGGGCAAGTTAAAATCGCCCATGATCACAAGTTCTTATTAAAGCTGGATTTGTAAATGAAGTCAATTAAGGCAATATTATTTTCATATATATAGGAAGGAGTACGATATACAGTGAGAATATATACATTGAATGTAGGACCAAAATCAGAATAAACTTATGCCTTAATACTATTCTTAACATAAGTGCAAATGCTAAACTTAGTAAATACAGAGTCAAAGTCATGCCTGAACAGGGAAATGACCCATAATGTTTACAGTAGAATGTAACCAGGATTCTATAACAGAAAAATAGCAATGTATTCATTATGACAAAAGTTATTTACAAAGAAAACTTTATTAGATAAATAATTCAAATTAGATAAAGCAAGATTTAATATACTGAAATAATGGGAGCCATTGAAGGAAAAGCAGCTTAATGAGGAAGTGAGTTTTTTGAGGAATTAATCGCAGGATTATAGAGAAGAGCATTACTGTTGACACCAGAAGCTTCCACAAGTAGTCTTCAACAGGCCCCACTAGCAACATTATTAGGAACATTTACAGTAATGTCCTGAACATCAGAAGGAACACTAACGGTTTTATCTTGAGGATGCACTGTTGATATATAAAGAGATAACCATTGTTTGAGAATCTATCTCTGCTTAAATGTTAAATCTTTAGAAATGAAAACCTTATCAAAAGGAGAATTTTGTAAGTTCCTTGCAGCTGCTAACAAATCTCTCCTAAGGACAGTGTCCCTAATCTTAGCACAGACAAGGTCCTGTTTTATGGGTACAATTTGATCGATAATGATAGACCTTTTACCATTAAATAAATGAGCTTCCACATCCTCAAATTTGCAGGGCAACAATGCTGGATCTGAACCCAGACCTCTGATGATAATCGAGTCTGCTCTTTTTTGCCTTTCCCTGATCTTGACAGCCTTCTCATGTAAAATACTTCTGTCATTAGTATTAGGCATTTTGGGAGACTGATGGGCAGAATTAGATGGAAACTGACCCTCTGAGTTTGATTTTAATTCCTTAAATTCATCAGATAATTTTGAAATTGTTTGGGCCAAAGCATTAACAGTTTCAAACAATTGGGTCAATTCATTATTACCAACAGACTTATTTGAGTTGCAGTTCAGGCAATAAGAAGTGCAAATGTAGGTAACACCTCGGTCAGCGAAATCAACAATATTTTTAAAAACCTTATAAGGAAGACCAGAGAATTTCTGAGCACCGTGAGTCCACACATTACAAAGTTCACACTGCAAAGAGTCTTCATCATCAATATTGTCAACCACAAGTACCGCAAGGGAAAACCACATTCTGAACCAAATCACCCTTACTAGTTGCACTGCCAGAACTGGAGCCATCAACTGTGTGATCCTAGAACTTACAGCCCCTTACCCCCCTCTCCACTGACTGGACTTACCAGAATAGTTGGCTCATCACAGGCAGGTTAGTCCTCTTCAAATTTAGAAGATATGGTGACTTTAGTTGTAGGAGCTTCCAATATATAAATCTTGGTTCCCTTTGTTACCTCCACTAATTGATCAATCCAGGTACTGGTACTGATAATTGATATGGATCCTGTTTAATATTCCAGTATAGCCTTTGCATTGGCATTTGATAAAAGATTATTTTAAACAAGTAGCTCCAATTTCTTTGATGTAGGGACTTACTGGAACATGAAGGTATCCAGCTTTAATAAACTGCGGCAGTTCCTGTCATTTGAACGTTTTAGTCACCCTGTGCACATGTGTGACACATTGGGTACTAAGATTGCTCTAAAGGCGGGCGAGGTCATAGTCCCTTAATTCTTTTGAATGGATGACACCTTTGAGAAAATTTAGACATGGATGGGGTGAAACTGTTACTGACACTTCGGCTATTGAAGACAGATTCTGCACAAGATTGTGTTGAGAGTGAGATGACACCTTGACTGCGATATTACCACTACCTCTTGACCACATCCGGCGGGACTCAAAAGATTCATTAACGTCAAACACATCAACTTTTGCAAGTGGAGTGTCAGATGATGAACTCATGACAAGAAAGCAGGAATAATCTAAATCTGGGTCATCATTGGCATAGAGATCCAATGAATGAGGGAAGGCTGAAAGGGGAGCTGGAGAACATTTGGCAGGAAACCCTTATGAGGAGGTTTTAGGTTTATGGTTAGCCATTACAAAGAGAAAAAAAAAATTCACAATCTCACTTGGGACTCCCCACCATGGAGGCCTACAAGGGCCAACACTACTGCCACTCTAGATTCAGTTATGTCCAGTATGTCCTCTTGGAGAATGAATACGGATCCACCACGGCCAGTGCCAGATTTATTGTGCTAGTCACCCAAAGGGTATAGAGATTTTACTGCCCCCTCTTCAAGCCCATATGATGTTATAACTTATAGTCTAGAAGGAAGCAAAAGTATGATTTGACATATACAGTGATTTATTTATACAGTACATCAAAAAATTCATGATGGGCAATGTCAATGGCCCAAAGTTCAGTTATTCAGTACAATGAAGATATCCATAATTAAACATTGTTACAAAATTTAGAGTTTTTAAGCGTGACTTTTGCTCAGCAAACAGGTTAATAACATTATCACAATCCAGAGATTTGGTGAGATCACACTCAATTGCAAGACTAAATTTTCTTGACAATGTTGACTTCAGGTATTTTTATATCCTTTTTAAACAAGAAAATGACTGTCTGCACTAGTTGATTGCCAGTGTACAAAGGAAAATTCTTAGAGCAATGGTAACATTTGGATAAACAGCTCCCAGCTTATTTGTGAAGATAAATTCTGCTAAGCCACTTATTGTGTTGAAGGGTGTTTCAATTTGCAGCAGGAGTGCACGCAGGTGCATGGCTTCATCGACTATGCTTTGTTCAATATCATAGTCATAATGCTCATGAGATTTAGTGCTTGACTCCTCAGGTTCTCTTTTGAAAGCTGTAGTAATTTTTCAAAGAAAGAGACATAATCAAAGAATGACTTATAAGATACTGCTCTCTTTTCAATTTCAGATTATCAATTATGACAAGGAAGCAATTAATGTGAAATTCATCCATTGGACTGAGTATGGGTTGGTCTGCTTTTTTTTCAGCAAATGGGAGTTTCCTTTTCTATTTTCTAGAAGTAAGCTGATCATATTCATCTTGTCCAGAGAGGGCTTTGCCTTCTTCTTCATATTTATCAAAATCCTCTTTGCATTCATCTGCAAATGTAATGAGACTGTTGGAAAGAGAAACTACACTGCCCATATCCACTCTAGCACTCTGCAAGCATGTGCTAACTGCTGAAATCTATCCAGTATTGGGTTCCACAATGCAACCATAATAGCAGTTTTAAGCCTGCCTATATAGTTTGCCAGTGATGCAGCCTCACTTCGTGTGACTGCTATGGCTAGCAAAGCTTGAATGATTTCTTTCCATGAATTCTTGAAACATGTAACAGCCTCTTCACTAGTAGACCATCTTATAGTTGATGTTTTCATAACTGCTCTCTTCTTTAGGTATGAAAGCAGAAGTTCCTATCTATGGGTGGAAGGAGAGAAGAAGTTGTACAATGTTTGGATGGTACCAAAGAAAGAGATAGCTTCTGTACAGCTCTCAGCTGCACATATTCCTACAAGATTCAGTGAATGAGCAGAGCATGGAATGTAAACTGCTCCAGTTTTCTTTGAATATATCAGTCAGATCCTGTGACTGACTTGACCATTCTTTAGTTTTCAATAAAAAAATAATTTGGTAATATAATCTTGTCTGATCACTAGACTTTCGTGCTGATGGTACAAAATCTGGTTCAGCATTCTGAAGAATTCTGTTGATTTTTTTTTTATTTTAAAGAGCTCATCTGGCAACTGCCACCTTGGGCATTAGTCGCCATATTAAAAACCTGCCTAGTACTAGGTTACTTTAAAATCAAATTCAAAAACTCAGCCCAATACCCAAAATTTTAAAAAAGAAAAAGGCAACGCGCAGGAAGCAAGCTCCTGCATTGGGGGAAGGTCCCCCCGGCACGGAAACTTGTTACCTATAAGGGCAAAAAGAAAACAAAAACAAAAAAAAACTGGTTAAATAAAAAAGAGAAGGCTGGCATCCCCCCAAAAGTCTACAAGTCCAGCAGTCAATGTGTACGCACTTGTCTCAAGTACAAGGGACAGGCGGTAGCGACCTCACCCATCCTGGTACCGGGACAGGTAACGTGCGCGAAGATCGCCCAGACTGGGACATTCAACAAGAATGTGCCAAACAGTATGGGGGACAAGGCAATCTTCACAGAAGGGCGCTGGCGAGCGCTCCATCAAATGGCGGTGCGTCGAGCGAGTGTGCCCAATTCAGAGATGACAGAAAGCAACCTGAAGCTTTCGCGGCATTGGAGGATAGGTCCATGGGAACAGTCGCGGCGCAATGGCACGCAACTTTAAGTTCCCTTCGACCATCTCCCATCTTCTTTACCAAGCAGCCCGAAGAGCTGCACGTATTCCTGCCATGTAGTCGGTGTGAGGAAGAGCGAAACGCTGGTTCGGTCGCAAAGTCCTCGCGGACTCTCTGGCGCCCTCATTCCCCGCAATTCCTACATGTCCAGGAACCCAGCAGAAGAAAATCTCGACATCCACCCGGCTCGCCAAAACCGTGGAGTCACTGATATCGCGAACCAGGGAAAGCGGAGAGTCCAATGCCCCGAGAGCACTCAGGGCGCTTAGTGAGTCGCTATAGATCGCAATCCGGTCCCCGAACCGGGCACGTCGCGTAATCTCCCGTACTGACTGATGTATTGCCACCAGTTCAGCCATGAAGACAGACGCAGCGCCTGGCAAAGTCCCGCTGACTTCAAACAGAGGGGATACCCCCTCTTCGGACTTGGAGCCATCCATATACACTGGCATGGTTCCAGTGTGACACGAGGTGTGCTCCAAAAAGGTAGAACGCAATACTCTCGGCGCTGTACAAGTTTGGGGAGCAGAGGCGTAGGGACAAATAGCCAAATGTGGTACCCTCTAGGGTGGCGTCCTGCGCAGAACCAGGGGCGACACCGGCCCGAGAGGTATACCTAGCTCTAGAAAGAGTTTCCTGGCCCTAACCTGAAGGGCTTAGGGTATGACTGGCGTCTCTCAGCGGCATAGGCACCGTCGAAATCAGCTGCGAATGCAGTGAGAGCTGTTGGCGATTGAGGGAGGCCACGGGCACCCGCGAACATGCGAATGATGCACTGTACACGGCGTAGAGCGAGTGGCATCTCCCCAGCATCGACAAGTAGGCTCTCAATGGGGGAAGTATGGAAGGCGCTGGGTTGTGGATGGATAAAACTCGCATCCGTAGTCGAGCTTCGAACGAACATAGGATCGATAAAAAAATAAGGCAATAGCCCTATCAACGTCACTGAAAGGAGAATATCCATGGCGCGGGTACAAGAGACCCTAAGGCTGCGAATATGAGCCTCCCAGGTGAGGCATCGGTCAAATACAAGACCAAGGAAATGGTGCGATTCAACCAATTCCAGGTGTAACCATTAAGAAACAAGTCTGGGACTGGCTGGAGCCGTGGATGGTGGCAGAAGTGCACCACCTTAGTCTTGGCCAAGGAAAATCGAAACCTGTGCGCTTCGGCATAGCGAGAGACGCGGTTCAATGCCTGTTGGAGTCGACGCTCCAGAGTTGGCATCTGGGACGCGCCAAAAGAGATCGAAAGGTCATCCACGTAGAGCGTAGCGAGAACATCTTCAGTTGATGATCAGGGCAAAGAGTAAGATACTGAGGACACTTACAATCGGGACACCCTCTTCATGCTCCATTGGACCAGAGAGGGATCCCCACCCACAAATACGCAGAAGCGACGATCTCGTAAAAATTCAGATATATGCATTGGGAGGCGTCCCCTCGCCACATCGTGTGGAGAGTCTCAATAATACCGTATCGCCATGCGGTTTCATAGGTCTTCTGCAGATCGAAAAACACTGCGGCGTAGTGCTGTCTACGGAGGAAGGCTTCGCAGAAAGCATTTTCCAGTCGGAGCAGAGCATCGGAAGTGGAGTGGAACTTGCGGAAACCGCACTGTGCAGAGGACAGATGGCCTCCGCTGTCCAGAAAAAAAGATAATCTAGCATTTACCAATTTCTCCATCAACTTGCACACGCAAAAGGTTAGAGAGATTGGGTGGAAACTGGCCGGAGTAGAGTGATCTCTTCCCGGTTTGCAAAAGGTGAGTACAGTAGCGATTCACCAGGATTCCGGGAGGAGGCCCTCCACCCAGATCCTGTTGAACAAATCTAACAGAAAGGCCATGCCTCGCTCACCCAGGTGTCGAAGCATGGCGTACGGGACATCGTCAGGACCATGGGGCGGTGTCCGCGCAGGAAGCAAGAGCGGAGCGCAACTCACTCACAGTAAACCTGTCATTGAAGGGTTCTCCCCCTCTGGAAGTTAAGTCCGGCCGGCGGCCTTCCGCGACATCACGACGTGCATTGAATGCTGGCGGAGCAGCATCCCGGCTAGAGAATGCGGAGAAAGCGGTCGCGAAGGATTCCGCCACGAAAGCGGGGTCCGAGATTGCGGTCCCATTCTCCTGGAGAACGGGAGGGAGGGTCCTGCGAGAACTTGTCAAGAATCCTTTTGACTCGCTTCCACACCTCTGCCAGACGTGTCTTCCCGTTAAGTGAAGACACGTATGCCCGCCAACAAGAGCAGTGGGCGTGCTTCGAAATATACCGGAACCTAGCCCTAGCCTGACGAAATTCAGCGACAGTGAAATCGTGCAGGCGGCGCTATAGCGCATGTAGGCATAACGCTTCTGTTTTAGGGCCGTCTCACACTCGGCCGACCACCACGTGAGTGTTCAGAGTGCAAAACGGCCAGGGGTCTGGGAATAGTAGTCAGCCCCGCGGCGATGAGGTTGCCGGAGAACTCAACAGCCTCATCTACCGACCTAAACTCCTCGAGTGAGATAGAGAATTCAGTCATTTCCTGAAATGCAGGCCACTGCGCCTGCGCCAAGCACCACCGAGGTGGGCTCTAAGGCGCCAGTTGCCCTGAAAATGATATTTGAATGGGAAGGTGATCACTACCATGGAGGTCATCGACCATCTCCCAATCAAAATCAGGCTACTACCTTGGAAACCCAGGCCATTTGAGGAGGACCTTGCATAGGGGCGGATTCGGGTTCTGTGCTTGGCGCCGAGCCTGGATTCCCTCCCATCTGAGGCTGCGTTGCTTCAAGGACCATATCTATCTCAGGGGGGGAGGGGGCTCCAGTTAGCCATCCCCCCCCCCCAGGACATCGTAGGTCCTACTGGCAGAAGTTTCTTTAGTCTTGTCTTGGAAAGCACAGGCCTTGACCCCGGCAAGATTCAATATTCTTGCCAGCGGGTCTTTTGAAGGAAGCGACTGAAAGGGGGCTTGGTTCCCTCTCCCTCCTAAGGGGGTTTGCCCTACCGAGCCACTTCAATGGGGAGCAGTTGGCTATGGGTTGCCTGCTGGCTTTCTTGGCAGTCCCCTTGAAAGAAAAGGGAGGACTGCCGTTGGTAAGAGGGAGGTGCCCGAAGGCATCTCCAGACAAGGGGGTGAGGGGGAATCCCCTACACCCATAGTCGAAGCAGAGGAGTAAGCCCACCCTGCAAGGGGTATATACAGGCCTGGCAGTCCCTCGGCATGGCAGCTCCACCTTGGACACGGCGTAAAAAAAATAGATGGTGAAGTGAGAAGGAAAGGGGATGTGAGGAAGGTATATGTGGGGATCAAGCAAGTTGTAAAAAACCCACCATCCCGAACCAAAGCTCAGGGGTTAGAGAACATTGTCCCCTCCCCCCTCAGCCCCGATCTGGGACAGTTGGCTGAGAGGAAGGTCAGCATCTACCCTGTGAAATTAGAGGTTGACCAGAGAAAGTTTTGGGACAGGTTGTATGAAAAGCGATGAAGTAGGGGAGAAATACAGGGTGTCTGAAAGGAGAAGAGGCTAAGCTGGGGTTGAACAGGGTGCTGAGTCCCGTCAGCACGGCGGCCAGGATGGCAAATCACCGCGCCCCTTACAGGAAGAATTCCGTTGAAAGCAATATGATCTATTAATTCATTGTTTATTTACTATTCAGCTGGATCATCAGATATTAGACTTTTTTTAAGGGATACCTCTTTCTCGGTACCACATTCACCAGATTCAAATTCATCCTTTATTTTTCTATTATATCCTCAGAATCTACATCATTGATGGGCTTACAATGATTAGCAGTGGACTGACAAAAAGTGAAGAAAGTATCTAACTTTGGTGGCCTGGCCAAATGTTCTTCCAGACAAGTTCTTTGTAGGCATGTCCACCGAGTTTTTCTTCTATTTTTCTGATGTTAATCTGCACAGAAAAACAAAAACAACCACATACTATAATAAATTGCTTATGGTGTACAGTTGACATAAACATATAAACGGAGATGAATATAATTTTTAAGTAAAGTTTAATTTTATAAGAAACAGAAAACAATAATAAATTTAATAAATGTAGAAAAATTGATATGGTTATGGATAGAAATAATGATGACCTTGAACTTGAATTGGCAAAATTAGGTGAAGGATAAATGTATAGGATTATGTTATAGCAACTGACTATACAAAAGAAAGGTTTAAGGTAAGGAACCAGTGGGTTGCTGCCCAATCCAAGTGGATTCTATATGGCAGCTAGGATGAAACGAGGTAAATCATCTATAAAAGGTGGAGGAGACCACTTTGTGACAAAATTTTTAAAAACGACGGGTTAAAAGATTCCTCCGCCAATATGAATCGAAGACGGGTGTGTTGAGGAATAGTTAAAAGGGTCGGGAAACAGGACAACCGGAGAATGGTAAAATGGCTACAATCCAATAAAAGGTGGGCAACCGATTGGTCCCCACCGCAAAAACGACAGCAAGGGCTGATATGAGCATCACCCGAAACAAGATGGCCGTGAGTAAATCTCATGTGGCCAATGCGAACTCTGCAAAGGGCCACCTCCAACGGCCGCATTCTATGATGGCTCGAGGGCCAAGAGTGTCATAGGCTTTCTCAATATAAAAAAAATATGGCCAGGACTCGGTGCTTTAATGAGAAAGCTTTCCGGACCGATCCCTTGAAATGTACTAGGTAAAGGGTACTATGACCTTTTGTGGAAGCCACATTGAAATGGAGAGAGAAGGTGATTGGTTTCTAGGAACCAGTCTAGGCACTCCAATACCATTTTTTTTCCAGCAACTTACTCAAACAGCTGGTGAGAGCTATAGCACAGTAGTGATCTGCATCCAACCCATCCCTGCCTGGTTCGACAAAGGGAAGGATGATTCCTATGCGCCATGATGAGGGGTAAAAACCCTTCAACCATATAAGGTTGTACAAATCAAGTAAGAAGAGAGTAGAGTGTGGATGTAGGTGCCAAATCATAATGAAATGGATCTTGTCAAGACCAGGGGAAGTAGATCTGCAAAGGGACAAAGCGCTATGCAGCTAAG
This sequence comes from Ceratothoa steindachneri, assembly GCA_963969495.1. Lineage (NCBI taxonomy): Eukaryota > Metazoa > Arthropoda > Malacostraca > Isopoda > Cymothoidae > Ceratothoa > Ceratothoa steindachneri. The sequence continues at coordinate 36,725,221 of OZ018328.1, read as the reverse complement.
GATGCTGAATAGAGCGTTATATGGAAGGTTAGATTTTGTTGTGAAGTTGAGAGAATGAGATTCTTCCTTTGATTTGCCTCCGTGGAATGGTCTGTGTTGCTGCTGTGTAGATAGTCGATGTAAAGTATTCTACTGCTGCATCCACTCAACGTAAGCTCCCCAAGGATGCACTTGTGAAGGACGCCTCTTGGAAACCTTCCCAATCTGCATGGCCTAAGTCCCAATTAAGGGGTATTGTTGTATGAGCGCTAACTTGAAGGGCTGACAAGACAATAGGGAAGTGCTCACTCCCATGGAGATCATTAAGAATTGAGCATCAAAATTCTGTGAAGCAATCCGGGCAACAAACAGACAGGTTAACACAGCTAAAAGAGTCCGTCTGGACATGATAAGAGGTAAAATCACCACTATTTAAGACACAAAGAAAGTCAGATAATAAAAGAAACTCTAAAACACTGCCTTTGGCATTTTGAGTGATGTCGCCTCAGTATGAATGATGGGCGTTAAAATCTCCTAGTAATAAGAATGGGGAGGGTAACTGGTCTATAAGTTATAAAAGGTCGGGTCTTGACAATGATAAACATGGGGGTAGGTAAATAGAGCAAACGGTAAAAAGCTTAGTAAAAAAAAACTCACTGCAACAGCCAGCTTGGAGGGTAGTATGTAGGGGGTTGGGAGAAACATGGTGGGATGAAGATACCATGATTGACACCCCCCATGAGAGGAGCTTGCAGCAGGAGCAATAGAGTTGAAAGTGAGAAAGCCAGGTACTGGCAGAAAGGGCCGTATACCCAGTTTATTGGTGGTCGATGACCCAGGTGAGGAATCCTTACTCTTACCACTGGGATTTGGGTCTCGGGGCCGGGTGGATGAACCTTCACTGGTCGATGTTGAGGATTCTTTCAAATAGTGTCTGATGTCTTCAAGTGTCTCACCCTGAGCATCTCTCCCAGCTAGAGCTGCTGGAGAGAGGGGTCTACATTGGTTATCTCAGTGTGAGAGCAATGCTTCGACTGCATATTCTGAATGTTTCCACCGCTGTGAGTAAATGGAGGATGAAGTGCTTCAGGCTGGTCAGAACTCGCGTGCGATGGTCGGTTTCATCCAGCATCAGGTAAAATATCAGATAAGAGCTGGCCAAGTGGCGAGTTTTGTGCTCGAGCACGCTGGTGGGTGTCTCTTATATCTAGACATAGGGAGTCGTGCAAAGCGAGAACTTCCTTTTCATATAAAAATATAGAGCAGAGTTTTGACTTAGCACTATGGGTACCTCCGCAGTTGGCACAGTGGGGTATTTTGGTGCATTCGGGGCCATGGTAGTCAGAGCTATAATTTGTGCATGAGCGAGGGTGCCGACAGGCACGGCCAACATATCCAAATTGATTGCAATTGAAGCAGCGTCTGTGTAGTTTGATGTAGGGACTTACCGGGACACAAAGGTACACCCAGCTTTAATATACTGTGGAAGTTCTTGTCGTTCAAATGTTAAAATCAGTGTGGCGGTTGGGACTCTAGTGGAGCCTAATGTTTTAGTTACCCTGTGTATATGTGTGACACATTGGGTACTAAGCTTACTCTAAAGGCGGGTGGGGTTGTAGTCCTTTAATTCGTTTGAACGGACAACACCTTTGACAAAATTCAGACACGGATGGGGCGAGACAGTTATTGGAATTTCAGCTATCGAAGATAGATTTCGTACAAGGTTGTGTTGAGAGTGGGATGACACCTCGACTATGACATCACCCCTACCTCTTGACTACAGCAGGACTCAAAAGATTCATTGATGTCAAACACATCGACTTTTGCAAGTGGGGTTTCGGATGATGAATTCATGACATGAAAGCGAGGATAATCTAGATCTGGGTCTACTTCGTTGGAGTAGTGGTCCAACGAGCGAGGGAAGGCTGAAAGGGGAGCTAAGGAATGTTTGGCACGAGAACCCTTACAAGAAGGGGAGGTTTTTGGTTTATGGCTAGCCATTGCAAAAAGAAAAAAAATTGGCATTCTCCCTCGGGACTCCCTACCATGGAGGCCTACAAGGGGCCGGCACTACTGCAACTATACAATCAGTTATGTCCGGTATGTCCGCTTGGAGAAAGTATACGGATCAACCACACCATCTTTATAACCTTAAGAGGCTGTCCGAGTTCTCTTACGCACAGAGAAAAGGGGCCAACAATGGGTTTCTCCTTGGGCATTCGGTAGATGAAGGTGGTGGAGATGCCCAGCCTCTTTTACCTTAAATGAAAGAACAAGTCGGAATCAATCCATTAAATGAGCAGAGGTCGGGTATCCATAAGGTCCACTAGATAGGTGAAGGAAGAGGGGGAAATAAAGGGCAGTGGAAGAATGTAATAGGGGCAGGGGAAGAAAGAGGGGTATGTTAAAAGTATTGTTGGCAGCACCATGGGACCCCTAAGGCGCTCAAAGCTGACTCCCCTTGCCACGAGAAGGCCAGAGCCTCTCTGGGAACAACCCCTGAAGAAAAGATCCCAGAGAGGGAGGGAGTACAAAAGAAAGAGTAAGAATTTAAGTGACAACCTATTTCTTTCCTATAGAGCTCAAAATAAAATAAAGAGAATAACTTTTTTAAGAATATAGCAAAGTTAGGAAATAATAAAAATAAAATACCAAAATAATTTATTCTGAAAATGTGGCAAAACTTTTGATTTAATATTACTTAAAGCAACTTTGATTGAAGTGCTTGAATAAATAAACTATTTAAAGTCTGCCAAATCATTTAGAATACTAAAGAATAATATTTATCTCAAAAAAGAATCAGATATCACAAAAAATTATAAAATACTGATGGCCATCTGTCTTGTAAACAAAAGTATTGCATCAAACAAATTCAAGAATATTAGGTTGGTTTTTTTTTAGGTATTTGTAGCATTACAACCAAATTATGCATTGGTACTTAATTCAATATAGTCAAGGATAATAGTCGTAGAGTTTAAGGCCAAGAAAATAATTAAGAGTGGCTTTGAAATCACTAAGGTCCTTCAGTTCAACAATTGCAGAAGGAACAGCATTCCAAGAGCTGGCAACATGAACTGGGAAGAAACAGCGATGAAATTCAAGGGAACAACAAATATGAGCAAGCTTAAAAAGATGACCCCTTGTACCCACAACTGGAGTAAGTTGGAATAGACTGGTTGAATTAAAGAGGGCAATACCATACATAATTTTCCGACACTCGATCAAATATATAGAAGTGGCAAAGATTGGGTAGTGGCACATTCTTTTAAGCATTTTAGGGTGTACCCAATCTTTACCCGGTGCTGATGTATCCTTGAGTTTTTCTAAGACTTCCTGGATATCAGTCACTGTAAAATTAAAGTGGGTAAGTACATCGCCATGAACCTGGTTTTTGTTAATTGTAATAGGATTGGTGATCTGCACAAAGACTTTCTGAAATTCCACATCCAGCCCCTCACATGATTCAAAGGTGGAACTAGTTAGTGTTGCATCCTCTTTCATTATTAGGTCCATACCCTCCTTAATCTTAAGTTTTGCTGCAGGCATAGCCATAAAAAGCTCTTGGGTTACTTTTGATATCTTTGGCCAGCTGATGCTCAAAGTGATATTTTTCTTTTCTCACTACAGTAGCAGTTTTATTTCTTATTGAGCAATAATGTTCATATCTGATTCTAGTCTTCTTTTTTTGATATTGCTCCCATGCCTTTTCCTGCCTTTTAATCTGGTTTATCACATAGCGAGTCATCCACTTGGGTTTTGATCTAGAGCCCAACATTAGTGTTTCTTTAGCAGGTACACACCTCTGAGTAACCTCCATTTATCTGTGAATAAATCTGGTCCATATTTCTTTCACATTAGCACCCTCAAACTCACTAGGCCCATTGAACCTTTGCAAATAATTCATTTGCCTTCTCATAATTCCCTTTGAAATATGTAGTTGTTTACTGTAACACTCATAATATGATCCAAATAGAACTAGTAGAAAATAAACAGAAATTCAAGTGGGGATCATGGATAGAAAAGGAGTATTATACTACAGAGGTTAAAGCAATGAATGCTTTCAAGAATAATATAGAAAAAAGAATAACTGAAAATAGTATAGACACTATAAATCAGTTAAATAGCCAAATAATAGAAGCTGCTGATGAAACCTTAAAGAGGACATACAAAAGAAAACTGAATGTGTAAATGGAAAGCGAATAGAGGAAAAGCCCTGGTTTACACAGGAAATAATAAGTGAAATAGCAAAGAGAAGACAATATAATAAACAGAGAAGGAAAGCCCAAGGAGGAGACGGAAAAAAAGCAAAAACTCTACAAAGATCAAAAATGTAAAGTACAAGCACTAGTAAAGAAAGAAATAGAGATTCATGAAAAAAATACTGTTAAAGATATAAGAAACAGCAAAGACAATGGGAACAAAATATGGGAAAATGTAAGGAAACTTCAAGGAATAAGAACCAAAAGCAAGGAAGTAAAGATATATGACACAGAAGGAAAGAAGATAGATGAGGAGGCAGAGAAATCAGAACTATTCCAATTTTGGAAGAGAATTTACCAAAGAAATGAAAATAATATAACAGAAGTGTGGAATCAAGAAATAAGAGATGAATATGAAAGAAGCTTAAAAAGGGATGAAAATTTGGTAATACTCAGATATGGAAAAATTCCAGATGCAATCAAGGAACACTTTGATATGGTCATTAGAGCAGAAGAAACTGTAAGAGTGCCTCCTGTACTCGAAGAACATCTCGACATGGTCTACAAAATAGAGCACCAAGTGCATACAAAAGAATGTATCACAGTGACTAGTGATGAAGTAGAAAGACATAAAAAAATGAAAAGCAAAAACAGCAGGCCCAGATGGCATAAAAATAGAATTATATAAAGAAATGATAAAAAGCAAGAAGTGTCTCATAACATTAACAATTGCATAAATAGTGAAATGTTACAAGATCAGAAGCCGGAAAGCTGGAGTAAATCAAAAACAATAATGATCCCAAAAGTTTCAAAACCAACAGCAAAGGATCTTAGACCAATAGCCCTGACAGATAACACATAAAATATTCATGTGAATAGTAAAAGATCATATAGAAGAGCACTTAATTCAGAACAATTTAGTAAATGATGCATAAGCCAATTTCACCAAGAACAGAAGATAATGTTTATACTTCAATACTGCATAGAAAATTCATATAGAGAGAAAAGGATATTGATAGTAAAGAGCATCGATTATAAAAGTAATGAAAGAATACAAGATAGAATCAAGTTTGATAGATATTATAGCTAGGATATACAGTCATGATATGACTGAAGTGAACCTTAGAGATGAAATCAAAGAAGAAATCAAGATTACAAGTGGAATTTGGCAAGGATGCACAGGATCGTCAGTCCTTTTCATATTAATAACGTATTTTATAATGGAAAAATTGCAGAGAAATGGAAAAGGTTTAACAAATAATAAATTTAATATACCATCATGGTTCTTCACAGATGATGGACTAATCATGGCCATTATATACAAGATGCGGAACATAATATCAAGGAAATGGTTGAGGCAAGCAAACAATGTGGATTAGAGTTAAACAAAGACAAGAGTAACATTTTAATATATAACCTGAAAGAGGTACCAACAGAAAAAGAAGGAATAAAAACAGCAAATACTACAAAGTACCTTAGGGGGTACCAATAGAAAATAAAAGAAACATGTTCAATACATACCAAAAAAATATTATAAAAAAAGCACAGAGACTAGCAAATATGACATAATCAGTTACCATGAGATCTGTAAACAGATGCTTATTGGGAAGACATTTTGCAAACATCTGGTTGTGCCATCAATAATATATGCAACAAGAGTCACATATATCACTAAAACAGATATTCTAAAACTGCCAACAATAGAAAATGGAGTCTACTGCAAAATCCTGGGAGCTCCAAGGTATGCACCAATATGCACACTCCGGGGTGAAATTGGGTCATCTTTGATAGAGACCAGAATCATAAAGAATAAATTGCAATCTCTGCGAAGCATTAAAGAAAGAGAAAATGAAATGTTAAAGGTAATAAAAGACAAAATGAAAATGGAGAACTACAAATGGATCAGAAACACCAGAAAACAACTAAGCCTAATCAGCAAAAACACAACACAAATAAAAAGAATGAGTAAGAAAGAAATAGATGGTTTAATGTATGAATTAGATGAAAGATGATGGAAAGAAGAAAAGCAAAGCAAAGTCAGCATAAGCATTTACAAAAATGGAAAGATAAAATAAAAGAAATAGAATGTGATAAAGTGAAAGCTCATCACTATGGTTTAAAGCCAGAACAAATACACTTACTCAAAAGGACAGAAAAAGACATGAAGGTGGAGAAGTAAATTGTGAACTCTGCAATGCAGAGAAGGAAGACATGGTCCACTTCATGTTGGAATGTCCATATCTGCAAGAAGAAAGATCAAATTCATTATATCTGCAAAGACCTATGCAGGAAGATAAAGAAAATGTAATAGGTAAATTTCTGTTCAAAGAGGAAAACACAGAGAAGGGAAAGGAAACATTAATGATAATGTGGAAGAAAAGAGAAAGTCTAATTGAAAATAGATTGTATGTATAAGTATGAACCAACAATAATGGAAAATAAGTAAATAATGATAAGGGGCACTGATAAAAAAAGTAAAACCTCAAGATACTCCTGTTCTTGTAGTGCCTGTACTTTTCCACCCAAGTCTTTGAGAAAACTCTTAGCTTTGAAAAGATGACACATCATCTGAACATGTAATGCAGCAGCATTGACTTCTTGGCAGGTAATGTGAAACCACTGACAGCAGCCATCACACATAATCCAATCATCATCCATACCTTGTTTTATGAAACACTCCTTATGATCTCCACCTCCACATTTGTATTCATCATCATCAGTTCTTCTCATAGTATTAGTACTACTATAGCAATGCCCTCTGGGCATTCCTATAATAAAATCCTGCTGGGAAACTTAAATATATATATTATATATAAATTTCAAATCATTCATTTATTTTATTTAACTTTTGTCAATTAAATCATTCATGTAATTTATGTATAACTTAATAATTCATTCATTTATTTTACTTAACTTTTGTCAATTCAATCATTCAATTATTTTATGCATAAATTTTTGCAATTCAATCATCCATTTATTTTATGTAACCTTCAATAATTCTGTGATGAGAAACTGATTTCATTTAATGCAAAGATACAAACAACATCTCTTAGAATTTCACGCATATACAAACACATGCATTTCACCACTTGTGAAATGACTCTCTCACTTGTATTCTCATCGCCGTCATATTAAGCCCCAATTCATTAATTATAGTCATTACAGCAAAACGATTACATTCACTACATCAAAATAATTTCAATATTCAGCATCCATTTACAAAGTTTATACGTCACACTTCATTTCATCACACAAAGTAATTTTCAACTCAAGTTCAACCCTGCCTAATTTAACGTAATTCAACTTATTATAAAAATCTATTTTGTTAATCTCTAATATATATACAATTTTCTTTGAAAACTTGTTGCATTTATTTTCCATCCAACATGAAAAGTGTTTCCTTTGGCCTACATTGTTAATAATTAAAAATCTGTGCAATCAATCAAAATTTATGCATGAATATTGTATCATATAAGCTATATAGTATTCAAAATTTGAATAAAATGATGCCCAAAATTTAATAATCTCCCATCAATCAATAAATAACCCAAAACATTAAAATAATTTTCTAACTCAGCATGTCATTTCTCTGCTATTCTCGTTAAAACAGCATTTTGATTCACGTGTTCATTTTTAATAGCACATGTTATCTTTAGCATCCTTCTTCCAATTGTCTTAATTCATATTTTAATTTGATACTAACCCCTATATACAACATTTGCATAAAATGGTGCCTGGAAATTAATATAACTCCCATCAATCGATAATTCAAAATTTAAACGTTAAATAATTTCCAATCATAACGGCCATTCACGTTTCCCGACAATTGCCCATTTTCATTTAGGCATTTCAATTTTTGGTATCATAATGTATCCAAAAACATCATTCTTCCAATCATTATAATTCATATTAAATTAAATTCATAATTTTTCATAAATACAAGTGAGTTTATTATTTCTGAGAATTTTTTTTTTCAATTTTACATTCCTTCGCATGACTGAAGTTCACACATACACACACACATGCACATCCATTCATCCACCATGTGTACACACAGCAGCAACTATAATAACCCAGCAAAGTACTTCTGTAAGCGGCTCATCTCTAGATCACCCCACTGACAGACAGCCCACATGCATATCTCTCGCTGCCCAGCTTTGATGCTTCAATTCTGATAGTATGGCTGGAGGTATCGTCCATTCTACTCAGGCCCCAGCGCATCACGGAAGAAGGAGAGACTGCTGCAATCATACAGAGTCTCCCCATGAGTATATTCATGGAATTTAGGGAGATTTTGATTAATGGGGAACAGGGTGTCATTCTGGACTGCGTGAAAGAGGCATTTTATACGAAGTACAGAGCCGAGCGTTTAGAGGTTCCATCATCTTTATCGAGGTCACTCAAGGCCTCAATACGGAGGAAGGAGGCCGACATCCAAAGGTTAATGCTACACCAGGAATCACAGAGCAAGCACAGGCAGAGTTTGGGGAATCAAAAGCGCAGGTCCCACTCTGGTTCACAAAAGAGAAACCAATGAGGGCATCCCAATGCAGAAGGTGAGAGGCAGAAATATTTTCAAACTTCTTCCAACTATTCTCACCATCTTCCACAGCATCAGGGTCTATGCTGGTACCATCAAAGGTATGGTCACAACGCTGACCGCTGTTCACAGCCTTGTAACCACCATTATGCTTTTTCCCACACTGCGCCTAGTAGTCTCTCAAAGCATAATGGGACTTTCACCCAAACTACTCAAAGGTGTTGGTATCACAACAAATATGGCGCACAGGCTGTAAAATGGCTATAACTTTACACATATTTGCAACCAGTACATCCACCTTCACCTAATCTCACTTCTCCACTCCTCGCACATCACTTCATCACCAAACTCTCCAAATCCTCAATTAAACCTTCATTCTTCAACTTCCACTTCATATTATACTTCTTTAAACTAGAAAGGCATGGGATAAAAGGGTCTGCATCCCCTGCCTACACCTCATTTCCTTAGGTAAGTCCTCCATTTCGTATTTTTGAGCCACTTTGTTTTTTCATTCCTGGTGGACACTGGTGCTGAATGCAGTGTTATACCAATTTCTAAGGCTGACAAAGCTTCTGCCCCTTAAGATTTAGTTCTGAAGGCCGCCAATTCAACCAATATTAGGACCTATGGAAGGAGTAACATTCAAGTCTCACTCGGTCTCTATCGAGTTTTTCAATGGACTTTCATCATGGTCGAGGTAGATTGTCCAATATTGGGCCTTGACTTTCTTTCGGCTCATGACCTCTTGGTCAATTCTCGTCAAAGCAAGCTTGTCAGCCGCAAAACTCTCCTCACTGCTCAGATTCATACTCACCTTCTCTCTATTCATCTCCCATCCACCGCGCCTTCTTCAGGAGTTTCCTGAGCTCATTCTTCTACAGGAGGTCCTGTATTCTCACAGCAATGCCATCTAGCACCTGATAAACTCTGCTATGCGAGATGAATTCCAATTCATGATGGATGCTGGCATTTGTAGGCCTTCCTCTTCTCCATGGGCCTCTCCACTTCACATAGTTCCCAAATCCACGCCGGGAGAATTCAGAGCAGTTGGAGATTACAGAGCTCTTAACGCTGTGACAATTCCTAATTGCTATTCCTTGCCATACTTAGCTGATTACAACTCGTCTCTCCATGGCTATACGATTTTTTTCTCGCTTGGATCTGGTTTGTGCTTTTAACCAGATCCCTACTCACTCAGATGATGTCACAAAAACTAACATCACCACTCCATTTGGTGCTTTTGAAAGGATCAAAATGCCATATGGATTAGGTAACTCTGATCAAACTTTCCAGTGCTTTATGGATCAAGTCCTTTTGTATGACCTCCTGATAGCATCTTCCTCACTGGAGGAACACCTTTCTCACCTTCGCCAAGTTTTTTCTCGTCTTCAGGAGTACGGTATCGTACTAAACGCCTCCAAATGCCTCTTTGGTGTCCCGCAACTCTCATTCTTGGGGCACCATGTCTCGAGTGCAGGGATTAGCCCACTCGAAGATAAACTTACTGTGATGCAAAACTTTTCTTGTCCTACATCAGGCAAGCAACTCAGGAGTTTGCGCGTCATGGTAAGTTTCTAGAACAGATTCATCCCTAAAGGTGCTCAGGTCATGCAACCTATCAACTTTATGCTCACCAAAACCAAAAAGAACTCTCCTTTTGAATGGTCTGCTGAGGCATTCAATTCATTCTCTCACACCAAAGAGGTGGAATTGGCTCATCCTTCTCCAGGAGTCCCCATCAGCGTTGCCTCCGATGCATCCTCAACCCACGTAGGTGCAACCTTGCAGCAGAAAGTTGGTGACCAATGGCAACCTCTTGCTTTCTTCTCTTGCGCTCTTACATACCCTCAAAAGAGATATTCAACGTTCTCTCAAGAACTCCTCGGAATATATCTTGCTGTCCACCCTTCCACAATCATTTGGAAAGGTGTGAATTTAACACTTTTACTGACCATAAGCCCTTGGTCAGTGCATGTTTGTCTTGTAGTACTTCATCAGTACATACTGCAGTTGACACTCATCGTGACTTCATCCTGCAGATGACAAACAATATTCACTACATTCCTGGTTATTCCTGGGCATGCAACTCTCCTACACTGCGCCCATTGATCATGCAACAATAGCACTTGCCCAGGAACAAGATGAAGACAGGCAAACACTGCATCACTCTTCTCAACTCGTTGTTCATGAGATCGACTTGCCTGACAGTCCTTCCAGGCGCATCCTGGTTGACTATCCAATTCCTGACTGTCCTCGTTCCCTCATTCATCTCACTTACTATCAGCATATTTTCGACCAAATTTATGGTCTTTCTCATCCTGGCATCAATGCCACATGCAAGCTCGTGCCTGCCATGCCAGTGTGTTAAGGTCTACCACCACACAAAAGCTCCTCTGGTCCCTTTTCCTCTTCCTTCATCACATTGATCTAGTAGGTCCTCTTCCTTACTCCTGTGGTTGCAATTATCTTCTCACCATGATCGATCATTTTACTCGCTGGCCAGAGATGGTTCCTATCTCGGACATCAGAGCTTCCACTGTCACTCAAACCTTCATCTTACCATGGGTTGCTCGTTTTGGTGTTCTCTCAACGTTCATGACTGATCATGGCAGCCCGTTTGAATCCCACTAATGGGATGCACTCATTTCAGGGTTTGGCTCCTTTCACCTTTGTACTACAAGCTATCATCCCCAGAGTAAGTCTAAGGTAGAATGTCTGCATCGGACGATCCAAGCAAGCTTACGCTCCACCGATCCAAATATCACTTGGGTGAACAAGCTACCTTTGATTCTCCTTGGCATTCGCTCATCCTTGAAAGAGTATCTGGCTTACTCTGCAGCGGAATTAGTTTACGGTACTCAACTTCGTCTACTCAGTCAATTCTTTTCTTCAATTGAGATTCTTCAATTGAGTAGCTAGGTGGTTTATAAACAGCCATCATGGAAATAAATATGTAGATTAGCGACTCAAATGATGGGACATACTATTTCATCCGTGTTCCAAAATGTTTCACTTTTTTGGAGTACATTTAAGGGGAGGGCTCGTGTGGGGGTAAACACAATAGGGGACCATACTACGAAGATCCTGAGTTTCATTAAATTAGGGGGTCTGGGGGGCATAGCCCCCCAGTATATAATCTGAATTGTTTATAGAATAATGTCCTAACATTTACAGAGGAGAATGATTTAACTACATTATGTCAGCGCCTTTAATCGTTTTGCGAATTATAATAGGGGTGGGGGTGGGGCCTTATATCAGAAATGACCGATTTGAATTTTTATTTTGTTTTTCACTTAATATCTTTTTATTATCTTCATTTGGAGTCATTTTTATTGGTCAATATATTTTTCCCCATTTTACTATTTTTATTACCTTTTTTTATAGATTTAAATCTAATTAACTAGATTGTTTAAAGGAACGGTAACACTTTAGTTTCGGGGTGCACAGTAGGGGGTGCTGTTTATAGGCTACAATATATGTCTTATGACGTCAGACGGTAGCATCAGATATGAACGCTTAAGGCACTACATTTTTTGGTATATGAGTATATACTGGGGGGCTACTCCCCTCTGACCCCTCCCAATTAATTGAAACTCAGGATCATCGCAGGGTGGTTTCCCCGCAGTGATATCTCCCCCATGAGCAAATACTCTTAAATTTACCAGGTTTTTTCCACAATAGCTTTTTATTGGCAGAAAAACATAACCTAATAACAAACCATACTTACTTTTATAGGTTTCTTGATTAGTTTATGCGCCTCTAGATAATCTAAAAGTTTTTCGCGATTATACAAAATAAAGCCCTTCTTAACCGTTAAGATGGGAATTTCTGATCATCTAGGAGAATAGCAGGTAAATTAATAATACTCAGCATCATTATGTAACTAAATAATAGGATAGGGGTGAGAAAGTTGATGTGATCTACTTAGATTTCAGCAAAGCTTTTGATAAGGTTCCACATAGAAGACTAGTTCATAAATTAAAGCTGCATGGGATATGTGGAAAAGTTTTAAATTGAATAACTGAATAGCTGAAAGATAGGAAACAGAGAGTTGTACTGAATGGAGTAAGGTCAGAGTGGAGGAATGTTATTAGTGGCATACCTCAGGGAACAGTTTTAGGCCCTTTATTATTTATTATCTATGTAAATGATCTTGGGCAAGGTGTAAATAGCAAAGTGTCGATTTTTGCTGATGACACTAAATTGGCAGCTGCAGTCAAAGAAGTTGAGGGTAGCTTTAAACTGCAGGGTGACTTAAATAAGTTGTTAGCTGGCTCAGAAGTGGCAGATGACTTTTAACCTTAATAAATGCAAAGTTATTAACATGGGGAGAGATAATAGGGAATTTAGCTATGAGATGGATGGGTATTGGCTTAATTCAGTTGAAGATGAGAAGGACTTAGGAGTAGTAGTAGATAGGTCACTGAAGTTTTCAAAGCAGTGTATTGAGGCAAAAAATAGAGCAAATAGGGTGCTAGGTTACATTAAAAGAAATGTTAGCTACAAGAGTAAGGAGGTTATCCTTAAACTATATAACTCTTATGTCAGGCCACATTTAGAGTACTGTATACAAACATGGTCACCACATTTTAGACATAACATCAACCTACTAGATTCAGTACAAGGTAAGGCAACAAAAATAATACCATCCCTGAAGCACCTTGAATACAAAGATAGACTGAGGGTATTAAATATTTTCTGATTTGAAAGAAGGTGTGTGAGGGGAGATATGATTGAGCTTTTTAAAATCTTTTCTGGGATGGATAAATTGGATTTCAGCAAGTTATTTGAGTTAGAAGGTAGTAATAGAACTAGAGGCTACCACTTAAAGATTAAAAAACAGAGGTGCAGACTGGATGTTATAAAATATTTTTTCACTAACAGAGTGGTGGATTATTGGAATAGTTTGCCACTTGAGACTGTAGACAGCATAGATTGGATAATTATATGGAGATAGAGGGGTTAACTTCTTATTTTTTGGTATGGGGATATGTTTCATTCCTGTGGATGCAGTTTCTTTTTATTGTATATTTTGGGGGACTTTGATTTTGTTTTTGACAGACTCCTATGGAGGCTTTAAATTATATATTGCGGATGCATGGTCGGACATAATCCTATGGATTGTTTAAATTGTATATTGTAGATGCATGATCTGACAAAATCCTATGGATGCATTATGTGGGTGGGATTTGATGGATACAAATGACCTTTGATAGGCCCTTGTGGTTTTTATCATCTGTGAAATTATGTTATGTTAATAATGAAGGACGTGGAGAGCACAAAAATGCCATAATGAAACAAAAACATTTGCAAAACAGGTCCTATTTATAAGCTAAGATGTTGCCAGTAAGAAGCTGTTATCGTTCGCAGCAAACAATAAATACGAAAACAAAACAAAAAGCAATAAAAGACATCCAGAAACCTTACCTAACTTAGAAAAAACTATAAACGAGCAGAGGCGCAGATATTTACTAAATAATACAGAGTAAAAGTTACAAATCCCCAAAATAACAAAAAAATATAATTCCGTGATCAGTCACATCTGAAGCTACCGTCTGACATCATAAGAGATATATTGTACCCCAAAATTGTAGCCTACTAACAGCGCCACCTACCGTGCACCCCGAATCTGAAGTATTACCAAAGGAACTACTTTACGCATAAATATTCTGACACGGGTGAATGAAAATATTTACCAAAATAAAACACTGTTTCGGCCAAGTTGCTGATCTACACATTTACCCAAAGTTTTATAGGAAAGCAAATAAATTCCCAAAGTGTTGGGATGAACTGAAAAATTTGACCAATCTCAATGAATTCATCAATATAAATATCAACTCCATGTTTGGGTTAGTTTGAGGGATAGACTGACCTTGGAACAGGTAGCACGTGTTTAATGGAGCTCTCAGTCTGTTGATTTATTTTTCAGATTTTTCTACAGTTTTTTTTTTCTCACCACAATCAGCGAAAGTTAAGTTGCTCTTCTTTTTTTTTCTTATTACTACTTAAGTTCTTTCTTTGTTTGAATAAGTTGTGGTGTATTAGGTGAGGGGTATACATGAGTTGTATGTGGGCTGTGTGTAGCATTGTAGATTTAGAGGGTATGAGAAGGCAGGATTTAGACAGGATATGTAGGCTGGAGGGGTTAGTTGCTGAGCTCAGGAGGGAACTTAGTGTTAGGCCTAGAGCTGGGAATAGGTTAGGTAGTGAGGTAGGCCAGTTAGATGTTTCAGATGAAGGTAGAGGGCCGGTGGAGGAGGTAGGAAATTATGGGATGTTGTCTTATGGGATGTGGGATACTTTCAAGCATATAATAAATGCAGTCCAAGAACAATGTATCTCAATGAAGGCCATTAGGATCAAAAGTAGGAAACCCTTATGGTGGAATCAGGAGATAGCTAGAAAAATTTCAGAGAAGAAAAGGGAATAGAAAAAATTACAGGTACAAAATAATATTCAAAATTTAAGTGACTATAGAATGGCTAGGAATGAGTTAAATAAGATTATAAAGAAAAACAAAAGGGTATCAGAAATTAAATTAGCTCAGGATAGCAACAAAGATCCTAGAAAGTTCTTTAGTTACTATAAAATTAATAATAAGTCTGGCAGAGTTAAAATAGGGCCTATCAAATATGAAGGGGTTGTGAGAGAAACTGATGAGGAAATAGTTGAGGTACTAAATGGTCATTTTGCATCAGTATATACAAAGGAGAAACTAAATAGTCTTATGTATAGTACTCATGGGTCAGGGAAAGAGGTGTTTACTACCATTACTGTGGATTGGAGGACGATTAAAGAACTAATAGGTGAGTTAGATACTACCAAGGCCTCTGGCCCTGATAATATTCATTCTAGGATACTTAAAGAAGGGGTAAAAAGTATCTCAATAGCTCTGGAGAAGTTGTATACTAGGTCACTGGAATATGGAGGAATACCCGATGATTGGCAAAGAGTGAATGTAGTCCCCATTTTCAAGAAGGGTACTAAAGAGGATCCAAATAACTTTAGACCAGTTAGCCTAACTCCTGTAGTCTGTAAAATTCTTGAAAAAATAGTTAAAAAAGGGATTTGCCAAAACCTAGAGGGAGGGGTTAATCAGCGATGCTCAGCATGGGTTTAGATCAGGTAGATCATGTTTGACTAATTTACTAGACTTTCTGGAGTTTGTAACAGATCAAGTAGATAAGGGAGAGAATGTAGATATAATTTACTTAGATTTTAGTAAAGCATTTGATAAGGTACCACATAAGAGACTAGTTCATAAATTAAAAATGATTGGGATATGTGCGGGTGTTTCAAATTGGATAGCTGACTGGCTGAAAGACAGGAAGCAAAGGGTAGTGCTAAATGGTGTAAAGTCAGAGTGGAGGGATGTTATGAGTGGGGTTCCTCAGGAATAAGTTCTCGGTCCATTATTATTTGTCATCTATATAAACGATCTTGGGGAGGCAGTTAATAATAAAGTGTCAATTTTTGCTGATGATACTAAATTAGCAGATGTAGTTAAAGATATTGATGATAATTTTAAAGTGCAGGGAGATTTAAATAAATTGTTATCCTGGGCACATAAGTGGCAAATGACTTTCAACCTTGATAAGTGCAAAGTTATTAACATGGGAAAAGATAATAAAGGAATTTAACTATGAAATGGATGGGCATTGGCTGAGCTCAGTAGAGGATGAGAAAGAGGTAACACTTCAGATTCGGGGCGCACCGTAGATGGCGCTGTTAGTCGGCTACAATTTTGGGCTACAGCATATCTCTTATGATGTCAGACAGTAACGTCAGATGTGACCAATATCGGCGTAATATTTTTTTGGTATATGAGTATATACTGGGGGCTGCACCCCCCAGACCCCCCCCAATTGATTGAAACTCAGGATCATTGCAGGGTGGTCCCCCTGCAGTGATATCTCCCCCCATGAGCAGTCCCCTTGAATTTACTGGTGTTTTTTTCTACCCAACAGCTTTTTAATGGCAGAAAAACCTAACCTAATAACAAACAATTCTTACTTTTATAGGTTTCTTGATTAGTTTATGCGCCTCTAGATAATCTAAAAGTTTTTTGCGATTATACAAAGTAAAACCGAATTCGAATAACAAAGAAGCACATGGAGAGCATGAAAACACAATAACAAAAGAAAACATTTGCAAAACGGGTCCTATTTATAAGCTACGATGTTGCCAGTAAGAAGCTGTTATCATTTGCAGTAAACAAAAAATATGAAAACAAAACAAAAAACAATAAAAGACATCAAGAAACCTTACCTAACTTAGAAAAAAACTATAAATGAGCAGAGCGCAGATATTTAGTAAATAATAGACTAAAAGTTACAAATCCCCAAAAGAACAAAAATATATAACACAGTGATTATCACATCTGACGCTACCGTCTGACGTCATAAGAGATATGCTGTAGCCCAAAATTGTAGCCGACTAACAGCGCCATCTACCGTGCGCCTTGAATCTGAAGTATTACTGTGAAAGATCTAGGATTAGTAATAGATAAGTCATTAAGGTTTTCTAAGCAGTGTATTGAAGCAAGAAATAGGGCAAATAGAGTGCTGGGTTTCATTAAGAGAAATGTCAGTTACAAAAGTAAGGAGGTTATTCGTAAACTCTATAACTCTTATGTTAGGCTGCATCTAGAGTACTGTATACAGGCATGGTCCCCACATTTTAGACACAATATTAACCTTCTTGAGTCAGTGCAACGGAGGGCAACAAAGATTATTCCTTCCCTGAGGCACCTTGAAAATATAGATAGACTGAGGGTATTAAATATGTTCTCGTTTGAAAGGGGATATGATTGAGCTCTTTAAAAAAATTTCTGGAATAGATAAATTGGATGTTAGCAAGTTTTTTTAGTTAGATGATGGAAATCGGACTAGAGGACACCACTTGAAAATTAAAAAGCAAGGGTGCAGGTGGGATTTAAGAAAATATTTTTTCACCAATAGAGTGGTAGACTTCTGGAACAAATTGCCGTGGAGGGTAGTAGGTAGTCCAAATTTAAATGTATTTAAGAGTAGGTTGGATGAGTTTATGGGAAGGGAAGGTTGTGATTGTTCCTAAGTTTTGTATATATTAATATTGTTTGTATATATCTATAGCTGCATGATTTAGTTCTTGACAAGCTTTGATTGCTGATACCCTTGTTTGTGGACGCAATCCTCTGGATATAGTTTTCCTGGGAGTTTGGGTGCCTTAAAAAAAAGAGGCCATTTGACTCGGATGACCTATGTATGATGAGCCCTTGTGGCTTTTGTCATCTGTTATATTATATTGTGGGGGACTTTGCTTTTGTCTTCCTCTGGTGATGGTGCTTTTTGTGGGTGGGTTTTGACGGATGCGGGTGACCTTTGATAGGCCCTTGTGGCTTTTGTCATCTGTGAAATTATGTTATGTTATGTTAAAGATAAAAGCAGGAATATAACATAATTTCATGGATGACAAAAGCCACAAGGGCCTATCAAAGGTCATCCATATCCATCAAATCCCACCGATATAATGCATCCATAGGATTTTGTCAGATCATGCATCTACAATATACAATTTAAACAACCCATAGGATTATGTCCGACCATGCATCCGCAATATATAATTTAAAGCCTCCATAGGAGTCTGTCAAAAACAAAATCAAAGTCCCCCAAAATATACAATAAAAAGAAACTGCATCCACAGGAATGAGTCAAGAAACATATCCCCATACCAAAAAGTAAGAAATTAACCCTCCATCCCCATATAATCATCCAATCTGCGCTTGAAAACATTCAAGTTTGGGCTGTCAACAGTCTCAAGTGGCAAACTATTCCAATAATCCACCACTCTGTTGGTGAAAAAATATTTTATAACATCCAGTCTGCACCTCTGTTTTTTAATCTTTAAGTGGTAGCCTCTAGTTCTATTACTACCTTCTAACTCAAATAATTTGCTGAAATCCAATTTATCCATCCCAGAAAAGATTTTAAAAAGCTCAATCATATCTCCCCTCCCACACCTTCTTTCAAATGAGAACATATTTAATACCCTCAGTCTATCTTCATATGCAAGGTGCTTCAGGGATGGTATTATTTTTGTTGCCCTCCTTTGTACTGACTAATAAGTTTATATCATGTCTAAAATGCGGTGACCATGCCTGTATACAGTACTCTAAATGTGGCCTTACATAAGAGTTGTATAGTTTAAGGATGACCTCCTTACTCTTGTAGCTAACATTTCTTTTAATGTAACCTAGCACCCTATTTGCTCTATTTTTTGCCTCAATACACTGCTTTGAAAATTTCAGTGAACTATCTACTACCACTCCTAAGTCCTTCTCATCTTCAACTGAATTAAGCCAATACCCATCCATCTCATAGCTAAATTCCCAATTATCTCTCCCCATGTTAATAACTTTGCATTTATTAAGGTTAAAAGTCATCTGCCACTTCTGAGCGAGCTAATAACTTATTTAAGTCACCCTGCAGTTTAAAGCTACCCTCAACTTCTTTGACTACAGCTTCCAATTTTGTGTCATAACATAATTTCATGGATCACAAAAGCCACAAGGGCCCATCATAGGTCATCCAAGTCAAAGGGCCTCTTTTTTTAAGGCACCCAAACTCCCAAGAAAAATACATCCAGAGGATTGCGTCCACAAACAAGGCTATCACCAATCAAGGCTTGTCAAGAACTAAATCATGCAGCTATAGATATATACAAACAATATTAATATATACAAAAATTAGGAACCATCACAACCTTCCCTCCCCATAAACTCATCCAACCTACTCTTAAATACATTTAAATTTGGACTACCTACTACCCTCCGCGGGAATTTGTTCCAGAAGTCTACCACTCTATTTGTGAAAAAATATTTTCTTAAATCCAACCTACACCCTTGCTTTTTAATTTTCAAGTGGTGACCTCTAGTCCGATTTCCATCATCTAACTCAAAAAACTTGCTAACATCCAATTTATCTATCCTGGAAAAATTTTAAAGAGCTCAATCATATCCCCTCTCACGCACCTCCTTTTGAACGAGAACATATTTAATACCCTCAGTCTATCTATATATTCAAGGTGCCTCAGGGAAGGAACAATCTTTGTTGCCCTCTGTTGCACTGACTCGAGAAAAATTGACACTTTGCTATTTACACCTTGCCCAAGATCATTTACATAGATTATAATTAATAAATGGCCTAAAACTGATCCCTGAGGTATGCCACTAATAACATTCCTCCACTCTGACCTCACTCTATTCAGTGCAACTCTGTTTCCTATTTTTCAGCCATTCAGTTATCCAATTTAAAACGTTCCCACATATCCCATGCAGCTTTAATTTATGAACTAGTCTTCTATGTGGAACCTTATCAAAAGCTTTGCTGAAATCTAAGTAGATCATATCAACTTTCTCACCCCTATCTAATTCTTTAGCTACATAATCCATAAAATCCAGTAAATTAGTTAAACATGATCTACCTTTTCTAAAAGCATGCTGAGCATCATTAATTAACCTGCTACTCTCTAGATGATCAGAAATTCCCTTCTTAACCATCTTCTCAAGAATTTTACAGACTATAGAAGTTAAGCTTACTGGTCTAAAGTTATTTGGGTCCTCTTTGATTCCCTTTTTAAAAGTTGGCCCTACATTTGCCAATTACCAATCATTTGGTATTTCGCCAGACTCTAGTGATCTAATAAATATCTTCTCAAGAGCTACTGCAATACTTTCTACACCTTAAGAACATAAGAAAAGAAAAGGAGACTGCAAAAGACCATTCATGGCCTACACTTGGCAGCTCCTGTTCCAGTCAACACACAAAAGATTTCTTACGAGAGAAATTTCATCAACATTGTCACCCTTTACAGGAGTTTGTCAGATCTAATCTACAATATACATGAAATGCATCCAGAGGATTATGTCCATTCATGGGTCCCTTGCTATTCTTAATTTATATTAATGATCTTGACATAGGTATAAGTGGTGACCTGAGTAAATTTGCTGATGATACTAAGCTAGGTAGGGCCATTAGGGCTGATTCTGATGCTGTTGTAATGCAGGAGGAATTGACCATTCTGTCCAATTGGGCCGAGAAATGGCAAATGAAGTTTAACATAGACAAATGTAGTGTACTTAGTATAGGTAGAAATAATCCATTGAATAGTTATAAATTAAATGGGAGAATTTTAGGGAGGACCGATTGTGAGAGAGACTTGGGTATTTTGGTAAGTTCAGACCTTCGTCCTAGAAAACAATGCCTAAATGCTAAAAATAAAGCTAATAGGATATTGGGATTCATTAGGAGGAGTGTAAGCAATAAGAGTGCTGAAGTCATTCTAAAACTGTATCTGGCGCTAGTTAGTCCTCATCTAGACTATGCAATACAATTTTGGTCACCATATTATAGGAAGGATATTGATTTGCTTGAGTCTGTGCAGAGAAGGATGACAAAGATGATTGGTGGGCTAAGGAACTTACCTTATGGTGAAAGGATCAGAAAACTAAATCTACATACATTGGAAAGGAGAAGAGTCAGAGGGCAATTGATTGAAGTCTTCAAATGGGTAAAAGGATATAATTAAGGGGATCTGGGTAAGGTTCTTATACTTAGTGAACATGACAGGACACGTAGCAATGGGTTTAAGCTTGATAAGTATAGGTTTAGGAAGGAGATTGGGAGGAATTGGTTTACAAATCGTGTGGTAGAGGAATGGAATAGGCTCACTAGACATGTGATAGAAGCCTCCTCTCTGGGTAGTTTTAAGAATAGATTAGATAAATATATGGATGAAGCTGCTAGATGGGACTGACTTTTTTTATGTACATATGTATATATTTTTCTAAGGAATAGGGAGATTATATTTTGTGGTTGCATGAATGGACATAATCCTCTGGATGCATTTTATGTATATTGTAGATTAGATCTGACAAACTCCTTAAAGGGTGACAATGTTGATGACTTTTCTCTCGTAAGAAATCTTTTGTGTGTTGACTGGAACAGGAGCTGCCAAGTGTAGGCCATGAATGGTCTTTTGCAGTCTCCTTCTTTTCTTATGTTCTTATGTTATCTCAACCTCAGGTTTAAAGTGATTACCTGCCAAATCAAGCCATGACTCTGTTATCGCAATTATATCAAAATTCTATTCACTCGCTAACGCTCATAATAGATCTATCTTATTCCTTATACTCTGACCATTTGTGTAATATATTTTTAAGGTTTTTTTATCATCCCCATCTTCATTGCATCGTGCTTTTTTATTCCTAGTTATCTGCTCATTCCCTTGTACTTTAGTCCCCCTATAATGCATCAGTATGCCCTCCCCCCTAGCTATTCCTCTATCTCTGCATCCCTTCCATTTCCTACACCTGCCCTCTATTCCTGTTATTCCCTTACCTCTAACAGCTTCTAGTTTCCCACCTGTAAGGACCTAATCACACTATCCAGCTCCCCCCATAGAACCTCAACACCTGCCCGACTAAGATGGAGCCCATCCATCACATACAACCTCCTATTCCCGTAAAACCCACCCCAGACATCTACAAACACCAATCCTAACTCCTCACACAGTCCTTTCACAAATTCATTCGAACCAAATGCACGCGACAACCATTCTACCCCCACATCCAATCTCGGAAGCACACCAGAAACAACATCTTTTACCCTGTTTTTACTCATCCTTTCGCCTAACCTTTTATACTGCTCATGTAACTCACATGTACCCACATTCTTTACATCATTCACTCCCACATGCGTAATCGCAACTGCATCCCTCTCACACCCAGAAACCAGCCTATCATACCTCTCACAAACATAAGAACATAAGAAAAGAAGGAGACTGCAAAAGACCATTCATGGCCTGCACTTGGCAGCTCCCGGCAGACAAAGTCTCATTCCCTTCCACTTGCTATCACTCAACTTCCTATCTAAATACCTAATCTGAGAGTCATCCATCACTAGCACCTCAGTCATTCTCCTATTCTGTCTTGGCCTAACATTACCCTCCCTCCTGCTCTCAGTCACACTACCACCCATCCTGCTTTCATCCACAATCACACCAGGCAAATCACTTTCGCACTCTTCCTCTCTCAGGACATTGAATCTGTTAGTCAATCTAACAGGTTCTATGTCCTTCCTTTTCAAACACCTAATCTGTCCTAACTTATCTATCCTATCCATTTTCACCCACCATTCATCATCACTCACAACTTCCACACTGTTCCCAGTCCTAGCCCTATCTTCCACCCTCTTAGCACTAATCTCACCCTTCACTCGCACACTTGCATCTCTTCTCACCTCAAACACCAAATCATTCAACCTCTTACATTCCCTACTCAACCTCCTAACCTCCCCTTCCAGAAAACACACACAGCATTCAGTTACATTCACTCTCCTTTCAACTCCACATGCATCACACACCACATACACACTACTTTCAAACGGCATGCTCTCACCATCTACACAAACAGCCATACTCTCAGAAATTTACTAAGGAAAAAGTTAACACTCACCCCCAAAAATTCTTGCTCAGGATTGCTGCCAGTTATCTTCCCCAAAAGTATTAATCAATAATGTATTTATTACACAGTGATTGATGTATTAAATAAATACAAGAAAAACTACACACCCAAATCAGTATTATATCCCAATCTTACAATGAGAATCAGGAGCTTCCTGTAAGACAACCTTCTAGAACAAAGCCAAACAGCCAACTGAAGGTGGATCGTGTTTAACTAATTTACTGGATTTTATGGATTATGTAACTAAAGAATTAGATAGGGGTGAGAAAGTTGATGTGATCTACTTAGATTTCAGCAAAGCTTTTGATAAGGTTCCACATAGAAGACTAGTTCATAAATTAAAGCTGCATGGGATATGTGGGAACGTTTTAAATTGGATAACTGAAGGGCTTAAAAATAGGAAACAGAGAGTTGTACTGAATGCAGTGAGGTCAGAGTGGAGGAATGTTATTAGTGGCGTACCTCAGGGATCAGTTTTAGGCCCTTTATTATTTATAATCTATGTAAATGATCTTGGGCAAGGTGTGAATAGCAAAGTATCAATTTTTGCTGATGATACTAAATTGGCAGCTGAGGTCAAAGAGGTTGAGGGTAGCTTTAAAGTGCAGGGTGACTTAAATAAGTTGTTAGCTTGGGCTCAGAAGTGGCAGATGACTTTTAACTTTAATAAATGCAAAGTTATTAACATGGAGAGAGATAATAGGGAATTTAGCTATGAGATGGATGGGTATTGGCTTGATTCAGTTGAAGATGAGAAGGACTTAGGAGTGGTGGTAGATAGGTCGCTGAAATTTTCAAAGTAGTGTATTGAGACAAAAAATAGGGTGCTAGGTTACATTAAAAGAAATGTTAGCTACAAGAGTAAGGAGGTCATCCTTAAACTATACAACTCTTATGTCAGGCTACATTTAGAGTACTGTATACAGGCATGGTCACCACATTTTAGACATGATATAAACTTATTAGAGTCAGTACAAAGGAGGGCAACAAAAATAATACCATCCCTGAAGCACCTTGAATATGAAGATAGACTGAGGGTATTAAATATGTTTTTATTTGAAAGAAAGTGTGTGAGGGGAGATATGATTGAGCTTTTTAAAATCTTTTCTGCGATGGATAAATTGGATTTCAGCAAGTTATTTGAGTTAGAAGGTAGTAATAGAACTAGAGGCCACCACTTAAAGATTAAAAAACAGAGGTGCAGACTGGATGTTAGAAAATATTTTTTCACTAACAGTGGTGGATTATTGGAATGGTTTGCCACCTGAGACTGTAGACAGCCCAAACTTGAATGTTTCCAAGCGCAGATTGGATGATTATATGGGAATGGAGGGTTAATTTCTTACTTTCGGTATGTGGATATGTTTCTTGACTCATTCCTGTGGATGCAGTTTCTTTTTATTGTATATTTTGGGGGACTTTGATTTTGTTTTTGACAGACTCCTATGGAGGCTTTAAATTATATATTGTAGATGCAAGGTTGGACATTCCTATGGATTGTTAAATTGTATATTGTAGATGCATGATCTGACAAAATCCTATGGATGCTTTATGTGGTGGATTTGATGTATACGGATGACCTTTTATAGGCCCTTGTGGCTTTTGTCATCCGTGAAATTATGTTATGTTATGTTAATTCAATTATTCTGTGATGAGAAACTGATTTCATCTAACGCACTGATGCAAACAACATCTCTTAGATATTTACATACATACAAACACACGCATTTCACCATTTGTGAAATAAGGCGAGATGACTCTCTCATTTGTATTCGCGAGGCCATCATATTAAGGTATGTTAAAAACTTCCCTCTTCACCTATTCTCTAAAATCACCCCATACTAGATAGAGATCCTAATTTCCTTTCCCACTTTCATTACAGCCCCAATTCACTAATTATAGTCGCTACAGCAAAAATGATTACATTTGCTGCATCAAAATCATTTTCCGCATTCAACATCCATTTATAAAATTTATATGTCACACTTCATCTTGTCACGCAAAGTGATATTCAACTCAAGTTCAACCTTTCCTATTTTAACGTAATTCAACTTATTATAATCTGTTTTATTAATCTCTAATATATATATTATTTTCTTTAAAAACTCGTTTCATTTATTTTCTATCCCACGTGAGAAGCGTTTCCTTTGGCTTACATTATTCATAATTCAAAAATCCCTTCAATCAATCAAAGTTTATACCTGAATAATATTGTATTATCATACACTATCTAGCTTAACGATATAGTATTCAACATTTGCATAACTATCATACTAGCTGAATATTAATAGTATTTAATACCTTAGTCGTTATTAGTTGACATTATTGAATTAGTCTGCTTTGAATTACAATTTCCACATAAACAATGCATTATTCGCTATTAAAGATCTAAATTCACTTGGTTGTGACGACTGACGATACAAAACTTCCAGCATAAGACACTATATCAGAAGATTAGTTGTTGGCAGATACTATGTAAACTTAGGCACAATGTTCATCTTATATTTATTTGTTTACTATATTCTATTTAGTTTATGTAACAACTAATTTGATTAATTATTATTGAAGTATCGAGTATTATTATGACACGGAAGCATTATGAATCAATGGTACATAAAGAAATTAAATAAGTTTTATTATATTTATTATTTAATGGTCTTTATTGACAATTACTAATAGTAAAGCTGCAATACATAACAAATTATAATATGCATCACATTTGTTTTTTAACAATATGTATCATATAATCAATCTTCTATTTTGTGAAGGAATCCAACTCAGAATCACATTTATTTTTTATTTTTTTTTGGGGGGGGGGAGGTCCTATATCATCTACCCAGTAAACTACCTTGTGGAATTCCACTCCACACCTCTTTCCATTCAAAAAATATTCCTTTAATTTATCACCCTTTGTCTTCTTCCATTTAGGAATGCCTCAATCCATTTTAACACCCGACCTCTAATTCACATCGCCCTGAGTTTAACTATGTATAAGTCTCTTGTGGGGTACCATGTTGAATGCTTTTCTGCAGTCTAGATAGATTAAATCCACATAATCATGCTCATCAATGGCTGTCTCAAACTTGTCCGAGTATTCTAAGGACTGTGTAAGGCACGATCTTTCCCTCCTAAAGCCATGCTGGTATCTTGTCAAAGTGCTCCATGATCTTAATCCTTATGATCTTTTCAAGGATCTTACAAACAACAGAGGTCAGACTCACTGGTCGATAGTTTAAAGGATCTGATTTTCTTCCTTTCTTAAAAAGTGGGGTAATATTTGCCAGTCTCCAGAATAATACCAGTGGTTAGTGATTCCTTAAATAATATATACAATGACTCAGCCAATATATGTGCAACATTCTTTTAAGACCTAGCGATGAATGCCATCACAACCAGGAGCTGAAGCAGTCTTCAAGTCATTTAATAATTGTTGCACAAGTTTCCCTTACAGAGAAATTGCATTCTTGGACTCCTTCACCCTCATAATAGTATGTTGCTTGTGGAACCTCACCATCTTCCCGTTTATTAACTTTTTGAAACTCCT
The DNA here is from genome assembly GCA_963969495.1 of Ceratothoa steindachneri. Classification (NCBI taxonomy): domain Eukaryota; kingdom Metazoa; phylum Arthropoda; class Malacostraca; order Isopoda; family Cymothoidae; genus Ceratothoa; species Ceratothoa steindachneri. The sequence continues at coordinate 36,698,456 of OZ018328.1, read as the reverse complement.
GTGTGCGTACTTCACAGGCTTCCTCCACAGATCCAGTAAGTGTGCCATCCTGTTTCTGAAATTGAGTTACTTCTTCCTTGATAGCAGTTTTACTCCTACAATAAGAGTAAAAAGCCTTAGCAAGGCTTTTTTCAAAATTAAATTTTGCATATCTAACTGCAGCTGTAGATAGATTTCTTAGCCTGCAATAATTCTGGTACCTGATTGACGTCTTGCATTTCTTGAACCTCTCCCACTTTTCTTTAGCAAGAATCCCCTAATGAGTTGGGGAGTCATCCACTTAGGCTTTCTGTATTGTTTAAATGTGTAGATTGCTTTTTGAGGAACATGGATTTTTTTCATCTTGTTATATTTTGCCATAAAAACACCACATCTTTCATAACATAACATAACATAATCTCACGGATGACAAAAGCCACAAGGGCCTATCAAAGGTCATCCGCATTCGTCAAATCCCACCCAAATAATGCATCCATAGGATTTTGTCAGATCATGCATCTACAATATACAATTTAACAATATATAGGAATGTCCAACCATGCATCTACAATATATAATTTAAAGCCTCCATAGGAGTCTGTCAAAAAAACAAATCAAAGTCCCCCAAAATATACAATAAAAAGAAACTGCAACCACAGGAATAAGTCAAGAAACATATCCAAATACCAAAAAGTAAGAAATTAACCCTCCATCCGCATATAATCATCCAATCTGCGCTTGAAAACATTCAAGTTTGGGCTGTCTACAGTCTCAGCTGGCAAACTATTCCAATAATCCACCACTCAGTCTGCACCTCTGTTTTTTAATCTTTAAGCGGTGGCCTCTAGTTCTATTACTACTTTCTAACTCAAATAACTTGCTGAAATCCAATTTATCCATTCCAGAAAAGATTTTAAAAAGCTCAATCATATCTCCCCTCACACACCTTCTTTCAAATGAAAACATATTTAATACCCTCAGTCTATCTTCATATTCAAGGTGCTTCAGGGATGGTATTATTTTTGTTGCCCTCCTTTGTACTGACTCTAATAAGTTTATATCATGTCTAAAATGTGGTGACCATGCCTGTATACAGTACTCTAAATGTTGCCTGACATAAGAGTTGTATAGTTTAAGGATGACCTCCTTACTCTTGTAGCTAACATTTCTTTTAATGTAACCTAGCACCCTATTTGCTCTATTTTTTGCCTCAATACACTGCTTTGAAAATTTCAGTGACCTATCTACTACTACTCCTAAGTCCTTCTCATCTTCAACTGAATTAAGCCAATACCCATCCATCTCATAGCTAAATTCCCTATTATCTCTCCCCATGTTAATAACTTTGCATTTATTAAGGTTAAAAGTCATCTGCCACTTCTGAGCCCAAGCTAACAACTTATTTAAGTCACCCTGCACTTTAAAGCTACCCTCAACCTCTTTGACTACAGCTGCCAATTTAGTGTCATCAGCAAAAATTGACACTTTGCTATTTACACCTTGCCCAAGATCATTTACATAGATTATAAATAATAAAGGGCCTAAAACTGATCCCTGAGGTATGCCACTAATAACATTCCTCCACTCTGACCTCACTCCATTCAGTACAACTCTCTGTTTCCGATTTTTCAGCCATTCAGTTATCCAATTTAAAACGTTCCCACATATCCCATGCAGCTTTAATTTATGAACTAGTCTTCTATGTGGAACCTTATCAAAAGCTTTGCTGAAATCTAAGTAGATCACATCAACTTTCTCACCCCTATCTAATTATTTAGTTACATAATCCATAAAATCCAGTAAATTAGTTAAATACAATCTACCTTTTCTAAAAGCATGCTGAGCATCATTAATTAACCTGCTACTCTCTAGATGATCAGAAATTCCCTTCTTAACCATCTTCTCAAGAATTTTACAGACTATAGAAGTTAAGCTTACCGGTCTTCGACTGACCTTCGAACAGGTAGCATGTGTTTCATAGAGCTCTCAGTCTGTTGATCTATTTTTCAGATTTTTCTATAGTTTGTTTGTTTTTTGTTTTTTTCTCACCACAATCAGCGGAAGCTAGGTTGCTCTTCTTTTTTTTCTTATTGCTACTAAAGTTCTTTCTTTGTTTGAATAAGTGATGGAGTTTGGGGATGAAAGTGAGCATGAGTGTCGGAATGTATGCATTGGTTGTGGTGTATTAGGTGAGGGGTATACATGTCTTGTATGTGGGCTGCGTGAATGCATTGTAGATTTAGAGGGGATGAGAAGGCAGGATTAACATTCCATATAAGGAGATTAGGACTAAAAATAATGACCCAAAATGGATGACAGATAAAATTAAGCATTATATTGGCATTAAAAAGGGCATTTATAGGAAAATAAAAAATGGAGAGGATCACTTAAGGAAGAGATATAATGAACTAACAAGAGATGTTAAAAAGTTAGTTAGAGTAGCAAGGAGAAATTATGAAATTAAAGTGGCAAATAGGGCAAAGGAAGATCCTAAAAGTTTTTATCAATTATACAAAACTAAGGTTAGAGATAAAATAGGCCCACTTATAGATTCCAATGGAGAATTAGTGAGTGATAGGGACTCAATGGCTGGAATGCTAAATGACTTTTTTCTCTCAGTATTTACACAGGAGGATACTCTAAATATACCTGAGGTGTCAATGATCTTTCAGGGTAATGATGAAGAGAAATTAAAGGATATCTTGATCACAAAGGAGATAGTGACAAAGGAAATTGATAAAATCAAAAGTAGTAAAGCACCCGGTCCTGATGAGCTCTTTCCTAGAATTTTGAAAGAATGTAAAGATGTGTTAAGTGAGCCCCTAGCATGCATCTTTAGAAAATCATTGGAGAGTGGCATTGTGCCAGTGGCATGGAAGAAAGCCAATGTGATACCTATATTTAAGAAAGGGGATAAAACAAATATGTCTAATTACAGACCAGTAAGTTTGACATCAGTGGTAGGGAAAATGATGGAATCTATTATAGCAAGGAATATTAAAGATCACTTGGATAAGCATAAGTTGATAAAAGAATCACAGCATGGCTTTAGTAAGGATAAATCCTGTCTCACTAATTTGCTGTCTTTTTATAGTAAGGTGTATGAAGCAGGAGATAATGATGAAAACAATGATATTTTATACTTGGACTTTAGTAAGGCTTTTGATCGAGTGCCACACTTACGGCTTCTGAGCAAAGTTAAAGCACACAGGATCGATGGCAGTATATTTAGGTGGATTCAGTCATGGCTTGGTGACAGACAGCAAAGAATTAGTATAGATCGAGTTAAATCTGAGTGGGGGTGTGTTAGCAGTGGAGTTTGTTGTTGTTCTACCCTTAACTATTTGCAAATTAAACCGAACCATCTGATGATCACTGTTTCCTAATGATTTTCCTACACTCAATCCTTGAACTAAGTGATCATCATCACAGATTTATTTTCTAAAAATTGTTTCCAGCCATTCAACTCCTTTGTTCCCTGATTTCTCCACTTCTGCATAACCTTGAACAACAAACCGCACAAGTCTTTTCCTTTTCACTCTTCTACTATCTCTTTCCTATTTCCTTTCTGAATACTTCTTTCCTGAATTGTCATGTGGGCTGGATTTACGCCCCAGCCAAGAAACCATTTGAACAACTCACCCTATTATCATATGTTCCGCTGACTCAATCTGAGCGGCAGCAAAACCACTTTTCAAGAGTAAAATTAAGTTTACCTAAACCCATTAACTCCAACTTTACATCACGGACCAAATAAATAATTTTTTAGTCCATAAAAACCCTTAAAACCATATAAAAGTATATTATATAGTAAAATATAGGATAAAATAATAATTTACGGTGTTAAATTAAATTTATATGTATCACCACATTTGTGATTCAGTGGGAGGCCGCATAGCGTGAGTGGCGTGGCCGTGATACTGTATTTGGTTTCATTTCAAGCACGTGGCTTGCGTGATTTATTAGTGATCTGAGCATAAAATAACCATCCGTCCAAAGAAAGAGCAAGTGAGTGTACCTAAACGCAATGTTCTTATGATGGCAACTGCAAGCAGAATAGACACGAAGTTTAATGTAAGTCAAATAAAAAGTATTAATGAGTCAATTATGGGTTATTTACAAATAATTTCATTATTAGAAATAATTTTTACTTTAAATATGTTTTAAAATGGTGTTATTCTTACGATAGTGTGAAAGTGTTTACCATAATTTTTTGTCATTCTAAGGCGTTTTTTCTCCATTATGTTTGATTTACGTCAAAATTCAGGTTACTTCACGGCCTTAAGATCCAATTGATGATCTAAGGTGATGTATTACTGTATACAATCTTCATACATTCTACTCACTACAATCAAAACTTCTGAAAGGGTGGAACTCGAGGCATAAGCATTGCTTTTAACACCTTCATGTAGTGTAGCAGTTCTGCAGCTACAAAAATATACATTTTTCTTAATTTATATATATTTGTAAAAAAAGTCTGATTTACAAACAATTGGCAACATTTACACGCACGTACTAACGGTTCCAAATATTCAGCATGGGAGACAAAATTTTCACTCGTTCTCTCGCCATCACCAATTCATCAAGGTCATTTAAATTCTTTCTCCATTTAATCCTTAGGTTTTACAAACAAAAACACTGTCTAATTCCTTATATTCCCTTTCCAGACTCTCATACATTTCCTCTTTGAAACATCGTGATTTTAATTAATTACAATTAAATTTCCCCACAATTCGTGATTCTATTAACTACCATTACAAATACACTTAAATTATACTTTCATACAAATTATTTATTTCGTTATTCCTGATTTTAATTAGCAACAAACTACATTTACCTCATTACCACTCAAACAAGTTGCCTAGCCAAAATATTATTATAATTACCATTTAACTAATTGTTCATGTCATTACTGCCCATTGTTATTACGAAGAGCGGTCAATAAGTTTTGCAATTCGGATATAAGGAAACGACATATGAGGAAAAGTGTTTTATTATTTTTCAATATAACTACCCTCGACTTCAATGCACTTGCGCCACTTGTCCCTGAGGCTTCGAATTCCCGACAACCAGAAATCTCCTGACTGCTGTTCAATCCACTCCTAGACGGCGAGCTGGACATCTTCATCTTCCCCCAAACCGGCGTCCACACAGTGCAGCCATGAGCTGGCGGAATAAAAAGTAGTCGCTAGGGGCCAGATCTGGACTGTAGGGGGGATGGTTGAGCTCTTCGAATCCGCACTCACGCATGGCAGATTGTGCAACTCTGGCCTTGTTGGCTTTGACGACGTTGAAGTCGATCATGGGGCGTGAGGTTTCTAGGGACCCATCGGGCAGAGACCTTGGACATGGCCAAATTGTTGTAGATGATGTTGATAACACTTCCATGTGATATTCAAAGTTCTCGCTCGATTTCTTCGACCTTGACCCGTCGATTTTCGAGGATCATCCTCTCCACACGGGACACATTGTCCTCGTTGGTCACGGTGTAGCAGGCCGAAAATCTAAACTAACCCCCAATCGATCCAACCCGCTTCCTACACTATCCGGACGTGAGAAATTGAAGGAGAATGAAACGGATTGTATATACAGTCCCTTTACTTACAAAAAAATTTACAAAATATCTACAATAGAGAGGGGGCGATTATATTGGAGATCTTACTTTTTGGCCAAAAAATACAAAAAGAAAATCCTATATATATATATACTATTTAATCTATCCTAATAAACATAAAAAATCAAACAACCCCCCAAAAAATCCTGACTACAACAGTCAATATATACACAACAATCAAGGCCTCACTTTATACAAAGAGGATGGGAAGATGTCCAGCCACCTGCCACTCGAGCGAGCAAAATGCCTAGGACTTACAAGAGTGGCGCCTCTGCGCTTGATGGAAGATAATGACTTTAAAAAAAAGCTTACGTGGCTATTATAAGCCCTCCTTCATTAAGCTATACTAATGGCCTTTATTTATTAATGATAATATAGCTTTCCAGGATATAACGCTTTGTTTGTAATATAAGGATATACGAAACTAAGTCCTATCTTTCCAGAATATGAGGCCTGGAAAGAAAGAAAAAAAACATGGTAATCATTTTTATACATAAAATAAACAAAAAAAACAAACCCATTCCCATTCACACACATTCTTACAGAGGGAGGGAGAGGGTACTGAGAAAAGGGGTGGGAGAATGGCCCTTTTACACACACTCACATTCGCCCCACCACACCCCTCCTTCCTTAAGCCATTCGACCAGCCACTCACTAAACCCTTTCAATCACTCTTCACGGTACCACTTGTGCTCAATCGCACCCTTCTGCACCCATTCACACTCGTCTACTGGTCCCTGGCTACGCATAGCAATTAGTCGGGGTTGTTCATCAGTCGTCCTGTCAGTCTCATCGTCACTATTTATCATCTCATCAACCATACTCTTAGCCCTCATTACCAGTTCTCCCATCTCACGACAGAATTCTTTCATACTCTTCCGTTCAGAACCCTCACTCTTCATACCCCCATTCATCAGCTCCTCACTCACAGCTCTCATCCAACTCAAGGTACATTCTTGCGAAACAGACAGGTCATTCACATCCCCTGTATTCTCAACAGGTATACCAGAAACCCCTTCGACTGGTTCCCACCAGAAACCTGAAAAATCAGCCACTTCATCATTCACTACATCAAACTCACCCCTACTATTACCATTCATAAAACCCGAAAAATCAGCCACACTAGGTTCATTCTGCCCAAACACACTATCATTCATACTGTTCCCAAAACCAGAAAAATCAGGCACAGGCAGCTCACTCACTCGTCTACTTATACCAGCCAAATCACTGACCTGTTTACGCAAAAACTCAATCTCCCTTTCAAGATCCCCCATACCAGAAACACTCTGCTCAGACTTACTTTCATTCGTACTTGCATTCTTCCTTTCACCCTTCTTTGTACGCTTTCTACTCCTCGAGACTAAGACTAGCTCTTTCCCAGACAGATCCATACTATCACATTCAATCTCATCATCATGCACTTTACCTCTCTCTCTACACAGTCCATACACTGGATGGCTCACCAGGTAGTCAGGAGGTTCTCTCCATCTCCTTAACTGACTCTGATGAGCCTGCACTCTCTCAGTCATGCCGTCATTCAAACTCTCCAAAACATACGTCACTCCATTTTCCCAAACCCTCACAACTCTATAAGGTCCATCAAACTTCTCACTCATCTTTGATACATTCAACCTACCCTTCACTTCTTTCACCTTCAATACTTTTGTACCTAATTCAAATGAACGGAACCTTTCATGCGCCTCACGCCATACACTCTGCTCACTTTCACTCAAACGAAACCTATCTTTCACTCGCCTTTCAAAATTCATCACAAACTGACATGGGGACATTCCAGTTGCACTATGCACAGTTGAATTATACGCCCACAACACTCTCCCCAGACACACATCCCAGTCATTCACTGTCGTACTCATCATTCTCAACATCTCACACAAGGTTCTTATAGTCCGTTCAGCCAATCCATTTGAAGACGGTACATACGGAGTTGTTCTCACATGCTCCACACCATTCTCTCTCTACATTTGCTCAAACACTTCCCCTACAAATTCAGGCCCATTATCACTCAGACATCTTCTAGGCTTCCATACACACATAGGAAAAAACAACTGCTCAACCACACGCGCAACAGTCACACTCCTTTTATCTCTCACAGGCGCTGCATACACAAACTTACTTTTATGGTCAACCATCACAACCATACCAACATTCCCAGCACTCGTACTCGGCAAAGACACACAATCAATCACTACCAATTCAAACGGTTCTTTCGCATCAACTTTCAACATCGGTGGTTTCACTTGCACACCTTGCACCTTTTGCTTCTGACACCTTTCACACGTAGTTGCAACATCATTCACAACAGTTCTCAGAAACGGATGGAACACACGCTCCTTCATACACTCCCACAGCTTAAACTTACCCATATGCCCATAATTATCATGCACAACCTTCACCAGACCAATCATACCAACTAAGGACATCACAGGTACATATATATCATCACCACCCTTCACATGCCTCACAAAATATACAACATCCATACAAACAACAAAATCCTTAGCATACCTTTTAAAATCACTTAAACACTCTGGCCATTCATTCAAATCAACACGCATCATTACACACCTCTTCAACTCACTAACAAAAGGACACATCTCTTGCATCTCTAGAATATCATCATCACTTAAAATCTCATTCTCATCATCCATGACCAACTCAATCATACCGCAAAACTTTACAACATTCTTTGCACACTCATTCAACCTCATCACCTCACATTCACCTTTCATAAGACGATCCTTATCAGCATCCAAAGACAAATCATTCAATCTCATAAAGTCTATACCAAGCAAGAAACAACAAGGCATTTGCTCACCTTTCAGAATCACAAAGTCATGCTTCACATTCACACCATTACCCAAACTCACTTTCAGACTAACCTGTTCCCATGCCACTATCGTGCCATTCCCTAATCCACTTATCCGTAACTTCACAGGTTTATGCTCGCAACATCTAAACTCTTCATACTTACTCAGAATATTCTCATTCACTAAAGACACTTGCGCTCCAGTATCAATCAAACCACAGAACAACCTTTCACTAACTTTCACTCTCGCTTCCATCATATCAGGTCCACCATGTTCGCAATACACAGAAGGAACAAGCACACCAACATCAGCACTGATATCCACACTGTCATCAACTCCCATATCATCACTCAACACACACTCATCTTCATCCAGACAATCATTCTTCTCTCTTATATATGAACACTTTTTAATTACCCAATTGTAGTGCACACCGCTCAAACATTGCAGATGTACCACATTAGGATTCAAACCCTTCATCTTCTCATCCTTGTACACAATCGGCCTCTCACCACCAAAGTGCACATATACAATCACTCCATACAAACGACTCACTACAATCAACACTTCCTGAAATGGCGGGACCCCTTGCATACACATCGCTCTCAATTCTTTCATGAAGTTCCGCACCTTTGCCATACCAATGCTTTCAGGCTTCCTACACACTTCATTCATTACCTCCTTCCTTAAATCATCTACACTATCGGGCACTCTCACATCTACTCCATCACTCTTCAAATCTTGCAAACCATTCCATACACTCTCAAACAAGGAATCACCACCACCCTTACTCTCTTTTCCATTCATAATTCCTTTCGGCAAATACTCAGGATCACTCACTCCACACACATTTTCATCATTCGTACCAGGATACCTTGACATCAAATCAGCCACTCCATTCCGTTCACCAGGCACATACTCAATCACATAGTCAAAGTCACTCAAATCTTCCAAAGTCCTTGCAATCCTACTATCAGCCCACTTCATACGCTGCAAATACACAAGAGGTTGATGATCGGTTTTTATCACAAACCTCACACCATACAAAAATGGACGCAACACTTTCAAACAATATCTTATCGCAGCCAGCTCTCGTTCCACAGTCGAATACTTTCGTTCTGCAACATTCATAGCCTTGGATACATACCCAATTATTCGCCTGACATTCTCTCCATTCAAACGCTGCTCTTGCATCAGAAAACCTCCCATACAATACCCACTCGCATCTGTATACAATTCAAGCATTTTAGCATTTACACTATAATCTGGGTAAGCTAATTCAACATCTTCAGCCGCTGCCTCCTTCAGTCTCTCATACGCCTCATTCATCTTATCATTCCACTTGACAACCGTACTACCTTTCTTGCCCATCCACTCAGTCAGAGGCTTACTCACACCAGAACAATCACGTATAAACTTTCGCTGGAACTCAATCAAACCCAAAAATGACTTCAGTTGCTTCACAGTCACCGGTTTAGGAAACATTCGCACCTTCTCAACATACTTCGATGATTTACGCAATCCATTCTCACTCACCATATGCCCAAGGAATTCCACTTCTTTCGCAAACCATTCACACTTCGCCACTTTCACCTTCACACCAACACTCTCCAACGTTCTCAACACATCATTCACCAATCTCATATGCTCCTCAAAAGTCTCAGTCATAATCAAAATATCATCTATAAACGCAATCACATTCTTACTCGCAAACTTACTCAACACAACATTCATTGCCCGCTGGAAGGCTCCGGGAGCATTAGCCAACCCAAAGCTGAGGTTCCGGAACTGGTAATGCCTCTTTGAGGAAGAGAAGGCAGTTACTGGCCGGCTCTCCTCAGCAATGGGCATCTGGTAATACCCCCGTACCAGATCCAGCTTCGTAAACCACTCCATCCCATGCATACTATATACACACTCAGATACCACACACATCGGAAACCTTTCTTTCACAGTCCTTTCATTCACCTTTCGATAATCCACACACAGACGCAATCTTCCATCCGGCTTACGTACAGGTACAATTGGACTATTCCATGCACTCTCACTCTCCTCAATCACCCCCAATTGCTCCAATTCCAAACACTGCTCCTCAATCTCTTCAGCAACCGGACGTGGGAAATGCCTCGGCCGCTGATAGATTGGGGAGTCCTCCTTCAGGACAATCTTGAATTCCGGGAGCTTTGCAACCCCGAAATCCAGATCACCCTTACTGAGGGCTCCCTTTCGCTCAAATATCATTCGATACACATCCTCCCTTTCATACTCAGTCAAACATCCATCCAATTTTCACCATGTCCTTCACCTCATTATACATCCATTCACATGTCTTTTCATTCGCAACATTCACCCTGATATCCGTACTATCATCCATACCTACCTCATTGACAGTGGAGAGGTGGCCCAGTACATCTCCGACTTGGATTCCCCTCACCTGCCCTTTCACACTGGGGTCTGCCTGCACACATACAAAAGGATCATTCATTCTCATCAAGCCATCAAACACACAAGCAACACGCCTTACCTTATAACACGCATCGTTTCCATCCAATATCACAGTGTTCTCACTCACATTCAAACTAACATCCTTACTCCAACTCACTCTAAGAGACACCCTTTCACCCTTCACAAGCCTTACACTCTCCATAGCAGTCACCTCAATACCAGTAAACACACTCCTCAAAACGCTACAATCTTTCCCTACATACAACTTATACACCCCATTTTTACCAATCTTTCTCTCAATCTGATCACTCGCAGGATGCACAACCATACGATTCATTTTCACAAAATCATAGCCCAAAATCACACCATACTCACTACTCACCTTATCAATCACAGAAAATTCACATTCATTCATCATCATACCATGCATTCGAACAGGTGACCTTATCATTCCAATCACAGGCACTCTCCTATTACCAATACCTACTAAACTACCCTTGCACTCAGACAGGAGAGCTTTCTCGCTAAACTTGTCATACACATCTTTATACACCAAGCTCGCCTTGCATCCAGAATCTATTAAAGCCAAACACTCAATTCCATTCAACTCCACCTTCACACTCAGACACTCATACTTCCTACCAGACAGCACTTTCACACTAGACAGACTTACCAACACATTACTCACACTCATGCACCCAGAGGATACTTCAGCAGGTACCCTCTTACCATTCAGTTTCCCGCTTCAGACTTTCCATTCACACCTTGCGCTCTCAGTCTAATCCAACACTTTTCACTTGAATGTCCTTCCATCGCACAATAGCTACATACATTCCTCTGGTCACGACACATCCTTGCATAATGACCAGCCTTTCCACAATTACCACATGCATATTTCATACTTTCCCCAGCAGTTGCTTCACCATTCAACCTCGGACAATCTTTCTTCAAATGGCCTATTTCTTTACACTCGAAGCACTCTTTCACACTTTCCTGGCAATCCTTTATCATATGCCCTTTCTTACCACACCCAAAACACGCACCAGATGTCCACCTACATTCTGCCAACATATGACCTTTCCTTCCACACCGACGACATTCCACAATCTTTCTCACACCATTCGGTCTCTCATTTGCTGGGACATACCTCGGTTTCTCTCTCATATATCCGTTCCCACGCTTGAAATTCATCTGCCCCCTTCCATTCGACCACCCTCCATTTGCCCATCCATTCTGCCGGCCCAGGAAGTTTGACATCACTCCAGCTGGTGCAGCCTTCAGGGCATCCCTGTAGCTGACAAACTGCCGGGGTGGATGAAAGCTCCTGGGCTTCTTACCCCCAACATTCACACTGTACCATCCATCCTCTTCTAGATCGCTTTCATCATCAAATCGTCCATCTTCTAACAGTTCCAACACATCCTCCCACATCAACCGTTCACCTGTCAGTCTCACTCTCTCCTTTCTCTTTCCACCCAGCCATTCACTCACCTTTCGTGGGATCGTGTCCAAAAACTTCCTCATGAGTGGTTTACATTCATTTACATCATCATCACCATACCTCGTTCTTGCCATACTCTCAAGCCTATGTGCATACATATTCACATTTTCACTCTTCTCCATTCGAGCCTTCTCAAATTCATTTACCCTTTTATACTTCACACTCTCTTTCATTCGTTTCACCTGTCCAATCATCCGCTTCTTCACCACATCGTACCTTGGTTCCCCCACACTTGTAATCACGCGGAAAAACTCCAATACTTTTCCCTCCAAACATTCCCCCAAAACATTCATCCAGTATCCCTTATTCTCCGGGTACTTGAGCTTACAATATCGCTCAAATTCCCCGAAGAATTCTTCCACACTTTTCCCACCATGTAACCTAAATCTATCTATCTTTGGCACTTCCCTTATCAAAATACCCTTTCCCACATTCACTTCACTCTCACTTGAGCTGCCTTCACTCTCACTCATATCAATCATACCATCACTCTCTCCTTCATCCGAGTACAATGAGTCCACACTCTTGCCTCTTACCTTCCTATCCTTCCCCTTTGCACCACTCTTCCTTCTTCTCTTGCATTCAACTCTCTTCCATTCTCCGTCCTTCCTATCACTCATAATCACCCTATCCTCTCTAGACTCGCACACACTCCCATTGATCCCATTAGTCTTATTCCCTTCAGTCGGAGCAGGGGTCAAGGTCGAGGGTCCTAGGGCCGATCCTGACCCCTTCATCATGTCATACAGGTCCTGCATCTGTCGGTCCGTCTGATCCTGTCAGTCTCCCATTTCCTTCTTCATCCTATCAGTCTTTTCATTCATCCCTTTTATTTTATTCTCCATTCCCTCCATCATTCCCCGTAACATTTCACACTCCTCTTCTTTCTTTTTCAACTCCAGTCTCAATCGCACTACTTCTTCATTCAACGTTTCCGCTACAGCCATTGTTCCCAAGTTAGTAAAAAAGATAGGAGAAGGGAAAAATCAATCAAACTACTTGTCACACTAATTGGGTATGGACTGCAATCCAATCCAGTCACGCTCCCAGTTTCGAAGTCTCACGTCCCTATTCGGGCGCCAAATGTAGCGGGCCGAAAATCTAAACTAACCCCCAATCGATCCAACCCGCTTCCTACACTATCCGGACGTGAGAAATCGAAGGAGAATGAAACGGATTGTATATACAGTCCCTTTACTTACAAAAAAATTTACAAAATATCTACAATAGAGAGGGGGCGATTATATTGGAGATCTTACTTTTTGGCCAAAAAATACAAAAAGAAAATCCTATATATATATATACTATTTAATCTATCCTAATAAACATAAAAAATCAAACAACCCCCCAAAAAATCCTGACTACAACAGTCAATATATACACAACAATCAAGGCCTCACTTTATACAAAGAGGATGGGAAGATGTCCAGCCACCTGCCACTCGAGCGAGCAAAATGCCTAGGACTTACAAGAGTGGCGCCTCTGCGCTTGATGGAAGATAATGACTTTAAAAAAAAGCTTACGTGGCTATTATAAGCCCTCCTTCATTAAGCTATACTAATGGCCTTTATTTATTAATGATAATATAGCTTTCCAGGATATAACGCTTTGTTTGTAATATAAGGATATACGAAACTAAGTCCTATCTTTCCAGAATATGAGGCCTGGAAAGAAAGAAAAAAAAACATGGTAATCATTTTTATACATAAAATAAACAAAAAAAAACAAACCCATTCCCATACATTCTTACAGAGGGAGGGAGAGGGTACTGAGAAAAGGGGTGGGAGAATGGCCCTTTTACACACACTCACATTCGCCCCACCACAACGGCTGACGGTCGTCCTGGACGGGAGTCATCTTCAAGGGACTCACGACCATGGCGGAACTCCCTATTCCAGCGAGCAATGGTTGCATAGGCAGTGTCGGTGTACACTGTAACAATGCGTTCATTGATCTCTTTTGCATTATTGCCTTCTTTGGTAAAAAAGTTGATCACTGCGCGGTGCTCAACCTTCTCCGTTGTTGAAAAAATTGTGACTGACGATCTGCGATCAGCTACTGCTTCTTAAATAGACGAGGCAGGAGCGTGCGGCTGCAGGTCGTGACTTGACATAACTTGTCCTAATAAGTCCCCTCGACCCGGCGGGTTTCTACCCAAGGTGTTGAAGGAAGTGTGCGATGAAGTATCACGACATCTGTGCGCTATCTTTAACATGTCAATCGGGACCGGATGCGCTCCTAGAGACTGGCGTGAGACGGAGGTGACTCCGATCTTCAAGAAAGGAGACCCCAGCCATCCGTCAAACTACCGACCTATCAGTCTGACTTCGATAGTCGGTAAACTCATGGAAAGCATGATGGTGGACAAAATGACGTCGTATTTAGAGTCAAACCTGCTACTGAGGAGTTCCCAGCACGGCTTCCGAAGGCAATGGTCATGCCTGACGAACCTTGTGGAATTCTTCCACTTCGTTTACAGTGAGAACGATCGGGACAAGGCGGTGGATGTGGTTTACTTAGACTTTCAGAAAGCCTTTGATAAGGTACCACACCGCCGCCTTCTCCGGAAAGTGCGAGCGCTGGGCATAGACGGAAAAGTAGCCGGCTGGATCGAGAACTGGCTAAGTGGCAGACGGCAACGGGATATTTTCACACTGAGTGAGAACAGAACGCGCAATCACGGCTTCAAACTTGAACTGAAGCGTTACAACCGCAATCTGTGTGGAAAATTTTTCACCTACAGTATCTGCGGTAAGTGGAGCGCACTTACAGTGGAAGTTGTCAACAGTGAATCTGTTGACCAGTTCAAGTCAAGACTGGACAAAGTCTTGAAAAGTGGCCGTTTCGGGACGCAAAACAATTGAGCAGTCATGTGCCTGCTCGATTGCTAGTCCAAAGGTACCCTCTTTGAATGGACCGTAAGGTCTCCTAGGGTACTTACTTTCCTTGTTACCCCCCCACAAACAGCCATCCCCTTTCTTCTGTTTTGCCGTACCGATTCGCAAAACTTATTGACCACCCCTCGTATTCCCATCTTCGTAATTTCGAATAATTATCTATCTATCTCTCTCTCTCTCTCTCTCTCTATATATATATATATATATATATATATATATATATATATATATATATATATATATATATATATGTTATAAATCCTTGCTTTATTTATTGATTCCCAAATTATCTCCGTAAAGGTCGTTAAGCCTAAACTAGCCATTCGCCGAGAACTGGAATTTTCTTCAGACTAATTTTATTTAATAATTCTCTCATTTATAGAGTATAAGTTAGTGTGTATTGTGCTATCTAGGCTACAGTTTTATGTATACGCACTTCTATACTCTATAAAGTTGGTGCCCGTCCCGTTGTATTTCTAGTTACAAAATTTATATAAAATATTCACCATTGTAAACAAACAGCGGCCATTTTTAGTTAAAGTTTCAGCTCGGAAATTTTCTCTTCTGAGTCTCATCGTTTTTCCTCCGTTGAATTTTTTTTTCTTAATCCATTCAATAATTGTACATCTTCTTTTTCAAATTCAATTGCATTGTCTCACATTAACGTAAATACTAGTTTAACCTTTTTAGTATTCATCAAACCCATATTTTTTCTCGGAATTTCACGATACACAACACTTAAGAATCACGATGGTTACATGAACAGCTTCGTTGACTACTCACACCATTACGACATCGCAGGCTGGTCTTACTGCTTCCACCAACTCGAGTATCTCTAATGTTACTTCCGCAAGCATCATCCATCATTTGTCCTCCATGCAAGAAGATCGATCTCGATTCCTTCCTTCCTCGATTGTCCTGTCAAAATATGATTCGGTCAACCCCATTGCCTGGTTAGAAATGGCAGAGATTATAATGATGCATCACGCCCTCTCTCAACAAGACCGGATTTTATACATCACTCAAAATTTACCATTAAGTAACTTTTCTTTTTTTAAAAAAACATCTTGCTAGAAAGTAGTAGAATTGGGGCTTGGGATAAATTAAAAGAGGCTTTTAGGGAGGAGTTTGGGAGATCGCTAATCGAAGATCTAAGGATGCTATTAAATACTCAGGAGATGTATGACCGGCGTCCCACGCGATTTCTGGAGCATCTAAAAGACTTAATTCGAACTAAGGGAGCTCAGTTAGAATTTTTCTACCCCTTGCTCACAGAAATATTTAGGCGTGGGATTCCTGAAAATATTAGGCCACTCATCCTAATGACATCACCCACTAACGTGGAGCAAATGGCAAAGGCAGCCGACGAGTTGTTCAATAATCCATACATAAGCTGGGGAACTATTTCAATCTCTCAAGAACCATGTTCAAATGTGTCTATTCCACAGGTTCGTTTACCGAGGGAGTCTTCAGAAAACCGGCCAGAACTCGCACGTAAGTCCTCCACCCTGGCACACGATCTTACTGCTGTATTGGAGAGGATAGAGAGCAATCTTTGTGCCTTAAAAGTGCGACAAGGGGTGCAGCGATATCATAGTCGTTAGCGGGGTAGAGGGGGAGGCCGACGCCGTTCTTCCTCCCGAAAAAGAAACCAACCCGGGAACTCAGGCTCAAGAGGCGAGGCATGGCAGAATCATTTTCATTCTCGACCCAATTCCGCCTATCCTGACGATAATTCTCAGGGCCTCTGCCGGTATCATTCTAAATATGGTAACAACTTAGTACGTTGTGTACAGCCTTCTAGCTTCTACCACGCATTTAATCTTCGTTCTCACATAATCCTTATTCGAAAATTTTTCACCCTCCGACAAATCATGCTGTTCAAGTTTCTTTTCCTCAACTTTCAAATTAGTGCTGGTACCCTTGCAGGTTTGGTGCAAAGGCAGAAAAATGCTTACACCAATGCATGTACCAACATCATGTGCGTTTTTCAACTCCAACTTCTTCCCACACCCTAATTTTACCATCCTCAAACGCGCAAAATCAGTAAAACTAGGGGTTTTCTTACCCAAATTTTAAGCTCATCATCACAGCATAATCCTTTAAACTAAAACCGCAAGTTATTCGTTGGTTTATCATCTCTGCAAGCTCAGTTTTTCCTCAGGTCGATCCTTCTTTTAGCATTTACGACCCACTTTCTGGTTTTCATCTTTGGTTGACACCAGTGCCCAATGCAGTGTCATTATAACCTTTCCGAACGACAAAGCTTGCTAGTCTGACCTTGTCCTAAAAGCCGCTAACTCTTCGGATATAAGGACATATTGAAGGCGTAACCTCGAGCTCTCTTTTGGGTTAGGTCGTGGTTTTCCATGGACCTTCATCGTTGCCGAGATCGACATTCCAATTTTGGGCATTGATTTCCTTTCGGCTCACGAACTTTTGGTCAATTCTCGCAGAGTTCTCTCCTATCTGTTCATTTTCCTATAACTGCCCCACGCTTCCAACAACTCCTGCGGAAATTTCCTGGCCTTAGTCTGCCCCCTTCAAAGGACAGGCCTATAGAGCATGATGTGGTTCATAGGATAGAGATGACAGGAGGGCCTGTATTATCATGCCCCCATCGACTGGCCCCGGATAGAATTGCTCTAATGAATCAAGAGTTCAAGTTTATAGTGGAGGCCGGAATAGCTTTTGCATCTACCTCTTCCTGGGCTTCGCCGCTTCACGTAGTGCCAAAGTCTAAGCCAGGTGAGTTCAGGGCTGTGGGTGATTACAGGCGACTCAATGCTTGTGCCATTCCAGATAGACATCATCTTCCTTACCTGTCTGATTTTAATTCTGCTCTTTTCGCTTGTTCAATCTTTTCTCGACTCGATTTGGTTCGTCCTTTCAACGAAATCCCTAATCAGTCAGATGACGTCCCAAAGAGGGCTATCACCAGGCCATTCGGTTCCTTCGTCATGAAGCGATGCCTTACGGTCTTCGTAACAGTAATCAGAATTTCTAACGTTTTATGGATCAGGTTCTGAGAGGTTTCTCCTTCGTATTTTGCTACATATACGACCTCCTGATAGCATCTTCGTCTTAAAGAAACATCTCTCTCACCTTCGTCAGGCTTTCGCTCGTTTAGAAGAGTATGGTATCGTACTCAACACTTCTAAGTGTCTTTTTGGAGGACACCACATTTTCCCTGAGGGAATTCGTCCTCTCGAGGATAAAGTTGCAATTATTCGGGATTTTCCCCGACCTTCTTCACTCAAACAACTTCGTAGATTTTGTGGTATGGTAAACTTCTACCACAGAATCATTCCAAACATTTCTAACATCATGCAACCTCTCTACGATCTGTTTTCTAAATCCAAGAAGAACCTTCCTCTATCCTTGTCTTCCAAAGCGTGCGAGGCTTTCTCGCACGAAAGAGGCTATTGCTTCCGCTGTTTCTCTGACTCATCCTTGCCCAGGAGCTTCCATAAGCGTTGCTTCGGACGCGTCCGCTATCCATGTTAGTGCGGCATTGCAGCAGAAGGTTAGTGACTCTTGACAACCGCTCAACGATGAAAAAAGGTAGAAAATGTGTAAGAGTAGAGAGGATAGGTAGAAGAGGTGTATAATAGAGAGAGAGAGAGATTAGTTGTGCCAGGTTGTCTGGCTACCTCAGTCGTTTATATCTTTATTAGTTGTAGTTATTATCACTAGTTTCTTATTGCAGCATTCAAGCCTTCGAATTCTTATAGGCCTCTTGATGGTTGGTTGACTTTATTAATGTGTTCGCTTCGTATCTTTTGTTATATTTATTCATTTATTGTAAATTTGGTATATTTACCTATGTATTGTCCACTTCGGATCTTTTAGTTAATATTACTTATGTTTATTTTATTTATTCCTCTTAATTAACTGTCCACTTAGGATCATTTATGATCAATTTGTTATCATTATTTACGTGAAATAAATCAGTTTGGTTTTCTTTATCTATCGTTTAATATTGAATTGTCAATGTGAATTGAAATAGGATTAATCTTCTGGTAGTTTCTCAATAAATCGGTTGGATTACTTGTCAAGCTATTATTTGGCTACTTTTAAAAGCTTGCCTGAACCTTAGGTTCTGCATGTCTAAATCAGGTAGTCTAATCGGGTTCAGCACCTCTTCTGGCATATTATCATAGACTTTCTGCCAAATGTTTTGTGCTCGTCTATTTAGGGTAATGTTTAATGGCCCGATGTCCGTCGCTTCATGTAGTAATCTAGTAGGAATGTAGTCAAGCAGTGACACGTTGGTAATAAATCTTATTGCCTTATTTTGTATATTCTGAGCTTTCTTAATAACTGTTTTGCTCAGGTTATTAAGGGGTATAGCCGGGTACTGCAACCGCTCGCTTTCGTCTCCAAAGCACTTGTTCCTTCTCAACAGAGGTACAGTACGTTTTCATGCAACTCTTCAGTGTTTACCTTGCCCTTGCCACTTCAGCTAATACTTAGAAGGGCGTGAATTTACGTTTTTACCGACCATAAGCCGTTGGTTGGTGTGCTTGCCGCTAGTAGCACCTCTGCTGTGTACTCTGCCGTTGATTCCCGTCAACTTAATCCTGCAGATGCCAAACAATATTCGCTACTTTCCTGTTTCATCAAACGTCTTTCCGGACGCTCTCTCTCGCATTTCATCGATTTCGGGCACGCAACTCTCCCACACTGCGCCCATCGACAATGAGACAATAACGCTCACCCAGGAACAAGATGAAGAGACACAAACACTGCGCTAGTAGCACCTCTGCTGTGTACTCTGCCGTTGATTCCCATCAACTTCATCCTGCAGATGCCAAAGATATTCGCTATTTTCCTGTTTTATCAAACGTCGTTCTGGACGCTCTCTCTCGCATTTCATCGATTTCGGGCACGCAACTTCCCACACTGCGCCCATCGACCATGAGACAATAGCGCTCACCGAGGAACAAGATGAAGACACACAAACACTGCGCTACTCTTCTCAACTAGTCGTTCGCGAAATCGACATGCCGGAGTTCTTCCAGGCGCATCTTGGTTGACTATTCATTGCCTGACCGTCCTCGTCCACTCATTCCTCTCGCTTACCGTCGGCAAATTTTTGACCAGACTCACGGTCTCTCCCATCCTGGCATTCGAGCAACTCCCAAGCTCATTACACAACGTTATATGTGGCCAAGTATGAACGCCGACATGGCCAAATGGACTCGCACATGTTTGCCGTGTCAATGCGCAAAGGTTTAATGCCATACAAAGACCCCTCTGGCTGCTTTTCCTCCCACATCGGCACGTCTTGCCGTTCACATCAATCTGGTAGGCCATCTGCCCTTTTCGCGTGGTTGCACCTATCTTCTCACCATGATCGACCGTTTTACTCGTTGGTCAGAGGCAGTTCCTATCTCGGACATCAGAGCTTCCACTGTAACTCGAGCTTTCATCTCAGCATGGGTTGCTCGTTTTTGTTTTCCCTCAAAGATCATGACTGATCGTGGTAGCCAATTTGAATCCCACCAATGGGATGCACTAATGTCAGTGCTTGGTTCTTTTCGCCTTCTTACCACTAGCTATTATCCTTAAAGCAACGACAAGGTCAAACGGTTGCACAGGACTCTCAAGGCAAGCTTACGCTCCCCTGATCCCATCACTTGGGTGGACAAGATACCCTTCATTCGCCTGGGTATTCGTGCATCCTTGAAAGAGGATTTGGCTTGCTCTGGTAGTTAACTTCGTCTTCCTGGTCATTTTTTTTTCTTCTGACCGTCCTCTACCATCTTATGTTCAGCCTACTACATACGTACGTAATTTAATACGGGTAATGTCTGAAGTTAACTTGACCGCATGAAGAGTGCTTGCTCATCAGAAATCTTTCGTGCCAAAGGAGATGGCAACCTGTTCTCAAGTTTTTGTCCGTCGCGACTCAACACGCTCTTTCTTGCAACCAGTCTATGACGGCCCCTTTCTCGTCATCTCCAGGAATCCGAAATTCTTTGTACTACAGTTTGGCACCAAGCAAGATACTGTCTCCATCAATCGCCTGAAAGCCACCTTTATAGAGGCCGTTCAGCTTGAACAGCTACTGTCTTCTCCTCACACTATTGCTGTTAGTGATCCAGTGGTTTCTCATACTTTTCTTCAAAACCCTCCTACAAACCATTCTCCAACACCCACTTCTCCTTCCCGATTGCTGCCGCTCATCCTGGTACTTCAACCTAATGGTTTATGTCTCTTAGTGAATTTACTGCCACACTTTGGACTACATACTTCCTCGTTAGTGTCTGTTTTGCTTACATTCTGAACAATAGGGCAGGTAAATGCAATTGGACATTAAATAGACCAAATTATCTAAATTGAAGCATATGGGGTTTCGTGTTGTATTGTCTGGTATTTATCAATGGTATCTCTAGAGTTTACCTATGTTTGAGGCGGTTAGTTGGCATACAAGAGTGTATGGTTTCTGTTGATGACCCCTTTGGAGTTTGACTATGTTTGAGGTTGTTAGTTGGCCTACAAGGCCGCAGTGTTTCTGCTGAATGTAAGGGATGTGTTTTTCCTTTCTCTTTTTGTAATCTCCCGGTACTGTTTCCTTAACTTATTGATAGCTTCACTAACATGGTTGTTTATATCTACGCACTTTTGAAATTTTTGTTTTAGGGAGGCATGAATGTTCTGATATATTATTGTGGATATTAGCGAGTTCTGAAAAGTATTTGTGAAAGTTTATATTTGTCTTCAGCAGCATGAAGAGCTTCTTCAAGTAATTTATACACATATAAGACATTTTTTATACATAATTGTTAAATTTCTATCCTTCTTTGCTTGGAAAACTTATTCTAAGGTATATGTGATTGGACAAGGGTCATTTCCTTAGAAAAGCTTTGTATCTTAGTCTTGAATGTGTCCCACATGCTATTTTCGCCAAATGAAAGAACATGTATGAATATGTCATAAGCATTACTTTCCTGAGCATGTATGAAATATTTGTGAAATCTCATTTTTTTACATCATCATCCTCTCAACTGACTTTCTTTGGTCATTCCTCACAAATGCTGTCCGAAGTGCTTCCTTTAATTTCACCATAGTATTATGTGAATAATGATCCTTAGTTATCTGTCAAGACAACCATTTTATTGATATTTTATGTTCCTCCCACACATTATTGAGGGCCTGTAGAAGTGTATCGAGTTGAAGATAATGGTTGTGTGAACCTAAAATAGAGGAGTTGGAAAATATTACCAGTAAAATTTGGTTGTAATGACGTTTACCAGATATCTTAATGGCGATATAATTTTTACAAATATTTAAATTATTTGCAGATAGAAGGGCTACCTTCAAATTTCATCGGATGTGGTTCGTCGCTATTTAACTTTAAGCGTTTGTCTGTGACAAAAAAAGGGAAGCTTAAGAAAATATTAACTATTAAAAAACATTTAAAATGTAGTTATTGTCTATACGAAGCAGCACAAATGGGTCACCTTCAGACACATGAAAGAATCCACACGAGTGAAAAAGCTTTAAAGTGTAGTTCTTATCCCTATCAAGCTGCACGAATAGGTGATCTTCGGACATATGAAAGAACCCATACAGGGAACCAACCTTTCAAATGCAGTTCCTATCCCTATCGAGCAGTACAAATGGGCCATCTTCAGAGACATGAAAGAACCCACACAGGAGAAAAGCCTTTCATGTGTAGTTCCTGTCCCTATCAGACAACCGAGAGGGGGCATCTTCAAAAACATGAAAAAACACACACACACACACACAGGTGAAAAGCTTTTCAAATGCAGTTTCTGCTGCCCCTATCAAGCATCGGTCAGGAGGAGTCTTCGGAGACATGAAAAACCCCACAGTGAAATACTTTTCAAATTCAGTTCCTGTTCTTACCAAACAGCACGAAGGAGAGATCTTGAAGCACATGAAATTATTCACACTGGTAACATGTATTTTAAATGCAGTTCCTCTTCCTACCAAGCAGCACGAATGAGTTATCTTGAGGCACATGAAATAATCACAGGTGAAATTCCTTTCAAATGTAGTTCCTATCCTTATCAAGCATCGACTTTGGGTCTTATTCAGCATTACTTAAGAATTCATACTCGCGAGAAGCCTTTCAAATGCTGTTCTTGTCCCTATCAAGCAGGACAAATGGGGGATCTTCGGACACATGAGTGAATCCACACGGGTAAAAAGCCTTTCAAATGTAGTTCTTGTCCCCATCAAACTGGGAATAGAGGAAATCTTCTGAAACATTAGAAATTCATTTCTTGTCCTTATCAGTCCAAGTTCATATCCCCAAAATGCATTTAAGAAAAAACCAGGAAATTCTCTAGTCTATGAGCTGACTTCCTGTGACGGATGTCTTCCATTATAGCTATTGTGATGATTAGTTTAATGGCAAACTTGCCTAGATAGCAGCCATTAAACCTTGCTCTATGAATTTAAAGATAAATACGAGTTTGGGACTCGGGAAATGGGAAAGTCTATTCTGATTGGTTAATTTCGAATTTGGTTGTACAAAGGTTTTGATTGGTTGGTGGTTGGAACGAGTCGTACTTTGATTATAAGGTAACCATATTGGTATCAAGGTCGTACAAAAATGGATTTGGGGGAGAGATGCATAATTTTCTGAGGCGGGAAATTGCCAACTGCCTCTATACAAACTTTGTAGGAGCTTGCAAAGATATCAGCTGCTAAACCATCCTTTTCGGAAGAGGACTGAAATTCTCCAACATCTGGAAGGAGATACTAAACATAGAAAGCCCATCCCGAGCTCCCAATAACTAGTTAAATACTCATCTTTAACTACTTAGTAATCTCGTACCACCAGGAATTGCCAACAACCCTGCAAATTTTTGCCGCACTACCAGAATCAGATCGCTCCACATCCTAACTGTCTGACTCGTTTCAGTTGACAAGTTAGAAAGTGGATGAACCAACGATTCAGGGTTTTGTGAAGTGATCCTTCTCCTACTCTCTGCCTCACCATTTCAGTGTAAAGATCGTGAATTTTACAGTAAGCAAAATAGATGAGCGTAATTGGTGGTGAAAGGGGGCGTAAATTCCCCAACTGTATTATCATCTACACTTCCCAAAATTTCTAACATTCTAAAACAACTTGAATGGGCTGTCGAGGCTCTCCTTCTTAAGTAACCTAACCTGCATCACCGTTTCTTTTGGACAAAGCGCCTCACATCCTCCTAAATTGAATAAAAGAGGAAGTATACTGTTATCTGCGCACCTTCCGACAGACAAAAGTCGCTCCTGGATCCAGTATACATCTTCCGCCTGTCCAAGGTTTGGCGAAAAGTTCAGAAGACCCATGGCTGTTTACAACACCCGTCTTCGTATCTTCGGTCATAATGACAGTCTTGTCATTTCCTCCCAAGTTGTCTCTCAGCTCAGCCTCTCGTGAGTCTCTGCTCCCGGACTTCTTGATGCAAATCTGCACCTGAATTCAACCCTTGTGTTTTGACACGCATAGAAAGCTGTTTTATGAACCTTTGTCGATGGAAGAACCCTATGAGGCCCTGACCTCCTGTATAAGTGTTATATGCTATCAGATGACAATATCCTAGATATCATCCAAACTCTTCATATAATTTTTCTGCTGTGCCTGTTACAATTTATATTTTGTCATCCGCAACATTTCTTCGAAAATGTTGTAGCTTCGTCCTTCATTTTCTCACACCTGAGAAAGATCCTACCAGTCCAATGAACTACCGGGCAATTGCTCTTACGTCGTGCCTTTAAACACCGTAGCTTGACTCTCTTTTCTGTCTCTTTTTGTGGGTTGTTTGTCTTTTTTATAATCTTACATATTCAAATAGTCTAAGATTGACTTTAACGGCTTAGGCCCTCGCTGCCCGTCGCCAGGTGACTCCTTAAATAAAAAAATTGCTCCACTTTCGACCCCCTTAGTCTCATTGGCTGTGATATTGGCCTCACATACCCTAAAAGAAATTTTGTCATTGCATGTTTTTGTTTTTTTATTTATTCAAATCGTCCGATACCGACTCGCGGTGCTTGATTCGGCAGTTGCTACATGACATGGACCATTGGACTTAAATACAACTTCATAAAAAAATGCTCCTTCCCTGTTGATCTTCAGGGCAGCCGTTCTTGGGGGTTTGTACAACATGACGGTAGCCCCCAGGGAAGTGTGCTCAGCACTACTTTGTTTATAGTGGCCATCACTTCTTGTTCACAACATGGTTTACTATATGTTCGCTGTCCTTTTTATATGGACAATTTTGTCATCTTGGTGGCAGGATTGGCGGCGGCAGAGGTTACCACGCTCCGCCTATCAATTAAATAATAGCCTACACCTCATCCACTGAGTTCACCATCTCCACCCTTGATGTACTCACACATGAAGATACCCTGTGTAGCGTGTTTCGATTGGAACCTAGAGGAACAACACAACCTCCTGGCTTAAGTGCAAATAATGAAAGCCCGTCACTGAGTTGGTTTGAATGCCATAGTGTTCTCCCACCTCGTTCCATTTCAGCATTCCTTTTTTTCTATGACTATCCCCTCAACCCTTTGTTTAGGTTTATGACCTGTCCAGCTACATTTATTCATTGTGAAAAGAGAGGTTTTGGAGCCTCTATAAATAATGCCATTTAACGACTACTGGTTGCAAGAGACAAGGACACAAGTCTCCTGTGGTTTGGGGCACGATTATTGAAATGATTAGGTTGGCCCCACAAACACCCCTGCATATTCTTGGATACATAAGGCTGTATTGTTATGGTGAACGGGCTTTATATCTTGTTGGCTACCACAGCAGATCCAGTTCTTGTTAATGATCTAGTAAAATCTGCCCTGCCTCTCTGGCTGCTCAGTTGGAAGCTGCGGCCTTTATGGAGAAACTAGTCCACTGAAAAACTCTTTGGTGTGCGTAGCTTCACGGATGCTAACACTACTCATTAATGTACCTTGAGTGGAGACCTGAAAAGTCCCCAAAATCAAAGATAAGATAGGTGGGGGCGGTTGGACGGGGGATATACCTCACAACCTTTTTTTCTTTCTTTTATTGTTACAAGTCTGAAATTTCAGTTTGTTACAAAACTTGCAAAATCCTCGCCCAAAGAATGACAGCACCAATCTGACTTAGATAGGAACTCTCCCAACATTATTATGCTGCAAAGTGGTTTCCCCTTAACCATCTTCACAGCTGCCCTCGAACAGCTCCAGTTTTGTCAAAGGGCACCTTCAAGAACATCATCAGAGGGATTTTCCTCGGCCCCTATAACAAAACATAATTTCATGGATGACAAAAGACACACAGGCCTATCAAAGGTCATGCGCATCTGTCAAAACCCACCCATAAAATGCATCCATAAGATTGTATCAGATCATGCATCTACAATATACAATTAGAACCATCCACAGGAATGTGTCAAAAACAAAAAACATCATCAAAAGTCATCAAAATCCAAATCGATCATAATATACAATAATAAAAAACTGCATCCACAGGAATGAGTCCAGAATACCCCCCAAAGTTAACTTTCCCTCCCCATATAATCATCTAATATGCATTTGAATACATTCAAGTTTGGACTGTCTACCATCTTAGGTGGCAGCTATTCCAGTAATCTACTACTCTATTGGTGAAAAACATTTTCTAACATCATATCTCCCTTCACACATCTTCTCTCAAATGAGAACATATGTAGTACCCTGAGTCTATCTTCATATTCAAGGTGCTTCAGGGAAGGTATTATTTTTGTTGCCCTCCTTTGTACTGACTCTAGCAGGTTAATTTCATTACTAAAATGTGGTGATCATGCTTGTATACAGTACTCTACAAGTTGTAGAGTTTAAGGATAACCTCTTTAATCTTGTAGCTAACATTCCTCTTAATGTATCCTAGCACCCTATTTGCTCTATTTTTTGCCTCAATACACTGCTTTGAAAACTTCAGTGACCTATCTACTACTATGCCTAAGTCCTTCTCATCCTCAACTGAATTCAGTCAATGCCCATCGATTTCATAGCTAAATTCACTATTATCCCTTTCCATGTTAAAAAATTGACACTGCTATTTACAGCCTCGCCAAGATCATTTTTATAAACTAAGAATAATAAAGGGCCTAGAACGGATCTGTGAGGTACGCCAATGATAAGGTCCCTCCACTGTGACCTCACCCCATTCAGCACAACTCTGTTTCCTGTCTTTCAGCCATTTAGTTATCCAATTCAAAACTTTACCACATATTCAATACATTTTTAATTTGTGAACTAGTCTCCTATCAAAAGCTTTGATAAAATCTAAGTAAATTACATTAACATTTTCTCCCTTATCTAATTGTTTAGTAACATAACTCATAAACTCCAGTAAATTTGTTAAACACGATCTACCTCTTCTAAACCCATGCTGAGAAATCCCCTTCTTAACTATCTTATCAAGAATTCTACAAACTATTGAAGTTAAGCTTACCGGTCTAAAGTTTTTTGGGTCCTCTTTACTTCCCTTTTTAAAAATTGACACTACATTTGCTAATTTCCAATCATTAGGAATTTCTCCAAACTCTAGTGATCTAGTATATATCTTCTAAAAGAGCTACTGCAATACTATCTACACCTTCTTTGAGTAACCTAGAATGAATGTTGTCTGGGCCAGATGACTTACTAGTATTTAACTCCAATATAAGCCCTTTAATTATTTCCCTGTTCATATTAACGGTATTCAACACTACTTCCCTTGACCTAGAATGATCATCAATTTCTCTATCTTGATTCTCTAAGTAAATACTGAAGAAAAATGATCATTAAGAACCTATACTATTTCCTCATCAGATTGTTTAAAAACCTCTGTAAATCTAATAGGCCCAATTTTATCACTGTTAGATTTGTTATTAATTCTATAATAGCTAAAGAATTCTATTTGATCTGTGTTATTATTTTGAGCTAAATTAATTTCTGCCACCTTTTTGATCTTCTTAATAATCTTATTTAACTCATTTCTGGTCCACCTATAATGATTTAAATTGTCAAAAGTACTTTCTCTGTTTAATCTATGGTATGCCCTTTTCTTCTCAGAAATTTTCATACCTATCTCCTGATTCTACCACAACGGCTTCCTACATTTCTTCCTAATAGCCTTCATTTTAATACACTGCTCCTGGACTATGTTTAGTATAGTCTTAAAAGTTTCCTGCATCTCATTATTATTCTTACCCCTGAATTCTATATCCCAAATAATCTGATTTAGCAAGTTTCATAATTTATCGTAATCTCGTCAATAAAAATTTGGAGTTTTTGTGGAGTTTGTTGATGTTCTACCTTTCATTATTCCCAAGTTAAAGTGAACCATCTGATAATCACTATTTTCCAATGCTTCCCTGACAGTCAATTCCTGAACCAAGTGATCATCATTTGAAAGAACCAGATCTAATATATTGGCACCCCTGGATGCCTTATTAACAAATTGATTCAAAAAATTATCCTCAAAGCATTCTATCAACTTTCAACTTGCTCTATCCCTTGCTATCATATTTTCCCAGTCAACATAATTTAAATTAAGCCAGCAAGAATAACTGTATCTACTTCACATTCTTTACTTATTTCCTTGATCATTAGCTCATTAATACAGTCTATCTGTCCAGGTGGTCTGTAAAAGGCTCCCAAGTGTTTTATCCTATTTTTACTGACCCTAATATCTATCCACAGTGACTCATCTCGTAACTCACATGAACCCACCTTCTTTCCATCATTTACTCCCAAAGTGTAATCACAATGCATCTCTCTCACACCCAGACACCAGACTATCATACCTCTCAGACACATCCTTTACACCAGCACCCGGCAAACAAACTCTCACTCCCTTTCATTTGCTTGCACTCAACTTACTATCTAAATATCTAATCTGAGAGTCACCCATCACAAGTACCTCAATCATCCTCCTAGTTCCCCTAGGCTTAGTATTACCCTCCTTCCTGTTCTCATTCAAACTACCACTTATTTCACTTTCTTCCACAACCACATCAGACAAATCACTTTCAACCTCTTCCTTTTCAGGGCATTAAATCCGTTAGTCAACCTAACAGGTTCCATGTCCCTCTTACTCACAGACCTAACTTGTCCTAACCTATCTATTCTATCCATTCATCCATTCTATCCATTCTACCCACCATTCATCTTCACTCACATCATTCACTTTTTTCTCTCCAGTCCCTACTCTAGGCCTATCTTCCACCCTCCTGGTCCCAGCCACATTATTCATGCGTACAATTGCATCCCTTCTCTCACTTCATGCACCAACTCACTTAATCTCTTGCACTCATCACGCAACTAACTCACCTCCTCTACCAAAGCCACATTTGCACTAGTCACATAACAAACTGGGCATTCAGATACATTTGCTCTTCTTTCAACACCACAAAAACCACAAACTACATACACACTGCTTACATCAAAAGGTATACTCACTTCATCCAAAGCATCAGCCATACTGAGAAACCTTTAAAATATAATTAAAAATTCCTTTAGTATTATGTCTAATGCTCAAAGTTAAAAGTTAACTAGCTTCCCGAACTTAAATATATTACACTGAAAAATCCAAAATGAAAAAATGTCACTGAATAGAGATCTTGCTGAGAATACATCTGATCGCTACTGACACTACCATGTGAGTTGGGTCAATGTGCATCGCACCCCTCAATGGTTAATCTTCTCTCAGATGATTGTGTTCTAGTTACTGAATTTCAAGCATCAGTTAACACTTTAACCTGTCTTAATCACTATTTTGAGAATTCTGGTGGCATTTCCACTACTCCTAAATCTGTTCCGTTTCCTAAGGTTAAAAATGTCAACCCTGACCCTATTCTTCTGTCCATTCAAAATGATTTCATGTCTAGAGGTGTGAGACCAAAAACATCCTCCCTAACAGATCATATTGATTGTGACCATTCTGCTCCTGATCCACTGCCTAGAGATTCTTTACAACTTATCTCCCAACATTGGTAGTTTTGGCCCAGTTGATGGCTCAATAGGCCAAACCAAAGATTCCATCACCCAAGAGATATAATTTTCTGAAGGGTATTCATTTTCTGAGTTTCTGCCTCAGTTTGAGCCCTATTGTACAAGTGAGCTCCCTGGAAATTATTCCCAGTGGAGTATCTCACCGGATCAGTGTCTGAACGGGACACTTGTAAACTTGTATAAGGAAATTAGCAAGACTACTACTGACTATCACGCCTTCCGATATGAATTGCAGAAATGGGTAAATGTAGAGGAGAGAAGACTTAGGAAATCTGATTACCAGAAATTTTCTGAGGCCACCATCAAGTCAGGAGAAAGTGTTTGGATAATTGCTTACCAGCTAAAGAGGTTGGCCAAAAAATGTCAGCCCAGTACTGATGTTGAGAAGTTGCCAATTATGTATGATATCTTTTGCAAAAATCTGTCCAAAACTGTTTGTGAGAAAGTTCAAGATCGAATGATTCTTTATGAATCTGAACAAGAGTGCGATATGTTACCTTGGAACCAATTGGTATCGTTAGCTGTTGCCTACTCCAATTCAACCAGTTTGAGGGTATTAAATATGTTCTCGTTCAAAAGGAGGTGTGTGAGAGGGGATATGATTGAGCTCTTTAAAAATTTTTCTGGGATAGATAAATTGGATGTTAGCAAGTTTTTGGAGTTAGATGATGGAAATCGGACTAGAGGTCACCACTTGAAAATTAAAAAGCAAGGGTATAGGTTGGATTTAAGAAAATATTTTTCACCGATAGAGTGGTAGACTTCTGGAACAAATTGCCACGGAGGGTAGTAGGTAGTCCAAATTTAAATGTATTTAAGAGTAGGTTGGATGAGTTTATGGGGAGGCAAGGTTGTGATGGTTCCTAAGTTTTGTATATATTAATATTGTTTGTATATATCTATAGCTGCATGATTTAGTTCTTGACAAGCCTTGATTGGTGATACCTTTGTTTCTGGACGCAATCCTCTGGATGTAGTTTTCTTGGGAGTTTGGGTGCCTTAAAAAAGAGGCCGTTTGACTTGGATGACCTTTGATAGGCCCTTGTGGCTTTTGTCATCCGTGAAATTATGTTATGTTATGACCAATATTTTGGATCTTGTTACAAATTCTTCCCTGGAAGTTATAGACATTTCTTGCACCATTTTATACTTCTTTGTATTCCAATCGCTTTATTCTTCTGTCTAAAAATGGGTTTACTTCTCAATTTTCTAGCCCTGGTTTGAGATGGGATTCATTCCTAATTCAATTCCTTTTCCTCAGATTCATACTCTGGCTTACCCTCCCAAGAAGCCATACTTCTGCTCTGCCTCAGCAAAGTTATTTTTCTGTCCTTTAGAGTACTACTAGACCTGGACCCCCTCCACAACCTCAGGAAATTGGAAATCAGAGACAATGTAGAAATACTTACTCGTCTTCTGATTACCCTGCTCAATGTTCTTGAAATCGCCCCCCTCTAAACAGCAATTCTGGATGTTATACCCAAACTTCCCTGCAGTCTAGTATACTCAAACCTGCAGGCTCGGCTAATCAAATTACCTCCCAACCAGCCCAGTGCAGGTATTGTAAGAAACTTGGACATCAGATTGAGCAGTGTTCCCAAGCCAACGAACTCTGTTTTTAATGCCAACGATCTGGACATTGGGTAAGGGAC
The DNA here is from genome assembly GCA_963969495.1 of Ceratothoa steindachneri. Lineage (NCBI taxonomy): Eukaryota > Metazoa > Arthropoda > Malacostraca > Isopoda > Cymothoidae > Ceratothoa > Ceratothoa steindachneri. The sequence continues at coordinate 36,666,558 of OZ018328.1, read as the reverse complement.
TGTTCCTTACCTTATAACTCTTTTGAGACAACTAATCCAAAGCAGTCTGCTGGCTCTGCTTCTGGAAATGCCCCTGGATCATTGGTGAATAATTCTGGAACTGGTCCTGCTTTAAACTAGGATCTTCCAAGGATGAAGGCCATTCCTCAAGTCAAAGAAGTTAATAAATCAAGAAAATAATCAGGCATTTGTTTCTGAACTTACCTCTGATCTGAATGAGATTATTGTGGAAGCAGAAATTCATGCTCCACCCTGAGTTGCCAGATCTTACAAATTTTCACAATTTTTGCTACTTTTTAAAATTGTGATACTTCATTTGATAATCATGCTATTTTTTGCAATTTTCAACCATACCCAATATTTTTTGTTTGTTTAGGAACATTCATTTACTTCACTCTGTACTTGTTAACTTGTAAAATTTATAACATGGAAAGAATAGGAATCAAGATTCTTTTCTATGCATTTGATAAAATTGCAACTTGGCAATTTGCTGCTGCAATAGTGTTTTAAAAAGTAGTTTCTTTAGATCCTCTTTAATTATTTAAAATTATTTTCATCAAAATTGAATTCAACTCAAATGCTTCAAGTCCATTAATTTTATTTGAGTTTTAGAATTTAAATTTTATACCCTATGGTTTCAAATACTTTAAAGTGTCGATTATTATGCCTCCTTAATACGAAACATGGTGATTCATGTAGATCGTGTTCTCAAATGTAGAACTGTAGAAGTGTTATTTTTTGTGATTTAATATAGTGTAATTTATTTTTAATTTAAGTGTGATTATATTATGACTATTATGAGCAAAGCAAATAAATTACAATTCTAAAGATCATGACTTTTGAATCCCATGCTTTAAACATTGCTGGAAGAAATAAATGACAAGACTAAAGCATATTGTAAGGTATGTAAATCCGAATTGAGAGCACATAAAACTGACTTAAACACAAATCTCTGAAACACACAAAAAGTTTGGAACTGATATTATCCCTGGATAAAAGAAATATAGAGAAGTTCTTTGAAAATTGTAATAGAATAAGTGTATTGGAAATAAAACTTAGCGTGTTTGTCACTTGTCATACATTTATACAATCTATTGATCACTCAAAAGAAATTTTTAAGAAGAGTGATGCGGTAATAAGTTCATCAGCTTCAGAGACTTTGCGTTTGCATAGAATTAAGTGCTCAGCATTAATAAAAAAAGTGCTCAAAGAATAGACCTGAGCAAATATAAACAATTCTTCATTTTCCTTAATACTTGATGAATCTCAGATATTGCATGCTGTAAACATCTGTTTGTGTCATCATTATTACGATGAAAATGAAAACAAAATATCATCATAAGTTGTGGAAACTACTGCTGACTCATTGTATAAGCATGTGAAAGAATTTTTCAATAAAGTAGGATTTTTTTTTTAGAGCCCATCTGGCACTGCCCACTTGGGCATAAGTCACCGGAAATAAGACAGCCTAGAACTAGGCTACTTTAAAATAAAATTATGAAAAAATAACAATGATAAATATTGGAAAAACTTAACAATTAGGAAGCAATCTCCGGCATGGTGAAGGAGCGTGCAACCTACAAAGAGAACAAATCAAAAACAAAATAAAAACTACTTAAATAAAGGGGAGAAGCCCGGCCTTCCCCCAAAAGTCAACAAGTCCACAAGTCAAAGTGCATGAATCCATCCCCGAGTACAAGGGACAGGCAGGAGCGACTCCACCCATCCCAGTATCGGGACTGGTAATGTGCGCAAAGATCACCCAGACTGGGATATTCAACAAGAATGTGCTGAACAGTCTGGGGGACGATGCAGGGCACAGGCGAGGACTCCATCAAATAGCGATGCGTCACATGAGTGTTTCCGATTCGGAGACAAAAGAAAGCGACCTGAAGCAGTCGCGGCATTGGGGGATAGATCCATGGGAACAGTCGCGGCGCAATGGCACGCAACTTTAAGTTCCATTCGACCGTCTCCCATCTTCTTTGCCGAGCAGTCCGAAGAGCTGCCGGTAAAACGCTGGTCCGGTTGCAGAGTCCTCGCTTACTCTTTGGCGCGCTCATTCCCCGCAATTCCTACATGTCCAGGAACCCAGGAAAGCAGAAGATAATCTTGACATCCGCCCGGCTCGCCATAACCGTGGCATCACGGATATCGCGAACCAGGGGATGCGGCGCCTCCCTCAGTCGCCAACAGCTTTCACTGCATCCGCAGCTGATCTCGACGGTGCCTTCCGCCGAGAGACGCCAGTCATACCCTAATCCTTTGGGTTTAGGGCCAGGAACCTCCTTCGAGAGCTAGATATAGCTCTCTGCCTGGGGCGCCCTTGGTTCTGCCCAGGTCCTCTCGAAATGGAGAAGGTCCTGGTGGTCACAGGGGCACCATCTAGAGGAGATCCCTCCCCTCCTTGTACTGCCTCAGAAACTATAGCCATTTGAGGAGGACCTTGCATAGGGGCGGATTCTGGTTCAGTGTTTGGCGCCGAGCCCAGATTGCCCCCCAATGAAGGCCCTACCGTCTGAGGCTGGGTTTCCTCAAGGACCATTTCTATCACAGGAGGGGCCTCCAGTTGGCCATCCCCTCCCAGGACATCGCAGGTCCCCTTGGCAGTGTCGCCTGTCTTGTGTGGGGAGGCACAGGCCTTGACCCCGACAAGGTTTAAAATTTTTGCCAGCAGGTCTTTTGAGGGAAGCAACCGAAGAGGCCTGGCTTCCCTCCCCCTAAGGGCGTTTGCCCTACCGAGCGGCTTACACGAGGGGCGGTCGGCAATGGGCTGCCTGCTGGCTTTCTTAGGAGTCCCCTTAGAAAGAAAAGGAGGGTTCTGCCGCTGGAAATAGGGAGGTGTCCGAAAGCACCTCCAGAGAAGGGGGTGAGAGGGAGTCCCCTTCACCCGTAGGCGTACGAGAGGAGTAACCCTCCTCTCCGGTTAAAGAAATATGGAGGGTCCCCTGCGCAAGAACAGGGGGGGATGGGACCTCCATTTTTTCAGTGGAGCTTGTTATACCACAGTCCTTGTTATACCATGACACATAGTCCAGGAGCAGTGTATTCCAATGAAGGCTATTAGGAAAAAATATAAGAAGCAATTGTGGTGGAATCAAGAGATAGCTAGGAAAATTTCTGAAAGAAAAGGGCATACCATAGATTAATGAGAAAAAGTACTTTTGAGAATTTATATCATTATAGGTGGACCAGAAATGAGCTAAATAAGATTGTTAAGAAGAGCAAAAAGGTAGCAGAAATTAATTTAACTCAAAACAATAATAAAGATCCAAGAAAATTCTTTAGCTATTATAGAATTAATAACAAATCTAACAGTGATAAAATAGAGCCTATAAGATATGAAGAGGTTTTGAAAGAATCTGATGAGGAAATAGTAGAGGTTCTTAATGATCATTTTCTTCAGTATTTACACAAGAGAATCAAGATATAGATTAATTGAAGATAATTTCTAGGTCAAGGCAAGTAGTACTGAATACCGTTAATATGAACAGGGAAATAATTAAAGGGCTTATATTGGAGTTAAATACTAGTAAGTCATCTGGCCCAGACAACATTCATTCTAGGTTACTCGAAGAAGGCGTAGATAGTATTGCAGAAGCTCTTGAAAAGATATATAATAGATCACTAGAGTTTGGAGAAATACCTAATGATTGGAAATCAGCAAATGTAGTGCCAATTTTTAAAAAGGGAAGTAAAAAGTACCAAATAACTTTAGGCTGGTAAGCTTAACTAGTATCGTTTGTAAAATCCTTGAGAATATAGTTAAGAAGGGGATTCCTGACCATCTAAAACATAACATAACATAATTTCACGGATGACAAAAGCCACAAGGGCCTATCAAAGGTCGTCCGCATCCATCAAAACCCACCCACAAAAAGCACCATCCCTAGGGGAAGACAAAATCAAAGTCCCCCACAATATAATATAACAGATGACAAAAGCCACAAGGGCTCATCATAGGTCATCCGGGTCAAACCGCCTCTTTTTTAAGGCACCCAAACTCCAAGGAAAACTACATCCAGAGGATTGCGTCCAGTCCAGATACTCAGTATGGGTTTCAAAGAGGTAGATCGTGTTTAAAAAATTTACTAGATTTTATGGATTATGTTACTAAACAATTAGATAAGGAAGAGAATGTTGATTTAATTTAATTAGATTTTAGCAAAGCTTCTGATAAGGTTCCACATAGGAGACTAGTTCACAAATTAAAAATTCATGAATATGTGGTAAAGTTTTGAATTGGATAACTGAATGGCTGAAAGATAGGAAACAGAGAGTTGTGCTGAATGGCGTGATGACAATAAATTGGCAGCTCTAGTCAATGAAGTTGAGGCTAGCTTTAAGTGCAGAGTGACTTAAATTAGTTATTAGCTTGGGCTCAGAAATGGCAAATGACTTTTAACCTTAAAAAATGCAAAGTTCTTAACTTTTGAATGGATAATAGGAATTTAGCTATGAAATGGATTGGCATTGACTGAATTCAGTTGAGGATGAGAAGGACTTAGGCATAGTAGGATATAGGTCACTGAAGTTTTCAAAACAGTGTATTGAGGTAAAAAATAGAGCAAATAGGGTGTTAAGATACATTAAGAGGAATGTTAGCTACAAGAGTAAAGAGGTTATCCTTAAACTCTAAAACTTGTATATTAGGCCACACATTTTAGACATGACATCAACCTGCTACAGTCAGTACAAAGGAGGGCAACAAAAATAATACCTTCCCTCAAGCACCTTAAATATGAAGATAGACTCAGGGTACTAAATATGTTCTCATTTGAGAGAATATGTGTGAGGGGAGATATGATTGAGCTTTTTAAAATCTGTTCCGGGATGGATAAGTTGGATTTTAGCAAGTTATTTGAGGTGGAAGGTAGTAAGTAATAGGACTAGGGGTCACCACTTAAAAATGAAAAAACAGAGGTGCAGTTTGGATGTTAGAAAATATTTTTTCACCAATAGAGTGGTAGATTACTGGAATAATTTGCCATCTGAGATGATAGAGTCCAAACTTGAATGTATTCAAACGCAGAGTAGATGATTATATGGGGAGGGAGGGTTAACTTTGGGGGGTATTCTGGACTCATTCCTGTGGATGCAGTTTTTTATTATTGTATATTACGATTGATTGGGATTTTGCCGAGTCTTGATGATGATGCTCTTTGTTTTTGACACATTCATGTGTATGGTTTGAATTGTATATTGTAGATACATGATCGGGCACAATCCTATGGATTGTTTAAATTGTATATTTTAGGTGTCTACTTGTTTGATGATTTTGAATTCAAGTACTTCTTTAAAAATAATCAAGGACTGGTTTAACCATTGTTTTTTTTCCTTTAAATTATTAGTTACATGATCCTTGTATGTTTTATTACATTTATGAGAAATAATTTCTTTAAATAATTTCTATCATAAAAAACTATCCATTTCAGGAAAATTTAGTACCTACATTTGGAACTCCTTCCATTTTCAGGTATAAAAATATATTTTAAATCATTTATTTTTACTCAGCCACACAATTACCTAAATTATTTATACTTAGCAAAAATTTCCATTACTTTCCACTTTTCATAACAAAGAATTTTTTGTTTCAAAATGACCCCCAAACACTGAATCATAAAGTATTTAGGAAAAAATCTGAAATATTTCAATTGAAAATTAATAAAATAGAATGAAAATCAATGATTCAGAGGTTACCTTTTAATTTTTATTTAATCATGCTTGATGGTTACAATTTCCTTATTAAGAAGACTCATTTTTGCTTCAAAATTTATTTTTAGTCTTTGTTTCTCTTCTTTTTCTTTGATCAGAGCATCAGTTCGTCTTTTCTTGGCTTCCATGTGTAAGATTTTTGTCCTGCTACCTTTTCTTTTCAGGCGAGAAGAATTCCTAACTGTGTGCATAAGTGACTTAGTCACTTTAAACTCAGTTAAAGGCTTCTCAGTTGCAACCAAAGCATCGTGCACAACTCTCTGAGCAATCATAGACTTCTGTTGAAGATTTTCGACTAAGATTTCTTTATTAATATTGAAACCCTGTTCGACAGCTGCTTGTCCCTGAATGAGGCATAAGTTACCTTGATTTTTTTTTTTTAGAGCCCATCTGGTGACTGCTCACTTGGGCATAAGTCGCCGGAAACACGACAGCCTAGAACTAGGCTACTTTAAAACAAGAATATGAAAACATAATGATGATAAA
>OZ018328.1:35875357-36055357 GCA_963969495.1 Ceratothoa steindachneri | reverse complement strand
TGCGTGACGCTGAACGAAACCGATCATCACGTTCGGGTTCCGACATGCCTGAAACATCTCATTGCCCATTTAAGGTTAGTGTCACATTCATTCATGGTATACCGTCGAAACATCGCTCTCACACCGGGATACCTACTGTTGCCTCCCTCTCTCTTGCAGCTCTACCCTGGACGGAAGCTCTGGGTAAGACACTTAAATACATCAGACGTTATCTTAAAGAATCATCTATATCGACCAATGAAGATTCTTCTACCTGACTGCGGGACCCAAAGCCCCATGGCAAGAGGAAGGAATCCTAACCTGTGTCATCGGCCACCGGTAAGCGGGCAGCTCCTGGAGCTGACTCGGCTGAGCCTCAAAATTCTTCTATGGACCCTTCTCCTGTTGCTGAATATTCTCTGCCTTCAATTCCGTACCGCCCTTCACAAGAATTAGGCCTCTCACCAGTCCAAACGGTAGCTGAAATCCACTCAGTTTATTGTATTTTTTCTATATCGCTCGCCTAACTCACTCAACTCCTACTCGTGGTCCGATGGAAGCAGATGATATTTCAACATCACCAGCTGCGGTTGTTGGATAAACTCAGACATCGAAAGCGCCATCGGCCAATCAATCTGGATCTACCGTCCGAAAATTTCGTCTTGATCTTCCATTTTCGCCTGGCTGTACGCCCCAATTACAGGCAGGGGCCTCAGCCGGTTCCTCGAAGCCTTCGGATATATCCCCTATCCCTGCACCTTCCAGGATCTCTTCCCTTAAAAATAGCAGTCGCTTCAAAATCTGCTCTTTGCGATGCACTTCAAACAAAAGATTAACTACAAAGGATAAAAAATACCTACTGTGGTAACTAAGCGTCTCTCATGATATCCTCCATTTTACAATTTAATTGTCAAGGCATTCTTCCCAAGTAGGAAGAACTCAAAGTTCTTTTGACGACTCTTCATCCCGCTGTTGTCTTTTCCGGTGGTACCCGGTTTTAGTATTTTCAACTATCTTGCACCTGCCGGGGGCTCGTCTAATGGGAAGGGGGGGGAGTCATTTATGTACCTCCCCTCCCCCTTCACACCACCCTCCAAGCTGTTACCGTGAGGGTTTTTTCTTACAAGGTATTTTACTCTTTGCTCGATTTACCTGCATCCTTTACCATTGACAAGACCTGACCTTTTAAAACTTGTAGATCATTTACCCTCTATTTTTATTACTTGGAAATTTTAATGTCCGTCAACCATATTGGAGTGAAATCACTCGGAATTTATTTGCGTTTTAAACACGGATGACTTTACCTCTTATCATGTCCAGATGGATTCTTTTAGCCTTGTTGACCTCTCTCTCTCTGTTCCCTTGATTGCCTCACTGATTTTCGATGGTCAACCCTTGATGACCTCAATGAGAGTGACTACGGAATTATGTTGGGAACGGGAAGTGACCTTCAATAGCAAGGTTCCATCATTACGGGTTCAACTGCGGCGTGGTTCTCCACACAATTCATAGAAATCACTCCAAGGACGCAAATAGCATCATTTTACGCAGCCACGGTACGGTCACCCCCTACCTCCAACCAAGCGCGGCTCAGCCACGGAACGACGCACCCCAGTGAGTTACGAATACGAATGTTATGCACGTGTGAGTGTGCGGGGGGGTTTGGGGTAGATAGTCAGGAATAAAAGCGGTGAAGTCAAAAGTAGCATGGAAGAGTTGCAAAGAGATGCTATGCCCTTCCTGACCTCTCCTCACCCCTCCATGCCTACAAGTACCGTCGTTTCTGCGCTCATTCGGAATCCTTCTGCGTGTTCTACCCACCCCGGACACTACCCTGGTAGTGCTGGCAGTACACAGGGGATCTAACCCATCCTAGTTAAAACCATGCCCTCCCCCTTCCCCTAGCGCGACCGTTTCCCGAAATGTGAAACGGCCGCGTGCCTCCACTGAGTCGTTAGACTCACATGAGGCAACACCCCTAAGTTTACCTTGAGGCCATCTTACGAGGTTTCTAAACCTGGCTCCTACATCACCTCGAGTGCTAGGCTGGGTGAATCGAAGGTGGTAGATCTTCCAAAGAAGGGACCTCCGCCTCCGAAGCCACCAAACCTGCCTAAGGTTTCGAGGCGGAGGGAGGACACTCGGGGAGGCGTACGGCCATTCCCGCGAGGGTCTTCTCTTTCAAGACGGCCCCCGCATCTCCTTCGAGCTAGAACTGGAGGGCATATTCCTTCAATGGAATTACTGTGGCATCGGAGACAACTCGAAGGAGCTGCAGAGCTCGTCTCGTCCTGTTTTCCCTTAGCTATCTTCTTGGACGAGACCATATCAGGCGCGTGTCTCCAGCCCACTCTCTCGGGATATACTGGTTTTGCGACCCCACCACCATGGGATAGGGGCCTGGCAAGAGATTGCGGCATTTACAGCCGATATGATGTCTCCGTCATTGTCTTTGCTTTGAATACCTTCTTTCAGACAGTAGTTTTAGAGCTGCATCTGAATGGGAGGTATACTGCTATTTTTGCGTACATTCCACTGTCAGCCGAATTAGACGTTGGGAAATTCCGCCGCGATGTGGCACGGCTGCCGAGGCATTTTCTCTTGCTCAAGGAACTGATCGGTAGAGACCCCGTTTGGGGAGATTACTCCATCAATCCTAGGGGTCAGCTCCTTGCCTACCTGATAAATGAGCTGGATAAGTGTCCTAAATGTAGATGAGTTGATGCATCACTTCAGCGGCCATCCATGGCTCCACCCTGTCCTAGACTTGTTTATAAATGGGGTTCGCCCCGAACTGGTTGGCTCGCACCGTTTCCTTGGTCTTGTTTCTGACTGACGCCTCACCTGGGAGGCGCATACTAACATCCTTATGGTCCCCTGACCCGTGCCTTTGATATTCTTCGTTCCGTAATGTTTAGCTTCTAGGGCGGTCATAGAACTCCTGCCTTATTTTTTCATCCTTTGTTCGTTCGAAATTCGACTACGGATGTGAGTTTTATGTATCCGCATCCGAACGTGTATTCCGGAAGGTGCACGCGATCAACCACACTGGCCTTTGCGTGGCGACCGTTACGTTCTGCACGTCGCCCTTTGAGGGCATACTTATTGATGCTGGTCCTTAGACAGCTAATTGTTGCTAACAAAAGGGTGTAGTCGAATTTAGTTGAAATAGTGTTCCATCGACTTCATAATAGCGATATTTTTTTACAAATAATAAAATTATTTGCAGATTGAATGTCCACCTGAAAACGTCATGGTAGAGTGTTTGTCGCAATCTAATTCAGAAGCCTCTCCATGTGATGGAAGAGAGAGGCTTAAGAAGAAGAGGCGAACGATTGGTAAGCATTACCAATGCAATTTCTGCTCCTATAAAGCTGCGCTAAAGCGGACTATTGAAAAACACGAAAGAACTCACACTGGTGAAAAGCCTTTCAATTGTTTTGCTTTCCCCTATAAAACAATGCGACTGGATAATCTTAAACAACATGAAGGAACTCACACAGATGAAAAGCCTTTCAAGTGCAATGTCTGTCTTTATCAAACAGCGTGAATGGCAGATCTTAAGAAACATCAAAAAACCAATACTGGAGAAAAGCCTGTCAAGGTTATTACTTGTCCCTATAAGGCATCGCTAAAGGGGACTCTTGAAAAACATGAAAGAACCCACACTGGTGAGAAGCCTTTCAAGTGTACTACTTGTGGCTATAAAGCAACGCAAATGGGGATTCTGAGGTGACATGAATTCAGTCACAGTGGTGAAAACCTTTGAAATGTGCTGCGTCTCCTCATCAAACATCGCTAATGTTAAATCTTAAGAAACATAAAATAACCTATACTGGGGAAAAACCTTTCAAGTGTAATACTTGTTCCTATAAGGCATCGCTAAAGGGGACTCTTGTAAAACATGAAAGAACCCACACTGGTGAAAAGACTTTCAAGTGTAGTACTTGTCCCTATAAAGCAGCGCTAAAAAGGCAATATTGAAAAACATGAAAGAACCCACACTGGTGATAAGCCTTTCAAGTGTAGTACTTGTCCCTATAAAGCAGCGCAATTGTGGACTCTTAAGCGACATGAAAGAACTCACAATGAGGAGTCTGAATCAACCCAATGTGTCACCACGGTGGCTAAGCTCAGGCTTCGTCCAACTTTCTATATCCAGGGAGATAAAGACCCTAAAGCTACCACATCAGATCAGCCATTTAGCCCCTCTGCAGTGTACCAGAAGGATAAGTAGGCAATAAATGGTTGCCAAAAACATTTTGAAAATGAAACTCCTATTGTTATGAGTACTTTAGAACACCTAAAGCGGCGCCCTCTTCAAGCACAGAAATCTAAACTTCCACCCAGTAAGAATGCCACTTTAATCCAAAGCTTCTCTTCTTAATATAATATCCCTAGAAGCTTTGTTGAGACAAGGTAAGTATCCTTTGATCAGAAAGCCGTAATCAAGCATTCCTGAATTAGAACAAAGAAAGAACATGATCAAGAGAAGACATGTGCATTAATGTGGGCAACTGCATTCGCCAATACAATCATCTCTACAAAAAGATCTAACATTAGCCTGTAGGAGCATTTTCTTCGACTTCTATTGTCATAAATCTAATATAAACAGCACAAGTTTTTTATGGAAATTGCTTTGATCTCCGATTAATTCACATGTCCTATTTACCCCTCCTTGCTTGCGGAGAATTTAGGGGATCACTGCGAAAGGACTCATGCGTCCTGCCTTTTTGTGTGAGGGGGAGATCATCCCTCACACTTATGTTGACAGAGCTGGACTTTGATTACTCATGTCATTTATGCTTGGTTGCCCCACCCCATGTTCCTTCTTTCTGCTTCCTCACTGGAGGTTTTACCGTTCCCTGTACCAGTCAATACTTTCCTAAGGCTTATTTCTCAGAGGCGAAAAGAGGCCACGCCTCCTGTACTATTTTTAGAAGGAAAATGGATAACGCGATACTTGGGTAGACAGTAGAGTCAAACAGAGTGAGAGACCGTAAGATCGATAGTAAAGAACTAATTATGGTTCTCTTAGCACTGCGAAGCCCCCGTTGTACTCGCCTAAGTCTTGTTCCTGTAACACTCCTTTTCCTGACAGGTAGCAAAATATTCCCTGACCGTTTCGTGTAAACGCGAGCCTCCGTTTTACTTTGCTTGTTTTGTTTGCTTTAATTACTCATTTATTTTTGCTTACGTGATTCCTCTTAGTCCTTTTTCGATCATAAAGCCTTCGGTAAGCCCAACAAGTCGGAATTTTATTTAGGTATTCTTGGAGTCAGATACAAGATTAACGCCACCCATCACCTCACTCGCGCGACTTGAGGGACCCCTCCAAAATATCCCTGACATTTTCTTCCCCCTATTAATCAGGCTGACGGTGACTGATAATATACATCAGCCAGTCTCACTTTCCTCATATAAATAGGGCACCTACAACAAACGCAGCTATTTCTGCGTATAATTTCACCGTCAGCCGACTTCGACGAGGTGGACTACAGCCGCGTCGTAGCACGGTTACCGAATACCTTTCTCTTTCTCGGAGATTTGAACTATAGACACTCCCTTTTGGGTGACTACTCGATTAATCTCAGGGGTGAAGTCCTTGCCGACCCGATCGACGAGCTGGAGATAGATGTCCTAAATGTGGTGAGTTTACGCATCACAGCCCGTTTTATGTGAAGGTGCTGCCCGAGTGTCCGCCACGGTGGTTCTTGGCATTTCAGGAAATGATTGGTTTCTCTCTCTCAGTCAAGGAGTTTAGGTCGGTAGATGAGGCCGTTGAGTTCTCCGGCAACCTTATCTCCGTGGGCCTAACTACTATTCCTATAACGTCTGGGCATTTCGCACGCAGGCCTTTTCCGTGGTGGACAGCCGAGTGTGAGACGGCTCTCAAACAGAGGCGTTATGCCTACATGAACTAGGGCTAGGTTGCAGTATATTTCCAAGCACACCCGCCTCTCTTTTGGGCGGGCATACGTGTCTTCATTTAATGGGAATACTCCTCTAGCAGAGGTGTGCGAGCGAGTCAAAAGGATTGGGGCCAACTTCCCGCAGGACTCCCACCTGTTCTCCAGGAGTTTTGGACGGTAATCTTGGATCCCGTGTCCGCATTCCCTAGCCGTGAGTTACTTGGCCAGCATTCATTGCGCGTCGTGATGTCGCGGAAGGCCGCTCACTCGAGTTTACCTCCAGTGGCCGGGAACATGTTTAATATGAGTGAGTTGTGTTCCGCTCTCGCTTCGTGAGGGGACACCACCCCTGGTCCAGACGATGTCCTGTACCCCATGCTTCGAAACCTAGGCGAGCAAGTCGTAGATTTGCTCAACATGATCTGGGTATAGGGATTCTACCCAGAATCCTGGCGAATCACTACTGTGCTCGCTTTTCGCAAACCTGGGAGATATCACTTTATGCCGGCCCGTTTCCACCGAATCTCTAACCTCTTGCCTGTACAAGTTGATGAAGAAATTGTTAAATATTAGATTACCTTTTTCTCGGACCCCCGTAAGGGGCACGGCAATTTGCTCTCCTGGCCGTCATGCTGATGGGACTCAGCGCCCCATCCGGCCCTAGCTTGTCATCCTTTATCTCTTTCTGCTCACACCTACTTCGCCTTCTGTACCTATTCTCTTTCACCCTGCATCGTCCTTCCATCTACGTTTGTTTGTCGATCTCGATCTATAAGATCTGTCCTTCAGGAAGTGCGACCCCATAGCTGGACCTACCTGTGTTGGTTGGTGGGTGCCTGAGCCGAGTGGTGCTCTTTGCTTTCCCAACCGGTAAATTTCCGAGGTTAACCGGCTATTTTTAAACCGATGATTGGGTTAGGGGTCGACCAGCTTACCATCCTGGTTGGGCCAGCGCTCCGAGTAGGTGTCTCGACGGTAGACAGTGACTCCACTGCGTGAGTTTGCAACCCCTTTTATACTATACTTTATATTGGTAATAATAATAAATTTCTCTCCCAGAAGTCGCAGACTTCTATTATTGGACGTGTTTGATTTGAATAAGGAGTTTGAGTCCCTCTGGGGTGCGACCCGCCGTATGTGGGCCCGTGGTAGTGGCGATTTAGTGGTTGAGGTATCTTCGCGAGAGCACTGTGGTGCCGTGCGGGATTTGACCTCCCTTTCGCCGGTCCCAGTTTCGGTTGTGCCCCACCCTCTCCTTAATTTTGTTAAGAGAGTGATTCGCTCCAACGAATTATTGCAATATGATGTTTCGAGACTAAAGGATAAACTTCCGTCCCAGAGGGTTACGGACGTTTATAGGGTTTCTAAGTCTGTTGGTCCCGCTAAGGTTCCTAGGAGTACGCTCATCGTTACCTTTGAGCGTCAGGATCTGCCCCAGTTTGTTCGTGCTGGTTATCTTTGTGTCCCTGTGTTCCGTTATGTCAAGCTCCCCAGACGTTGCTTTAATTGCCACCAGTTTGGCCATATGAGCAGCAATTGTAAGCAGGCTCATCGCTGTGTGGCCTGTGCGTTGGCGTATCATGGCTCCTCTTGTGGGAATCATGAATGTTGCGTCAATTGTGGAGGTTCCCATAGCGCGGCTTCGCGTTCTGTTCCCGTATTTCTTTTTGAGAAGGGGGTCCTGGCTCTTCGGGACTTCCTCGGGCTGGACTTCCGTGAGGCCCGTCGTAGGGTGCAGGGGCAGCTCGCCCCCTCCGACCATCTCTTCTCTGACGTTCTCCGGAGGTGGGGTCCCGCCGTCCTCTTCCCGGTCGTCCCACTCCTTCTTTGTCTTCTCGCGGTCCCTCTGTTGCTCCTTCTCCACTGCCTTTGGTCGCTCCTCGTGGTTCCTCCGTTGCGCCCTCTCCTTTGCTATTGGTCTCTTCTCATGTTTCTTCCTCTGTCACGGACCGTGAGACCGACCAAGGTGAGACGCTGTAGGATATCCGGCAGTTTCCCCAGGCGTCTGCCCATGCTGTTGCCTCGATTCCTTTGCCTCAAAGCAAACCGAATGTTTCCTCCTCACCCCGTTCGAAGTCCAAGCGCGCTGCCTCTGATGAGGCTGGTTTGCTCCCCCCTCGAGTCGATTGTTAAGGCGTCCTCTGTTTTGATGTCTTCTCCTTCCCGGTCTTCGTTGGCATCACCGATGTCATTGTCCGGGCGGAAGTTCACCCGGTTCCGTCTTCTTTGCCTCCTTTCCCGGTCCCTTCTTCCTTTCCTCCTATCCCTGTTCCTTCATCTCCTTCTGACACTGTTCTCTCCTCGCCCTCTGACCCTGCTCCTTCCTCACCATCTGATCCAATTCCCTCATTACTCTCAGGCCCTGCTCCTTTCTCTCCATCTGATCCAATTCCCTCATTAACCTCAGACCCTGTTCCCTCCACACCCTCTTTCCACGTTTTAATTTCCTCTTCGCTATTCCCTGCGCCATTTGCCCTCCGTACTACCTTGCCGGCTGTTCCTGCGACGGTTTTCATTTCCAAACTTTTAACTGTTTGTTATGTGTACATCCTCCCCGGAATTTAATTTGAGTTAGTCTGACTTTTTACAGCTCACAAGTCAGTTACCTACCCCGTTTTTATTACTTGGTGATTTTAATGCTCGCCACCTATCTTGGGGTGATACTGCCCGTAATCCCCGGGGCGGAGTGGTTGAGTCCCTCTTATTATCCGATTCCCTTTGTCTTTTAAATTCCGGCGATTTTTACTTCTTACCATGTTCAAATGGATTCTTTTAGTGCTGTGAACTGGTCCTTTTGTTCGCCCGACTGTTTCCTCGACTTTCGGTGGTTGATTCGAGACGACCTTTCCGGGAGTGATCACTTCCCGATCGTCCTGTCGGCCACCCTTCCTGGCCCGTACCTTTCCCTCCATCCTCGTTGGGATCAGTGGCGAGCAAATTGGGTTGGGCTTCGAGAGGCTTCCTTTATTGATGCCTCCCGGGTTTCATTCGGTACCGTAAATTCAGCGGTCTCATATTTTAGAGGCTGATGAGCGCTTTGTCCTCGGAGGTGCCCTGTTGCGGGGCGCTCCACTGTCCCCTGGTATTCGAAGTATCGCGCGTCCGCTATTTCTGCCTATCAGTTGTCCCATTCCCGTTAAAAGCGGAACCCGACTGTCTCGAATAGGTTCAATCGGAACCGGGCTCGTGCTATCCGGCAAAGGACCATCTGTCGTGCCCGCCGTGAGTCTTGCCGCCGGAACGTATCTTCCATTTCTTCGTCCACGCCGCTGACTCGGGTTTGGAATTGAGTCAATAAGATCCCTGGTCGCTACGCTGGTCATGCCATCCCCACTCTGAATATCAGAGGCTCGCTTGTGTCCGATGGTCGGTTGGTCAGCGAAGCTCTGGCTGATCATTTTGCTTCGGTGAGTAGCGCTGGTAGCTATCCTCAACGGTTTCTCGATCATAAGGTCGCCATAGAGTCTCGCGTTTTAAATTTTACCACGTGCGCCACCTACTCTTATACTGCTCTCTTTTCCGTCTATGAGCTGCGGGATGCTTTGTCTCACTGTGGCTCCACCTCTCCCGGTGACGATTGCATCCACTATACTTTCTCTGTCATTTCCATCCCCACTCAGAGTTATTTTTGGTTGACCTCTACAACCTGCCTTGGGTCAGAGGAATCTATCCGTCTTCCTGGCATGTGGAGCTTGTTCTACCTTTTCTCAAACCCGGTAGGGACGGTTTAGACTCCAGTCACTATCGCCCGATTGCTCTTACGAGCTGCCTCAGTAAGTTATTCAAGAAGATGGTTCAGGTTCGCCTCACTTGGATTTAGGAGCCCAACTCGCTCCTCTCTCGATTTCAGTGCGGTTTTCGCGGCGGTCGTAGTACTCTTGACCACCTCATTCGTTTGGAAGACTACGTTTTACGGGATTTTCCCTCCAGGCATCAGGTGTTAGCGGTGTTCTTCGACATTTAGATGGCCCACGATACCACCTGGAAATATGATGTTTTAAGTCAGTTATATGATTGAAGTATGAGGTTTTTTTACCGGTTTTTATTCAAGAATTTTTTTCGTCCCGTAATGTTAAGGTTCCTATTGGGGATGCTTTCTCAGGCGTGCGGATTCAAGAGGAGGGTGTTCCTCAAGGGTGTGTTTTAAGTGTGACATGTGTCGCCATTGCCATTAATAGTCTGGTACTCACTCTTCTGGAGCAGGTTTTTGCTTCCCTCTTCATGGATGACTTGGCGTTGTTTTGTTCATCTCCACGCTTGCCTTCTGCCACCAGTCGATTGCAGCTGGCAATTGATGCCGTGTTGGGTCGTGCTGTCTCAAAGCGTTTTCGTTTTTCGGTCACCAAAATGAAGGCCATGCATTTTTATCGGGATTGTGGTGTCCTTGGTTCCCCTTCCCTCTTTTTGGATGCAGGGTGTCTACTGCGGCCCTTGAAATCCTTGAAAAGCTCTTGAAATCCTTGAAAAGTCCTTGAATTGGATGAAAAGGTAGATAGTCCTTGAATTGAAAAAAAATAAATCATTGAGTGGTTGTTCAAATGATTTTTCAAATTCACTATTTATATACTTTTTAATGTCTATTAGGAAAATAGTAATATTTAAGTTAATCTACTCACTAATCTGGGTAAACATATGTATGCTTTGGATGCATTGTATTTTATGATAGATGCTCGCTATACTTCTGTGACTGTCGCTTGGATACTTTGTTCTTTTTTTTTGCACTGGTGAGTTGATTTTGGTTATGCTTTGCTTACAACCCATTTTTCCCTTAAATACCTCACCTTCATCAATGTCCCATAATGTTTATTGCACTTTTTTAATTTAAAGAAAAAAACAATGGCTAAAACCCCTCCTTGATTATTTTTTAAAAAGTCCTTGAATTCAAAATCACCAAACGAGTAGACATCCTGGGATGGCACGATGATTGAATATATCCCCGTTTTTAAGTTCTTAGGTTTAACGCTTGATAGCAAGCTCACTTGGGTACCCCATTTGCGTAGCTTGAGGACGTCCTGTTCGAAGGCTATGGATTTGCTTAGGGTTTTATCCCACTCCACTTAGGGTGGTGATAAGCGCACCTTGTAGTCGCTTTACTCGGCACTGGTCTAATCCTAGCCGGACTGCGGTTGCCATGTGTAGTCTTCAGCGTCCCCTTCAGCCTTGAAGATACTTGACTCTGTTCGTTCGCTTGAGGCCCGTCTTAGTAGTGGAGCCTTTCGCACCTCGCCTACCCCTAGCCTCTTTGTTGAGGGTGGCGTGCTTCCCTTGCGATGCAACCGGCTGCAGGTGTGCCTACTATTCCTGTTTCGTGTTCAGCAATACCTCCATCCCTAGTCCATGAGTGCCTTTTTTCCCCCTCCTCTTCGGTATCTTTTGAACAGTGGCCATCTCTACCCCGGCCTCTGGGGCTCCGATTTGGGGACCATCTCTCCTCCCTGGGTTTTTCGTATTTGCTCGTGGCTGGTCAGAAATGCCTCCGTTACAGGGAGGCGTTTTGTTGGGCTCCGGCTCATGTTGCGGTCCCAGTCAACGAGGGGGTTGATCGGCTGGCCCGCTCGGCCGCTCTCGAGGTGACGGATGCATCCCCTTTGCCCTTTAGGAATTCCTACCCCGTAATCAGGGCGTATGTCTTTTGTTCGTGGCAGAAAGAATGGGATTCGTTCCTCTCTTCTAAGCTGTCCCTTATTAAACGCTTTGTCTGTTCCTGTTCCTCTAGCTCTTAGAGACTCCGGTCTTGGGAGGTTACTCTTTGCTGGTTGCGAATTGGACACACGGGACTCACCCATGGCTATTCAGTTTGGGATGGAGGCCGAGTTTCCACTGGTTGTCCCTTTTGCGGTGGCGAGCTGTTTGTGGCACATATTTTAGTAGTTTGTCCCCGCCTTGCTTCCCTACCCTTTCTGGTGTCTCCTTCATCACTTTGGTTATGCCGGAAGATGTTCTCGCTGCGCTCTCCGTGGACGACCTTTCTGACTCTTTTAGCACGGCCCAGATGCTAACTCTAGAGAGTCGACTCAAACAAGGATTGAACCGCGTCTCTCGCTATGCACCCGTAAAGGGCGCGGCGATTTGGCTTCCTGGCTGCCGTGCTGATGGGACTTAGCGCTCCGTCCGGTCCCAGCTTGGCATTCTTTTTCTTCTTCTTCCGCTTACCCCTATTTCGTCTTCTGTACCAATTATCTTGCCAGTAAGCGGCATGGTGATTTGCCTTCCTGGTCGCCGTGCTGACGGGACTCAGCACCACGTCCGGCCACAGCTTAGCTTCTTTTCCTTCTTTTATTATTTTGCCTCTGCACCCACTGGGGGGCAGAGTCTGCAGAACCGTGCCTTAGAGGAGGTTTGGTTGCCCTGGTCTTCATTTTGTTTCCAGGAGGTCTTAGCACCGCAGTCCAGAGAATCTCCGTTATGCGGCTCCACTGTTTTTAAAACGACAGTGGGAGTCGAAGAGCGGGTTTTCCCGTCTGGGCTGTATGGGCGCTCTTTTGACTCACGATGACGATTTGGTGCATGCTCTCGACTCCAGGAGCATCCCCAAATAAAATATATACTTATATGGGTAAATTTGACAAGCATAGCTCCCAGGTCTCTGGTCATCGTGACTTGGACCCAGACGGTAGACGCTTTGATCGTTTTTGGTCAGAAGTCGACCCTGAGTTGGATTACCACTGATTTTTAGTCTTGAAAGCGAACTATACCCCTCTTAGTAAGGCTGACATCTTCGACGTCTACGAGGATTTTGTTGATAAATGTGGCGAATCTGCCCTAATGTGGCCACGTAATGATGGCGGATTGATAGTCGAGGCGAAATCAAGCGAGCAGCATCAGTGGATTAAGACCCTACAGTCTTTAGCTTCTGTAGACATGTCCTCTGCTTCGCACCCGACATTTAACACCAGCAAAAGGTGTTATCCGATTAGAAGAGTTAATATATTACGATGTTGACAGGCTGGTATCCAAACTTACCAATTAGAAGGTTGAAAGTGCCCACCGCACTCTCAGGTTTGTGAATGGCGCTAGCTTACCTACCACCGCCATAATCCTGACCTTCAACAGATTTGAACCACCCAGGTACGTTAGGACTGGTTATCTTAACATCCAAGTTAAACCTTACGTTGAAACCCACGGCGATGCTTCCATTGTCAACGCCTTGGCTATGTAAGCAAGTTTTGTAAAGAGGCAAGGTTGTGTGTGAATTGTGGATCGAATTACCATGGGACGCCCTGTTCTCAACAGTCGTGCTGCCCTAACTGTGGTGGAGAACACCCTGCAACATCACAACAATGCACTTTCTTTCTCTATGAGAGAGAAGTCACTGACATTAGAAACAAGAACAGGGTCAGTTTTAAAGAGGCCAGAAGAAGAGTAAAGGAGATGTATGTCCAACCGGGTGTGAGCTTTTCTGATGCTCTGCATTCTACCGGGCCAAAGAAAGGGAGGAACCAGAGACCTCCTACTGGTTCTCCTAGCCTGACCAGGTAAAAGGTCCTTCCCGTCCTAAACGTACATTTTCTCGTGATGAACACTCTTGGTCAGCACCTAACAGTGCTTCTGAGGTTACCAATAAGAAGAGGAACCTTCCATCCTCTCCTGGTTCCCCAAGGGTGGTTAAGCACCTTGCTACCGCTCCAGAACATGTGTATGTTGATCATATTGGTCCTCAGGTGTTATCTATTCTACTTCTGGACATTCACCCTGCCCCTAAAGGACCAAGCTCTTCTTCAGTTCCAAAGCCAGTTATCATTTCCCCCTCCCACACCCCCCGCCCCTTGTTGATACTGCTTTGGAATTCCTTTGATCCCTGAATGAGAAGGAACCAACCTTTGCTCCTTCCCATGAGCCAGCTGCTGTGGAGGTTACCCCCTCATCTGAGGAGGACTCTCAAAAACTGACTCTACATCCTTCTATATCAGCATCGAATTCACCACTTTTGCCGATGCCCTTGCTACCACCATCGCCTCTACCATCCCAACCAATACCACCAGCTGTGTCAATATCGTCTGTTCCCTCGATGCCTGAACTGACTCCTGGAGTTGCTTCCATCTCTGATTCTCCAGTGAAGACGGTTCTCTCTTACAGCCACTTATCAAAATATGATGCGCTACCTCATAAAGAAAAACCAAAGGCAAAACTCAAGCTTCCGATGCCTCCTTTGTCATACTCCAAGATTAAGGCTAGTATGACATGAACTCTTTCCGCTGGTAGTTCAAATCCATAATCTCCTACCCCTAAGTGTAGGAAGAAATCTACCATTATGCTTAAACGGTAATAATGTTTCCAATTATTCATTAGAACCTCCAATGTCTCTTCCCTAAATGGGAAGAGTTCAAGCTCCAGCTTAAAGATTACAATCCCGATTGTATTGCTTTACAGAAAATTTGTTTTTGTACTCGCAGAGTAGCCAACATTTCAGGTTTTGTCAGATATTATAAGAACCCCGGAGAACCAATTCATGGTTTTGCTGTTTTTGTTATCAACAGGGTTCCCCACAACCAGCTCTCTCTTAACACAGACCTGCAGGCGGTTGCTGTCCGCCTGTTTTCCAGTTGCCATTATTCGGTCTGTTGGCTGTATCTTCCTCTTAGTGAGGAAAGAGATACAGCTGTTTTAGCTACAACTCCCTCCTCCCTTTTTATTGATTACCGACTTTAATGCCCGACACCCCCTGGGGGGGAACCATGATAACAACCCTAGAGGAAATACGATTGAAAGATTTCTAGGCACTTATGATGTCTGCTTTCTTAATGATGGCAGCCACACATCATTTCACATCCAAACGAACAGCTTTACATGTGTGGACTTGTATCTCTGTTCCCCAAGCTGTAGAGCTAATTTTTACTGGGCAGTGGATCCTGACTTGCGAGGCAGTGATCACTTCCCCATTGTAATAACACCATGTACAGGTAGTCCTCCACCACCTAGTTAAAGATGAAATACAAAAAAAAGCAAACTGGCCTAAGTTCAGGCACCTCTTGAGCCATTATGGGTCCTACACTCATGAAGATATTGAAATGGCTATTGATGATCTTCTATCCCACGTCAATCATGCAGCTAATTCATCCATACCGCTCTCCGGCTCAACTGCTCATGGACCACAATTGCCCGGGTGGTCTGCTGAATGCTCGAGAGTTGTCACTGAATGTAAACAGGCTTGCCGACGTTACCATCGGTGCCCCACGATGGTAAAGAAATAGCTCGTAACCGAGCAAGGGCAGCATGGCGACGCACCCTTCGACGAGCTTAAAATACCTCGTTGGATGGTTACATCGCATCGATATGTTGTTGGACCCCTGTATACAAAATCTGGAAGAGGGTCAAAAAGCTATTGGGGAAATCCAATGGCTTCACAGCTCCCAACATTGTTCGGGGGGGAGAACTGTTGAGAGACTTGTTCCATATTTCCGATGTTTTGGCCGGATCGTTTGCTAATATTTAAAGCCCAGACAACTATTCCATCCAATTCCAGTGCTTTAGTCTCGAAAAGGAGCAGCATCCTATCAACTCTATGTAGCCTAACATGGATAATGAGCCTTATAACCGGCTCTTTTTTATCCATGAGCTCCATAATGAAGCACTGTGGATTCATCCCTCCTCTCACATTTGCGCTTGACATCTATAACTTCATCTGGATTAGGGGCTGCTTCCCTTCTATGTGTAGGGAGGCTGTGATTTTACCTTTCCGAAAACCAGGAAAAGATGGGTCGGAACCCATTCATTACCGCCCCATTGCCCTTACTAGTTGTCCATGTAAATTGTTTGAGAGGATGATAAATACAAGACTCGTCTGGTTTTTGGAGACAAACCATCTTATATCTCCCTCTCAATCAGGGTTCAGAAAAAAAACAGAGTACCATCGACCTGCTTGTTAGAATGGAGTCTTATATAACGGATGCTTTTTCAAGAGGCAGCATTCTGATGCTGTTTTCTTTGATATTGAGAAAGAATATGATACCACATGGAGGTGTGGTATCCTTAAACAACTCCATGATTGGAGCCTGCGGGGCTTTCTCCCCAGGTTTGTCGAGCAATTCCTCATGTGGTGCACACTACGTGCAAAAGTTGGAAATGCCCTATCAGAGCCCGTAGAGCAGGTTGATGGTGTGCCACAGGGAAGTGTCCTCAGTGTCACCTGCTTCTCTGTGGCCATAAATAGCATTATTGCAAATCTCCCAACTGAGATTTCCTCTATATGTGGATGACTTAGCACGTATCTGTTCATCGCCTAGACTTCCATTTGTCATCCGTAAGCTACAGCAGGTTATAAATACCGTAGCTGATAATGCCTGTTCCAAAGGCTTCCGCTTTTCCGCAGTAAAGACCAAGGCTGTCCCCTTTTACAATCATAGATCGGTGACATGGGACCCTCCCCATTTGTCACTCTACTGTGTCCCTGTCACCTTAGAGCCCCATTTCAGATTTCTAGGGGTGATCTTTGATTCGAGGATTTCTTGGAGGCCTCATTTGGATGCTTTGAAAAGGTCTAGTCTGAAGAGAATGGACATAATTAAGTTACTGTCACACACTTCTTGGGAAAGTGATCGACGCACCCTGTGGTTTCTGTATTCAGTATTGATCCAGTTAAAGCTGTACTATGGGTCACAGGTGTACTCCTCTGCCTCGCCGTCCATCCTTAAAAAAATAAATACTGTGTATAACCAGGGTGTGCGCCTGGCTTCTGGACCCTTCAAGTCCTCACCTGTGTGGAGTTTCTATGCAGAGAACGGGGCTCTTCCTCTTCTTTTTCACAGTCTCAAGTGTAACATCAAATATATTTTTAAACTTGAGCAAATACCATGGTCGTCAGTATATGAGTGCACGTTCAATTTGCGAACAGTGGCAACCGGCTGCAGGTGTGCCTACTATTCTTGTTTCGTGTTCAGCAATACCTCCATCCCTAGTCCATGAGTGCCTTTTTTCCCCCTCCTCTTCGGTATCTTTTGAACAGTGGCCATCTCTACCCCGGCCTCTGGGGCTCCGATTTGGGGACCATCTCTCCTCCCTGGGTTTTTCGTATTTGCTCGTGGCTGGTCAGAAATGCCTCCGTTACAGGGAGGCGTTTTGTTGGGCTCCGGCTCATGTTGCGGTCCCAGTCAACGAGGGGGTTGATCGGCTGGCCCGCTCGGCCGCTCTCGAGGTGACGGATGCATCCCCTTTGCCCTTTAGGAATTCCTACCCCGTAATCAGGGCGTATGTCTTTTGTTCGTGGCAGAAAGAATGGGATTCGTTCCTCTCTTCTAAGCTGTCCCTTATTAAACGCTTTGTCTGTTCCTGTTCCTCTAGCTCTTAGAGACTCCGGTCTTGGGAGGTTACTCTTTGCTGGTTGCGAATTGGACACACGGGACTCACCCATGGCTATTCAGTTTGGGATGGAGGCCGAGTTTCCACTGGTTGTCCCTTTTGCGGTGGCGAGCTGTTTGTGGCACATATTTTAGTAGTTTGTCCCCGCCTTGCTTCCCTACCCTTTCTGGTGTCTCCTTCATCACTTTGGTTATGCCGGAAGATGTTCTCGCTGCGCTCTCCGTGGACGACCTTTCTGACTCTTTTAGCACGGCCCAGATGCTAACTCTAGAGAGTCGACTCAAACAAGGATTGAACCGCGTCTCTCGCTATGCACCCGTAAAGGGCGCGGCGATTTGGCTACCTGGCTGCCGTGCTGATGGGACTTAGCGCTCCGTCCGGTCCCAGCTTGGCATTCTTTTTCTTCTTCTTCCGCTTACCCCTATTTCGTCTTCTGTACCAATTATCTTGCCAGTAAGCGGCATGGTGATTTGCCTTCCTGGTCGCCGTGCTGACGGGACTCAGCACCACGTCCGGCCACAGCTTAGCTTCTTTTCCTTCTTTTATCATTTTGCCTCTGCACCCACTGGGGGGCAGAGTCTGCAGAACCGTGCCTTAGAGGAGGTTTGGTTGCCCTGGTCTTCATTTTGTTTCCAGGAGGTCTTAGCACCGCAGTCCAGAGAATCTCCGTTATGCGGCTCCACTGTTTTTAAAACGACAGTGGGAGTCGAAGAGCGGGTTTTCCCGTCTGGGCTGTATGGGCGCTCTTTTGACTCACGATGACGATTTGGTGCATGCTCTCGACTCCAGGAGCATCCCCAAATAAAATATATACTTATATGGGTAAATTTGACAAGCATAGCTCCCAGGTCTCTGGTCATCGTGACTTGGACCCAGACGGTAGACGCTTTGATCGTTTTTGGTCAGAAGTCGACCCTGAGTTGGATTACCACTGATTTTTAGTCTTGAAAGCGAACTATACCCCTCTTAGTAAGGCTGACATCTTCGACGTCTACGAGGATTTTGTTGATAAATGTGGCGAATCTGCCCTAATGTGGCCACGTAATGATGGCGGATTGATAGTCGAGGCGAAATCAAGCGAGCAGCATCAGTGGATTAAGACCCTACAGTCTTTAGCTTCTGTAGACATGTCCTCTGCTTCGCACCCGACATTTAACACCAGCAAAAGGTGTTATCCGATTAGAAGAGTTAATATATTACGATGTTGACAGGCTGGTATCCAAACTTACCAATTAGAAGGTTGAAAGTGCCCACCGCACTCTCAGGTTTGTGAATGGCGCTAGCTTACCTACCACCGCCATAATCCTGACCTTCAACAGATTTGAACCGCCCAGGTACGTTAGGACTGGTTATCTTAACATCCAAGTTAAACCTTACGTTGAAACCCACGGCGATGCTTCCATTGTCAACGCCTTGGCTATGTAAGCAAGTTTTGTAAAGAGGCAAGGTTGTGTGTGAATTGTGGATCGAATTACCATGGGACGCCCTGTTCTCAACAGTCGTGCTGCCCTAACTGTGGTGGAGAACACCCTGCAACATCACAACAATGCACTTTCTTTCTCTATGAGAGAGAAGTCACTGACATTAGAAACAAGAACAGGGTCAGTTTTAAAGAGGCCAGAAGAAGAGTAAAGGAGATGTATGTCCAACCGGGTGTGAGCTTTTCTGATGCTCTGCATTCTACCGGGCCAAAGAAAGGGAGGAACCAGAGACCTCCTACTGGTTCTCCTAGCCTGACCAGGTAAAAGGTCCTTCCCGTCCTAAACGTACATTTTCTCGTGATGAACACTCTTGGTCAGCACCTAACAGTGCTTCTGAGGTTACCAATAAGAAGAGGAACCTTCCATCCTCTCCTGGTTCCCCAAGGGTGGTTAAGCACCTTGCTACCGCTCCAGAACATGTGTATGTTGATCATATTGGTCCTCAGGTGTTATCTATTCTACTTCTGGACATTCACCCTGCCCCTAAAGGACCAAGCTCTTCTTCAGTTCCAAAGCCAGTTATCATTTCCCCCTCCCACACCCCCCGCCCCTTGTTGATACTGCTTTGGAATTCCTTTGATCCCTGAATGAGAAGGAACCAACCTTTGCTCCTTCCCATGAGCCAGCTGCTGTGGAGGTTACCCCCTCATCTGAGGAGGACTCTCAAAAACTGACTCTACATCCTTCTATATCAGCATCGAATTCACCACTTTTGCCGATGCCCTTGCTACCACCATCGCCTCTACCATCCCAACCAATACCACCAGCTGTGTCAATATCGTCTGTTCCCTCGATGCCTGAACTGACTCCTGGAGTTGCTTCCATCTCTGATTCTCCAGTGAAGACGGTTCTCTCTTACAGCCACTTATCAAAATATGATGCGCTACCTCATAAAGAAAAACCAAAGGCAAAACTCAAGCTTCCGATGCCTCCTTTGTCATACTCCAAGATTAAGGCTAGTATGACATGAACTCTTTCCGCTGGTAGTTCAAATCCATAATCTCCTACCCCTAAGTGTAGGAAGAAATCTACCATTATGCTTAAACGGTAATAATGTTTCCAATTATTCATTAGAACCTCCAATGTCTCTTCCCTAAATGGGAAGAGTTCAAGCTCCAGCTTAAAGATTACAATCCCGATTGTATTGCTTTACAGAAAATTTGTTTTTGTACTCGCAGAGTAGCCAACATTTCAGGTTTTGTCAGATATTATAAGAACCCCGGAGAACCAATTCATGGTTTTGCTGTTTTTGTTATCAACAGGGTTCCCCACAACCAGCTCTCTCTTAACACAGACCTGCAGGCGGTTGCTGTCCGCCTGTTTTCCAGTTGCCATTATTCGGTCTGTTGGCTGTATCTTCCTCTTAGTGAGGAAAGAGATACAGCTGTTTTAGCTACAACTCCCTCCTCCCTTTTTATTGATTACCGACTTTAATGCCCGACACCCCCTGGGGGGGAACCATGATAACAACCCTAGAGGAAATACGATTGAAAGATTTCTAGGCACTTATGATGTCTGCTTTCTTAATGATGGCAGCCACACATCATTTCACATCCAAACGAACAGCTTTACATGTGTGGACTTGTATCTCTGTTCCCCAAGCTGTAGAGCTAATTTTTACTGGGCAGTGGATCCTGACTTGCGAGGCAGTGATCACTTCCCCATTGTAATAACACCATGTACAGGTAGTCCTCCACCACCTAGTTAAAGATGAAATACAAAAAAAAGCAAACTGGCCTAAGTTCAGGCACCTCTTGAGCCATTATGGGTCCTACACTCATGAAGATATTGAAATGGCTATTGATGATCTTCTATCCCACGTCAATCATGCAGCTAATTCATCCATACCGCTCTCCGGCTCAACTGCTCATGGACCACAATTGCCCGGGTGGTCTGCTGAATGCTCGAGAGTTGTCACTGAATGTAAACAGGCTTGCCGACGTTACCATCGGTGCCCCACGATGGTAAAGAAATAGCTCGTAACCGAGCAAGGGCAGCATGGCGACGCACCCTTCGACGAGCTTAAAATACCTCGTTGGATGGTTACATCGCATCGATATGTTGTTGGACCCCTGTATACAAAATCTGGAAGAGGGTCAAAAAGCTATTGGGGAAATCCAATGGCTTCACAGCTCCCAACATTGTTCGGGGGGGAGAACTGTTGAGAGACTTGTTCCATATTTCCGATGTTTTGGCCGGATCGTTTGCTAATATTTAAAGCCCAGACAACTATTCCATCCAATTCCAGTGCTTTAGTCTCGAAAAGGAGCAGCATCCTATCAACTCTATGTAGCCTAACATGGATAATGAGCCTTATAACCGGCTCTTTTTTATCCATGAGCTCCATAATGAAGCACTGTGGATTCATCCCTCCTCTCACATTTGCGCTTGACATCTATAACTTCATCTGGATTAGGGGCTGCTTCCCTTCTATGTGTAGGGAGGCTGTGATTTTACCTTTCCGAAAACCAGGAAAAGATGGGTCGGAACCCATTCATTACCGCCCCATTGCCCTTACTAGTTGTCCATGTAAATTGTTTGAGAGGATGATAAATACAAGACTCGTCTGGTTTTTGGAGACAAACCATCTTATATCTCCCTCTCAATCAGGGTTCAGAAAAAAAACAGAGTACCATCGACCTGCTTGTTAGAATGGAGTCTTATATAACGGATGCTTTTTCAAGAGGCAGCATTCTGATGCTGTTTTCTTTGATATTGAGAAAGAATATGATACCACATGGAGGTGTGGTATCCTTAAACAACTCCATGATTGGAGCCTGCGGGGCTTTCTCCCCAGGTTTGTCGAGCAATTCCTCATGTGGTGCACACTACGTGCAAAAGTTGGAAATGCCCTATCAGAGCCCGTAGAGCAGGTTGATGGTGTGCCACAGGGAAGTGTCCTCAGTGTCACCTGCTTCTCTGTGGCCATAAATAGCATTATTGCAAATCTCCCAACTGAGATTTCCTCTATATGTGGATGACTTAGCACGTATCTGTTCATCGCCTAGACTTCCATTTGTCATCCGTAAGCTACAGCAGGTTATAAATACCGTAGCTGATAATGCCTGTTCCAAAGGCTTCCGCTTTTCCGCAGTAAAGACCAAGGCTGTCCCCTTTTACAATCATAGATCGGTGACATGGGACCCTCCCCATTTGTCACTCTACTGTGTCCCTGTCACCTTAGAGCCCCATTTCAGATTTCTAGGGGTGATCTTTGATTCGAGGATTTCTTGGAGGCCTCATTTGGATGCTTTGAAAAGGTCTAGTCTGAAGAGAATGGACATAATTAAGTTACTGTCACACACTTCTTGGGAAAGTGATCGACGCACCCTGTGGTTTCTGTATTCAGTATTGATCCAGTTAAAGCTGTACTATGGGTCACAGGTGTACTCCTCTGCCTCGCCGTCCATCCTTAAAAAAATAAATACTGTGTATAACCAGGGTGTGCGCCTGGCTTCTGGACCCTTCAAGTCCTCACCTGTGTGGAGTTTCTATGCAGAGAACGGGGCTCTTCCTCTTCTTTTTCACAGTCTCAAGTGTAACATCAAATATATTTTTAAACTTGAGCAAATACCATGGTCGTCAGTATATGAGTGCACGTTCAATTTGCGAACAGTGGCCTCATATGATAGATTTCCATCCCTGGCTCGCCCCTTTGCTCTGCGCATGGCCGAGTGCACAGGATGTCTAAGGGAGTTTTCTGTTATTCCATTTTCAATACCAAAGATTCCCCCATGGCTCACACCACCTGTAGTGGTATGCAACGGGCTTACTAGTAAGCTCAAGGATCAGTTCTTGCCTGTAGCCTTGAGAACCATGCATGATCAACACTCCTCCCACCATCGGCCTAGCACCTTTGTGTTCATCCATGGGTCCAAGTCATCGGGCAAAGTTGGAGCTGCTGCTGTCTTCCCATCTCAAACAGCATTGGTTTGTCTAACAAGTGCAGCTTCTGTTTTCACAGCAGAACTTGTTGCCATTTTTGCTGCACTCTTTGTTATTACTCCTATGCCATCTGGTTGTCTTATCATTTTCTCTGACTCCCTTAGTTCTCTGGAGGCACTGAGTGCTTTTGGTTCTAGCCATCCGCTGGTTTCCAAGATCCAGCGGTGGCTTTTTTATCTTTCTCCTATTCATAAGATTTCTTTTTGCTGGGTGCTAAGTCACGTGGGCACCCAGGTAATGAAAGGGCGACATCATTTGGGACACCCTTATCAGCCCCAGGCCCACTTCGTGATGTCTATCACATCATCACCGAATATGTAGTCGGCTTATGGCAGAAGATGTGGGATAAGCTTCCTCCCACCAAGCTCCATTCCATAAAACTTTCAGTCCTCCCATGGCCACATACCATGAGACCACGTAGACTGGAGGTTATTTTGTGCTGACTGAAGATAGGCCATTGCCGCCTCACTCATGGGCACTTGATGAATGGGCAACCCCCACCTTTGTGCATCCTGTGTGGGGTGCCGCTGTCCATCCTTCACATCTTTGCCGAGTGTCGCCTTTTAAGAAATCTTGGGAGAAGGGTCTTCCCTTTCATTACTGGGCAGATGGCCTCCAACAGGTTCTGCGGGGCATCTCGTCTGAGACTCATGTCTCTTTTAGTGTGAATAGAATTTTAAAATTTTTAGCAGAATCTAATCTTTTAGCCAAAATTTAATATATTGTTTCATGATTTTATATTCTCTGTTCTTGTATCTATTGTTGATCCATATATAGTCTATGTTTTTATCCTTTGTCAAGTTCTCAATAGTTTATTTTTTATATCCTTTTACACCCCTTGATGGTTTTAAATTCCTGTACTTCCATTCTATTGATCTTAATTTCATAGCTATATTTTTGTATATTCTCCAGATGTCTATGTTTTTATTGAGAATTTTCATACAAATCACCCGTCCTTGAATTTGGCTGCGGGCTCGTCCGTTTGGGCTTTGGAGCATTTATTCTCGGCACTATTCATTCTTTCTCTCGCTATGCCGAAGACCATAGGCTTCGGTTTTCCTTGGCAAGACTAAGGTAGTGCACTTCTGCCGCCATCCACGCTCCACCCTGACCCAGACATATTTCTTAATGCAGTGCGGTATTTGAACAACACCTCACCTGGAAGGCTCACATTCGCAGCCTTAGGGTCTCTTGTACCTGCGCCAAGGATATTCTTCGATCCGTGACGTTCAGAGCCTGGGGCACTGATAGGGCTACTAGCTTACTTTTTATCAATCCTTTGTTGTTTGAAGTGCGAATACGGATGCGAGATTTATGCATCCACAGCCGAACGTGTATTGCAGAAGGTGTCTCAATCCACCACACCGACCTTCCCCTGGAAACCGGTGCCTTCTGAACTTCCCCCATTGAGAGCCTACTTGTCTATGCTTGGGAGATGCCACGCGCTCTATGCCGTGCACCGTGTATTATTCGCCCCCTACCTCAATGGCTAACAGCTCTCTCTGAATCCGCAGCAGATCTCAACGTTGCCTATGCCGTTTGGAGTTTCTAATCATACCTTTAGCCCTCTGGGCTTAGGGCTAGGAAACTCCTTCGAGAGCTAGCCATACCACTCAGGCTGGTGCCGTCACTGGTTCTGCCCAGGATGCCACCATAGAGGGTACAACCTTTAACTATTTGTCACCACGCATCGGCTCCCAAAGCTTCTACAACACTGGGAGTATTGCGTTCGATATTTTTGGAGCATGCTACGTGTCACTCTGGAACTGGACCAATGTATACGGATGGCTCCAAGTCCTACACGTGGCCGTTTTGCACGCCGTATCCCATCTGTTTAGAGTAAGAAGGGCTCTGCCAGGCCCTGCATCTGTCTTCATGGCCCAGCTGGTTGCAATACACCGCTCGATCCGGTAGATAACGCGATGTGCCACGCTCGGAGACCGCATTGTGGTTTATAACGACTCACAAGCGCCCTGAGTGCTCTCAGGGCATTAAATCTCCGCATTCCTTGGTTCGCGATATTCCTGACACCACGGTTTGAGCGAGCTGGGCGGATGTCGATATTATCTTCTGTTGGGTTCTGGAAACATAGGAATTGCGGGGAATAAGTGTGCCAATGGGGACGCCAAAGAGTCGCGAGGACTGTTCGACCAGACCAGCGTTTCGCTCTTCCTCACACCGATTACATGGCAGGAATACGGGCAGATCTCCAGGCTGTTTGGGAAAGAAGATGGAGGACGGTCGAGGGAAAGTTCGTGCCATTGCGCCTCGACTATTCCCATGGTCCTACCCCCCAATGCCGCGACGCTTCACTTTGCTTTCTATCGTCTCCGTATTGGACACACTCGCGGGACGCACCGCCATTTAATCGAGCGCTGGCTTGCGCCCTACTGTGAAGACTGGGTTGTCCCCCAGACTGTTCAGCACATTCTTGTTGAATCTCCCATTCTGGGCGATCTTCGAACACGTTAGTTGTCCCGGCCTCGGGATGGGCTGGGTCGCTACCGCCTGTCCCTTGTACTCGGGATGGGTTCGTGCACATTGACTGGTGGATTTATTGAATTTTGGGGAGAGAATCCCATTTATTTACCTATTTGTTTTTTTGTTATTTGTGTAGTTCGCACGTTCCTGCGCCGGAGCGAGGCCGACCTCCACCCGACGCTGGAGCTTGCTTCCTGCCTCTTGCCTTCTTCCTTTTTAATTATTTTTTCTTATTATTTTATGTTATTTTAAAGTAGCCTAATACTAGCTAGTGGTGAGTACGGCGACCTATGCCCAAGTAGGAACTCTTATTTTTTCACTTTCAGTGTACCGGTCCTGCCTCAGTGAGATGCGTCATTCCGTGTCTCAACCACGCTTAGTTGGATGCTGTGGGTGCACGCACTGCGGCTGCCTCGCGTGATGGTCTGGTCTTTGCAGCCTTGAAGGGAAAATCACGAAGGCAGCCACTGTTTTTAAAACAACGCTGCTGTTTGAAGATGTAGGTGGCTTTCCCTTCCTTTGAGGGTCCGCATAGGGTGAGTGGTTGCTTAGGTGGGTTGCGCTAGGTGCGAGACTGCCCTTCCCCCCTTAAAAAAAATTAACATTAGTATATGGAGAAAATTAAACCAAAAACTACCTCGCAGAAGTTTTTTTGACTTCTGATTCGCGTGCTCCTGGATCTCATTCTAGTTCTTATCACTTTGTTGCGGCAGATCTGTTTTCCTCAGAGGTAGACCCAATTGGACAACCATCGCTTTTTAGTCCTTAAATGGAAATATTATATTCCCCTATCAAAACTTAATATTTTGATGTCAGTGAGGACTTCGATGAACGGTGCAGAGAACTCCTTCACAAGTGGTCCCGTGATGATGGAGCCCTAATAGTGCAGGTTACTTCCCGCCCCCACCATATTTCGTACAAGCTATCAAGACCCTTGCTCGCTCTGAGATTGCTGTCTCATCTCATCCACCCGTAAGGGGCGCGGCGATTTGCCATCCTGGCCGCCGTGCTGACGGGATTCAGCACCCCGTCCGACTCCAGCTTAACCTCTTCCTCTTCCTTCAAAACACGTGTTTCCCCTTCACTTTCCTCGCTTTTCATACAACCTCTCCCACAACTTTCTCTGGTCAACCTATAATTTCACATGGTAGATGCTGACCTTATTCTCAGCCAACCGTCGCGGAACTGGGCTGAAGGGGGAGGGGACAACATCCTCTAACAACCTGCTTCATTCCCACCCAAACCTTCCTCTCATCCCTTTTCCTTTTCTCTTCACAAGGTGGAGCGCCATGCTGAAGGACTGCCAGGTCACCAGGTGGGAGTGGTGGCCTTAAATGGCGGCACTTGGCTATGCCAAGCCCGTACCACCCATTGCAGAGTGGGCTACTGCGAAGGGTCACCAAGCCCAATGATGAGTCTATTAAAAACAAAATCCCCTTAATTTCACCCGCATCTACCGTCGGCGCTGCCCTCGGGCAGTTCCACAGGACAATGGAGCCCCCCTTCCCCTGTGCTCGCGCAGGGGACCCTCTAAATTGCCCTAACCGGAGAGGAGACTTACTCCTCTCATTCGTCTATGGGTGTAGGGGACTCCCCCTTACCCCTGTCTCTGGAGGTGCTTTCGGGCACCTCCCTGTTTCCAGCCGCAGTCCCCCCTTTGCTTTCCAAGGAGACTACCAAGAAAGCCAGCAGGCATCCCGTAGCCGAGCGCTCCCCATTGAAGTGGTTTGGTAGAGCAAACCCCCTTAGCGGGAGAAGGAAGCCAGGCACCTTCGGTCGATTCCCTCAAAAGACCTGCTGGCAAGAATATTGAACCTTGCCGGGGTCAAGGCCTGTGCCTCCCAAGATGAGACTAAAGACACGGCTGTCAGTAGGACCTGCAATGTCCAGGGGAGGTGGATGGCCAACTGGAGGCCTCCCCTCCTCCTGAGATAGACATGGTCCTTGAGGCAACCCAGCCTCACACGTTAGAGCCTTCCATGGGAGCGGAATCCGGGCTCGGCGCCAAGCACTTAACTCGAGTCCGCCCCTATACAAGGTCCTCCTCAAACGGCTAGGGTTTCCGATGTAGTACAAGAAGGGG
Organism: Ceratothoa steindachneri; assembly: GCA_963969495.1. Taxonomy (NCBI): domain Eukaryota; kingdom Metazoa; phylum Arthropoda; class Malacostraca; order Isopoda; family Cymothoidae; genus Ceratothoa; species Ceratothoa steindachneri. The sequence continues at coordinate 36,028,181 of OZ018328.1, read as the reverse complement.
AGGGATCTCCTCCCACCGGTGCCCTTGCGACTGCCTAAGACCTTCTCCATCTCGGAGAAGGACCTGGCTGAGGCCTGCCCATCTGGCCTGGGGCCCCTGCCGGGCGAAGGGGAGAAGCGGTTTCATTCACCGCCCTTCTCTCATAAAAAAAAACAAATAGTAAAAAGACTCGGGGCTCCTCTCCATCTGCGGGGGCTACGGGGACGGATACGTCTGATGGTATTTCGGTAAGTGACCAAGCCAAGATCGGCACATCCGGCCCCTCTGCCCTTCCCCCTCCCCAATTTCGGAGCTCCTGCCTAAGACTCAAAGTGCACAGGGCGGAGCCTCGATAACATCAGGGCCCCTCATTCAGATGTTACCTGGCGTTTTCGAGCCCGCTGGCTTTAAACGCTTCCTCGTTATTCGCTCCACTGATGGCACCATGTTGGCCAAGGGCAACATAATCCATCAGAGGAGAGGATTAGCTAGTGTAATTGGTAGAGAGCCGAAGGTGACATGTTTCTCGGACGGGAGCCTTCTGGCGAATGCGGTGAATCCCTCCGAGGCGGCCAAGATAAGTGCTCTTTGGACACTTCATGGCACCTCGGTGAGTGTGACGCCTCACTCACCATGAACTTTGTGAAAAGAGTAGTTTATGCGAGGGAACTCGTTGACTACTCCATAGAGGACATCACCTTAGAGCTTGCTGACCATGGGGCGGTCAAGGTCAAACGTGTGATGAGAAAACAGGGAGGGGCCTCGAGACCCACCCCTACACTCTTCGTTACGTTCATCTGTGACAAGTTCCCTGAGTCGGTGCGTGCCGTTTGGTACCGCTATCGCGTGAAGGCATTTCTGCCACTGCCGCGGCGGTGCTATAACTGTCACCGCTTCGGCCAAAAGAATCGTTCATGTAGACGTACAAAGTACGGGGTCACCCGAGGTATGTGTAAATTTCTCCAAGGCCGCACACGATACTCGTAAGTCCAAATCGTGTGTGGCTAAGTGTGTCAATTGCGGAAAGCCGCATTCCGCTTCTTCGCGGCAATGTGGTGCATATCTCCTTGAGAAAAAAATCCGGGCTCTTCAAGCCCAGGATCGACACTCATTCCGTGAGGCTAAGGAGTTGGTCCTGGCGCGCCCGGCTCTGCCTGGGACGTCTTATGCCTCAATAATTAGAAAGACACCCTCTGCTCCTGGCCCATCCAGGCCACGGAGCACGGTTGTTTCCGCGCACATTCGGAACCATTCTGAGTGTTCTACTAGCCCTGGGCGCTTCCCTGGTAAAGCTGGCCGCACAAAGGGTTCACACCTAGCACCGGCTAAAACCAGGGCTTCCCCCTCTTCCCCCAGCGTGACCGTTTCCCGTAAGGCGAAACGGCCACGCGCCTCCACCGAGTCGTTAGACTCACATAAAGTAACACCTCTAAAGTTGGTCGCCAGGCCATCTTCCGGGGTTCCTAAAGCTCTTGCCCCAAATGAGGACAGCAAGAAAGGAGCTTCGGCTCATTCGCCCATGCCTAGTGGTAGGGTGAGTTACTCGGAGACGGTCTATCCTCGAATGGAGCCTCCCGCCTCCGAAGCCGCAACGCGCGCCTAAGTTTTCGGGGCGGAGGGAGTTAAAGATTCGCATGGCGTGCCTAATCTGCTTTCAATAAGTCTTCAAAGGCGACAGTGCCTTCAGTGATTTGTCCGGCAAATAGCGCCCGGGGTTCTTCTCCCGCGAAGCGTACGGCCATTCCCATGAGGGTCTTCTGTTCGAAGAGGGCCCCCGCCTCTCCTCCGAGCAAGGCCTGGAGGGCATATTCCTTCAATGGAATTGCCGTGGACTCTGGGCCAATTGGGAGGAGCTGGGGAGGCTCGTCTCGTCCCGTTCCCCGCTAGCAATTTTCTGGAGGAGACGATGCTAGGCACGTGCCCACTGCCCGCCCTCCTGGGGTATAAGGCTTTTTGCGACATCACCACCACGAGATGGGGGCCGGGCCGGGGGATGCGCGGTTTAAACCTGGCATCAAGTCTCCATTCTTCTTTTCACTTTAGATACCTATTTTCAGGCCGTGGATGTGCAGCTTCACCTGGATAGGAGGTATACTATCATTTCTGCGTACATTCCACCGTCAGCTGACTTCGACGCGGAGGACTTCCGCCGCGTCGTGGCACGGCTGCCGAGGCCCTTTCTCTTGCTTGGAGATCTGAACGGCAGGCATCCTCTCTGGGGAGATTACTCAATAAATCCCAGGGGACAAGTCCTTGCCGATATGATCGAAGAGCTTGAAATAGGTGTCCTAAATGTGGATGGGTTTACGCATCACTGCCTGAGAACCACTTCATTTTCTTGCCTTGATCTATCTTTGTGCTCCCCGGATTCACAGCCTGATTTTGATTGGTGGGTGGTCGATGACCTACATGGTAGTGATCACTTTCCCATTAAAATATCATTTTCAAGTGCTTGACGCGGGCACGGGGGCTTTCATTTCAGGAAATGACTAAATTCTCAATCTCATTCGAGGAGGTTAGGTCGGTAGATGAGGCCGTTGAGTTCTTCGGCAACCTCGTCTCCGAGGGCCTGACCACTATTCCCAGAACGTCTGTCCATTTTGCACGCCGACCACTCCTGTGGTGGCCGGCCGAGTGTGAGACGGCTCTTAAACAGAAGCGTTATGCCTAAATGCGCTATAAGCGTCGCCCGAACGCTTTCACTGTCGGTGAATTTCGTCGGGCAAGGGCTAGGTTCAGGTATATTTCGAAGCACGCCCGCCGCTCTTCTTGGTGGGCATACGTGTCTTTACTTAACGGAAAGACCCCTCTAGCAGAGGTGTAGAAGTGACTTAAAAGGATTCGGGGCAAGTTCTCGCAGGACCTTCCCTCCCGTTCTCCGGTAGAATGGGTTTGCAATCTCGGACCCCACGTCCGTGGCAGAATCCTTCGCGACCGCTTTCTCCGCATTCTATATCCACGATGCTGCTTCGCCAGGATTCAGTGCACGTCGTGATGTCGCGGAAGGCTGCCAGCTGGAGCCCTCTCCGCCCCCAATAGAGCAGGAAGAGGGTGTCCCACAGGGAAGTGTCCTCAGTGTCACAATCTTTTCCCTGAGCATCAACGGCATAACCTAGGTGCTGCCAGAAGATGTTCTCGCTACGCTATACGTGAGCAACCTTCGATCTCTTTTGGCCCAGATGCGAACTCTGGAGCGTCGACCCCAACAGACATTGAACCACGTCTCTCGCTATGCCAAAGCGCACAGTGTCGTGGTATGACATTACATTATATCAATACCATATTATATCTATTGGGAGCGACCAATAACTTAAAGGCGAACCGACCAGGAACGGAACGCCACGAGTTCCGACGCGCGGAACAGCGAGATAAGAGTGCAACGAGGTCAGGTAAAATTTGAGAAATTGCATAGCTCAAAGTTATTTAAAGAGGCCTGTACAAAAATTTAATTTTATTTACATAAAATAGGAGAATAAATGGGAAAAATTAAATTGGTGAATGAGGGGGGCAATTGCAGAGTTATGCGTCAGACTCAGAAGTTAGAAATTAATTCGTTACAGAAAGAGACTATTTAAATGGGGAGGATTAACTCAAATGGATTACTGAAGGGGAAGAGGGGTTGGCTTACGGAGGATTCTCGTTGAAACGTCAGGGTAAGGCTTCACGGATGTCTTCTGCAGGCAATAAACGTGAGGCGAGGGCGCTCGGAGCTTCTGAGCGGGAAGTTAACGTGATGACGGTTCTTCAAAAAGGAGGGGGGAGGCGGTAACGTCCGGTCCACGGGAGAGTATTTAGGTTACCCGAAAACGAGTGGCGTACGAGGAGGCCTTCCACAGGAGTTGATGAGTGGAGTCGGAAAAATCGCTCGGTAGAATGGTGAAAGGGAATTACCTCACTGGCTGGGTCTAATTCCAACACACAAATAGTTCAGCCATCACCTTGCTTTGTTGTTAGCACCTGACTTGGAACTAGGGGAATCTTCTTGGGTCCGGGCGAGACTCCTCAACTTTTTGTCTCCCACATGGATGACAAGCCCTATATATATATATATATATATATATATATATATATATATATATATATATATATATATATATATATATATCTGAGGCTCCCCCTGCGGAGATGGGGAATTCAGCGCTACTCTCGAATGACCTCGAATCTTCACGCCGAGGCGGTTCTAACCCGCGTAAAGGTGGTCCGTGGTGGTTAGGGGGGGAGGGAGGCTTACCAATTTAAGCCTAACCAAATTCTAGAATCTTCTCCAACGCATGGACTTCACTTCCGTGCTGGAAAAGAAATTCCCCGTGGAATTCCCCCACACATCTCCCATCCGAAAGATGATGCTTTACAGAGCAGTTGCATATGAAAGGATTATACCACCCGTCGAACTAGAATTATCAAGGGTGTTGGAAAATTCTGACCTCTTACGACAGGTGTACACACAAAAAAAAAACGTTAATCTGAGCTCAGCGGGGAATTTACGGACATAAGCCTCAAACGGGTCAATTCTAGAGACAATTTAACTAGTCCAATTTTCAAAAAAAAAAAAAAAAATCACGGGAGAACATTAGCGATATTTCAGTGGAACCCCCCTCCCCAAAAAATGATACAATTAAATGGAGGCATGAATATAGGACTAATGACTAAACTTAGTGGATAAAAAAAAAATCATAATTAAGAACACTAATGAGATAATATATACAATTCACGTGGAAAACCTTCGCTCCAACCGGAGTACCGATGAGGTAATCAACGGGTCCTCTAGCCTCGAGGACCTAATAGGGTCCCTTCCACTCGCTAAGGAGTTTGTTGCTTTCCGTGGGAAGTAGTACCAGCACCTCCGCGCCAGGCTTGAATTTTCGTTCTCGTGAATTAAGGACAAAATATCGTAAATGGGAATATAGACTTCCCTCTTTGTATTAATCTCTTTCGCAAATAAGAAGATGAACTTCCCGCAGTGTAGTCTCTCTTTTGTGAATGGAAAGTTAAACTCCCCAGTATTATATCTTGTAAATAAAGAAACGAAAATCCCAGTGTACTCGATCGGTGAAGGAGCCTTTCGATACCCCCCAAACTTTACCTCCTTTACCGAGAATACACATGCAGTATCGTGTGCTGGATCCGAGCTCTGATTAAGTGCTTAAAAATTCGAAAAATGGATTTCAGCTGTGTTTATGTGCAAACGGTTTGAGCGTTATTAACTTTTTAAATATAAGGTGGTGCTGATTGGACAATTATTGCAGTGTTTATGTCTAAAAGTTGATTTGTCAATTTGTTAACGCTAAAGTCTGTTATTCCAAAAATGAGCATAAGTATGACGATTAAATGTATCTCAATCCAGATTGGTTGAATTTTGTAGTATTATGAGTAGATGAAATGACTTTATATAGGTCTACTTTTGTGGAAAACTCATTACAGCTTGCTCGGAAATTTTGAAAATATTCACTGGCAGTATACCTCAGAAGCGGCAAAGGAGGAAAAGTTTTAGGAAAATTTCCTCAACCCGTCCGAAAATTCACCTTTGTCGCGAAAGAGAAATAATACCATCATTCACTCCTCACTAACCTCATCATTTCCCTTTCTATAGGGCCCGCTTAAGCAGATGACTGCCTAAGCCCACAGCCCTGCCCCCCAAGTGACCTGCTACCAGATGTTAGGAGGATTTGCCATTTATTTTTCGTCCCAACTATGCCGAGCAGTTGCATTGGCATAATTGGGGGCATTGGAGGAAGCTGGTTTGAGGATTAGCCAAACAAATAGTGTTACAAATACAACTTTCACAGTAATATACGGATAGGAGTCTCACCTCAAGAACATATAAAGGACACCGAGAAGAAAGTGCACCCCCTCTTCAAGGGGCGGCACCTCAAATATGGCGGACTCTAACGCGCCAAGAGTGCCGCTAAGGACACTGGCTGGCAAAGAAAAACCGGATAAGGGAACGGTTTACCAAACCCTATTCGGGGAATTAAATGTCGCCGTGCTCCGCCTGCTGGACGGACCGTCAGGCTATGTCGCTATCTGCGAGAAAGAGCAGGACATAGAAAAACTGACGAAAGAAGAATCAGTCGAGGTATTAAGAGGAATAAACCTCCAGCCTACTACCCCTCCCCAGATACAGGCACACAGAAGTGTGGTCTGTCGAAAGTTGGATCCTTGGATAGGCCAACATTCAAAAGAGGAGATAAAGGAGGAAATCACGAAACACCAACAATGGGCAAGAATTGCAGAGGTGGTTAAATTCAAGAATAGAAGGGACAACACTGAATACAGCCATGTTTTTAAAGTTGTATTCAGTGACACCTCCATGGCAGCGCGGGCAAAAGAGAATGGCATTCTGCTATTCAATGCCAAAATAAGCGGGGAGCAGATTGAAAGAGGGGAATTTACCCCTATCCAAATCTGCTTCCGGTGCTTCAAGCTTGAAACACACGCGACGAAGGACTGCAAGGAGCAGGAAATCACCTGCTCCAAATGCAGTGTCAAGGGCCACGGCTGGTGAGAATGCCAGGCAAAGGAGGAACGGTGCCCTAATTGTGGACTAAGACACGGAGCTATGGCTATGTCATGCCCCCAAAAGAAGGAATTAGTAAGAAAGAAAGAGGAAAACAGGAATGTGGAGGGCGTAAGGAGAGCTAACACCTCCTACGCACAAGCAGCCAGAACCCCACCTGCTAGAACAAACGAGAGTGCCCCAGCCCCAAGAACATACTTGAAGGTTGGGAGCCAAATTTCGACTAAGATCCTCACGTGCATAATGTATGCTCACGTGAGAAATTTAACAAATCCAGGATGCTTCTCAACTGAGCTTAACACCATGCTCAAGAGGAACGGTCTAGGGAAACTCTGATTTCCAGACAACCCTCCATCGGGGGATGTGCTGCAACTGCAGTACGAACCCGAGGAAGAAGCACCAGCAACCCCATTCCCTCCAGAGGTAACAAAAGAGACTACAAGAGAAGAAAAGAAAACCCAAGCCCCCCAAATAAAAATTAGCAGCAGGGACCCTAGGATTGAAGCCCAGAAGAAGAGAGAACAAAAGGCGAATAAAGTTGCGAGGAAGATAAAGGAGGCAGAGGGAAACCTCACAAGCTCCGCAACGTCCTCGGAAGATGAAGAAGTAGTAAAGCCCCAGCCCCCCAAAGCAAGAGCAAGAAGCACAAGCAGGGGTAAGGCTCCCCAATTGCCCAAAACCCTAGATGGAGAAGAGCTTAATATGCTCTTCTTCAAAGCGGAACACACCCCTTTCCCAGAAGACCCCACCATAAGGGAGATAGTCGAAGGGGTAAAAACTGGGCAGTTGAAATGGAGTTTCGACGCTCGAATACAAGAGTCTATAGTTGACGAGGCACTCATGGCCTCGACGATAAGACTATACACGGATTACTGCCTCACAATCAGTGAAGCAGAATTCACAAGAATAAGAAACGGGAAGAAGAGAAAAGAGAGAAAGTGAAAAAGGAAGACACACACACATACAAACACACTTATAATACAAAAACACTAAATTAACAACATAGAAAACACCAGCAACAAATTAAAAATACTCACAATTAACACGAACGGTTGGGTTGAAAAATCCATCCTATACGGAAACATTTTCCGCATGATGGATCCCGACCTGATACTCATATCTGAACACGGTGTAAACACAGAAACAAACACAATAAAAATACCAAACTACACTGTGATCACAAAAAAACACACACAAGAGAGATACGATGGCGCTGCTATCGCTATCCGTAAAAACATAAAATTTAAAACACTTCCAGACTTAGAGGAGTCCTTTGTGGCTGTTGAAATCCCAACCCTAGTTGGAGCCTTAACCGTGGCTGCGGCTTACCAACCCCCCCCCCCCCCGCCGAAAATACCTGCCCGTTCCTAACCTATATACCATCTTTGGACGAGGAAAAATGGCATTGCTGGGTGGTGACCTAAATGCCTGTTGCGCAGCTTCAGGTTACAGTCACACCAACCAGAGGGAAAGGAACCTGGAATTACTCATCGAGAGAGATAGACTCCAGAGAGTAGGACCAGACTTCCCGACTTACCTAACGCATCATACGGCAACAAAACCGGATGTTGTATTGGCAAGCGAAAACTTCCCCTTCAACATCAGCAGCGTGCCCGGTCCTGTGGTACCGAGTGACCATGTCCTCATTCTAACAACCATTCGCTGGTACCGATTCTCAGCCAGTGCCACTTAGGAAGAGTTACGCGAAAGCTAACTGGTAGTTATATAGAGAGATGCTCGGCGAATACCAACCTGCCGACCTGGGTGACGCCAATCTCGAAGAGGTGGACGAGGAGATAAACACCACCACCAATCTCCTCGTACAAGCCAACGAGAGATGCGTCCCCAGGATCTCCTATAAAATGCTCCCACAACCTAGGTGGACAGACGAGATGAGGGACAACGCTCGGGAACATAGGGTGATCCTCGAGGAAATGGGTAAGCCAGGCCCAAATAGGAAAGGACAGCCAGAATAAGGCAACTAAGCGAGGAACTTAAACACATTATGACAGAAAAACAACAGGAAATCTGGAATGACATCATTGGTAGACTGGATAGGGAGGTCAGTCCACAGAGTTTTTGGAATACAGTCTGAAGACTAAGGGGACTGCCCACCAAAGCCAGGATGAAGCTAAAAGATGGAGAAGATCTCATTGAGGATCCAGAGTCTCTCGAAAAAAAGATTCAGGACTCACTGGAAAAAGATTTTCGCTATTTCCCCTGAGGAGAACGACGACTTCGACCTGGACTTCGAAGACCAACTACTAGACGAACTCGGCACAATGATACATATAACTCACCCCCACCCGCAAGTGTCTCAGGATAGAGAGATGGTTGGCAACGGTTGCCCGATAACCTTTGAAGAGACCATGAACACCATAAGGTCCTTCAAGCCAAGGGCACCAGGCTGGTCCAGGATCACGAAATGCAATCTCGTGAATGCCCCGAGGCAAATCATTCAGGGACTGGTCAACACCATGAATGCTTCCCTGAATGTAGGCTACTTTCCGGACGGGTATAAGATGGCAAAAATCATCTTCATCCCGAAAGGAGGTAAGCCCCCGGACCAGTTGGCAAACTTTCGCCCAATCTCTCTTCTGGAGATGCTCGGCAAGATCTTTGAAAAAATCATAGCGAACAGGCTAAAAGCTCAACTGAGCGAGTTAGGAGCGCACAACCCCCAACAGCATGGGTTACGCCAAAAAAGGGGGCACCGAGACGGCCCTAGCACTCCTAACGGAAAAAATAGCCTATTGCCGTGCAAGTAAGTTCTATGTAGACATTGTGTTGAGGGATGTACAGAAGGCCTTCGACAAAGTCTGGCTGGAGGGATTGCAATACAAGATCCTCAAACTCCAGCTAGATCCAGTCCTGGAAAGGATCTTTTGTGACTTCGTCATGGACAGGAGGGCATGTCTCATGATAGAAGGACACAGAGGACCCGAATTCGAGCTAAAGTCAGGTGTTCCTCAGGGAAGTTGCCTGAGCTCTCTGCTTTACTTGGTCTTTACCATCGACCTCCCGAAGCGGGTGCATAGGGACACGATGTATCTGCAGTTTGCAGATGACATCACCCAGATCGTCCTGTGCCCAGTGAGGAAAGCAAGGGAACAGGCAGCGCGAACAATAGCGGAAATTAACAACATCAACTAGTACGAGAGACGCTGGAATATAAGAACAAACAGGGACAAGTTCAAGATCGTCCCACTAAGCCGTACGTTGACGGACCCCATAATCATCGAGGGGAGGAGATACAGCTACTCCACCGAAGGCACCGTCCTGGGCCTAAAATTCTCCGATCACAGATACGCGAGACACTATACGGAGAGGCGGAACCTGGCAAAGAGAGAAATCTCCAAGCTATACAAGTTTAGAGATCTTAGCTCGGCCAACATCAGGAAGATATACCTGATGTATGTCCGGGCTAAGCTCATCGATCCCGCAGTAGTGACTCAAGCGGCAAACAATTCCTAAATGAGAAAATTGCAGAGAGTGCAAAATACAGCATCCCTACTGATAAACAAGGTCGGAAGGCGAGAACGCCGCCGTCAGAGGGATCTCCATATTAGAAAGAAACTAGACCCTATCAACATCTTCACCAAGAAACTGGGAAGAAGGGTCTGGTTAACACTTACTAATGATGTCATACCAGAATTACGGGGAAATAGGGGGCAGAATGGGCATCCCTGCACGACTCCGTGGAAAAGTCACAAGAAGCACCCGATTCCCAAGCACCAAACACTGTACACAGGAAATCATAACAGAACTATACACTTAACAGATACCAAAGATACAACACAACTGTAACGTGAAAAACAGAAAATACATAATACCAAACCCTAAAAACACAGGTAAATTGCCGAGCCGGAAGCTAAAAAAGGCTTGAATGCTCAACAATTATCTTACAAAAATAAGTAAAACAACATCTGACACACGAACAATAAGAAGAACACGCTGCTACACGTAAATAGAACAATACATGATAAACAATACATAACACAATAAGTAAAATATGATAACAAAAAATAACAAGTCTGCGATGCCCTCTTACTAGGGCCCCCCCCCATCTTAAAACTTTTATTTTTTCACCTACTTTTATCTACTACTATCCAAAATCTTTCAAAGAGTGTAATATACTATCATCACTCAGTACAGAAAAAGTTATCATTAATATTTAAGAAGAAAAGTTGTCATTACTGTTCGCCATTTCGAGGTTTATTCCAGCTATTTACGAAGGAATAAAGAATACAGCTATATATATATATATATATATATATATATATATATATATATATATATATATATATATATATATATATATATATATTCCTTTATCCTAAGAAAGCTCGCTGATCACCTAACCCAGCTTACGAAACTACAAGAGAGAATTCGTTATCGAGACCCTATTTCTGGTGACCCCTCTTCGTCGAACGAAACGTGATCAAACATCAAAATGGATTCACAAAACCGGCAATAAGCTGCTCATTTCCTGCCACACCAAGAAGTGGAACAGGCGAACGCGATCTTCATCAGACCTCCTGTTTTTAATGAAGCAGCAGTTTTAGGATGGTTCAAATTTGTGTAAGAGCAATTTCACATCTCAAGAATACAACGACAAGAAACGAAATTTTACCATATTCTGGCTGCGTTGCCTCCCGAGACGGTCGTTCGTCTGCAAGCTACAGTCCTCTCGTCACAGAATTACTCGCTCCTACGACCAGAAATCGTGGGACTTTTTGAGAGGACGAAACCTGAGATCTTCGAGAAGTTAATCGCGTCTTCTCCGCAGACCAGACGACTTTCGGTAAATCTCGAAGAGCGACGGAAGACAGCTCTGCAAGTTGGAGTGTGGGAGGACTTGGTGAGACATAAGTTCATCCAGTCTATACCTCCAAACATCGCCCCCATCATCGCCACGTAAAAGACTTAACTCTTGGCGAATTGGGGAAACTGGATGATGAACCCATGACGTCTTACAAGGCACAGTGTTATAATATAAAAAAATAGTGAAACTAGTAATAATGGTTCGTTCTCTGATATAAGTGCTCTCAATGTCAACCATCCAGTAAACAATGCGCAATTTAAAAATTCGAGTTCAGTGCCCGTCAGCGTATATCCTATTGGTAATCAATCTAGGTTTGTGCATAATAATTATGATAGTGATAATAATTATTCAAAAGGTGTATCGTTTGGGTTACGCCCCTTCCGTCGTAATCAAAAACCAGTGGTGTGCCGTTCACATTTATACTTTGGGTCGAGTGCGAAGTATTGTAAACCGTGGTGCAGTTGGCCAAAACGAGGTGAGAACTTTCAAATTCAGCCATCGTCTAAACCGTCTTTCCCAATCCTCTCAGAAAACGAGATCGGCAGGCCGCTGTAAATGCGACGACCGGCGTGCCGACTCTTCCCACTGTCGCTGCCCGTATTAATGAGATTTAGTGCTAATTTCTGACAGACACTGGCGCGAGCGTGTTCTTAATTCCATTTAATATAGTGCAATTATGTGTGATGCATAAATCGTGTGTTAACATCGCAATGGCTAATGGAGGGAAGATAAGAGTGCATGGAGAAGTCAAACAAGAAATAGGCATCCCTACCCTGCGACGTTCATTTAGATGGACGTTCGTAGTTGCAGATATTGCGTCGCCATTATTAGGAGCCGATTTTCTTGCTCATTTTAACCTCTTAGTAGACTGTGCTCGTGGTGTCCTAATTGATAACCAGACTAGCCTAGTTTCTAAAGTGAAACAGTAAAGCCAACCAGTGATCTCGTTAATTATTAATGACCTCTCGCATTTCCCAACTAATTGCAGGACAGTTCTCCGCAAATATGAGACTATATATAACCCGAAGTGTGCTGACATTAGTTCACCACCGGCTAATTCCGTTGTTCACACCATTGAGATGGGTGACGCCCTACCAACTTTCGCCCGCCCAAGGACACTTCCAATGGAAAAACTACAAATTTCAAAAGCAACTTTCTAGACTCTGTGAAACAAGGTGTGGTGTGGCCGTCGAATTCTTCATGGTCCTCACCCAATCACGTGGTGCAGAAGAAGACCCCAGGCGAGTATAGAGTTGTGGGTGACTTTCGACCCCTCAATGCGATAACCAAACCCGACAGATAATCCCTGCCAAGGATTCAGAGCATGGTATACCATCTCCATGGCAAGGCAGTTTTCTCTCGCCTGGATTTAGTCCGAGCGTACCACCGGATTCCAATAAATCCAGCGGACATTGAGAAGACTACTGTCTCAACTCCCTTTGGGCTGTGTGAATTTTTAAGGCTACTGTTTGGTCTAAAGAATGCTACTTGCATCTTCCACCACCATATGGACAATTTATTTCGAGGCTTGTCGTTCGTTTTTGTCTATGTCGACGATATTTTAATATTTTCGGAAAATATAAACGAGCATGTGGAGCATATGGATCAAGTTTTCAAAATATTGGCAGAAAACAACTTTCAAATTTCTAGGGAAAATTGCGAATTCATGAAGGAAGAAAACGATTTCTTGGGCCACCATGTCTCAGCTACAGGACTGAGCCATCCAGCTAGGAAGGTCTCTTAGGGCACCGAAATACCCTTAACAACTGATTTCAAAGAACTTCGTCGATATTTGGGGATTTTAGTTTTTACAGACGTATGATGCCTAATTTTGCTGAGATCGCTGCCCCTCTGACTAAACTCGCACGGCTTCAACTTAAGGCTCGCCAACTTGACTGGAATGACGCTGCGTTCAAAGCATTTGAAGCTACTAAGGAGGCCCTGGCAAACTGCGTTAAGTTACGCTACCCATTACCCAATGACGCTATGTACCAATTGGTAACGGACAGATCCTAATTTACAGTTGGTGCTGCGCTCCATCAGATGGTGGATGGGTCTCCCCAGTCAGTGGCATTCTTCTCCGGGAAGTTGGGTAAAACACAGCAAGCGTACTCTATTTATGACAGTGAACTGCTGGCTGCGTATCTTGCTGTGTTTCACTTCAGGCATATGATCGAATGTCATCAAGTGACTTTATGCACGGTCCACAAGCCCCTAGTCTCTGCCTTCTCGCCACTACGTGCAAAAACGGACAGGCAACAACGGAACTGGACCGCAATCTTAGAGTATCTCAATAACATAGCTTATGTACGTGGTGAGGACAATGCGGTTGCTGACTGCCTATCTCAGAATGTCAATTCGGTCCAGGTGGACTCATTTGATCTTCGTTCTTTGGCAGTAGCACAAGAGCATGACGAAGAAATGAAGTCGTCGCGATCTGGACTAAAAGCATTTCCCTTTCCAGGTGATTCCCAAACTCTGGTGTTAGGTAACATCTAAATACTCACGACCATTTGTTCCTTCACCCTGCAGATCAGCTATTTTCAAGCAAATTCATAATATTTCACATCCAGGGATTAAGGCATCGCTTCGGCTGGTGAAAGTGAAGTATTTCTAGCCCAATATGGACAGAGATATACATTCGTGGACTCGTGAATGCCTCTCCTGCCAATCTGCTAAAGTAAATCGCCACATCAACTCCCCAGTCCTGCCTATTAGTATGCCCACTTCGAGGTTTGAGACGGTTCACATTGATATAGTTGGTCCACTCCCGCCGTGTACTCTGTATGGGCAGTCATACCCCTCTCATAAGCGGTACCTGCTGTGCTGTCATGTATAGACAGAGTCACCAGGTGGATTGAAGCAATACGGATTCTAGATATCAGTGCTGCAACGGTTGCTTTAGCCTTCTTGGGCGGCTGGATATCCAGGTTTGGCGTTTCCTTATATGTTATCACCCACAGAGGAGCTCAATTTGAGTCCGAACTCTTCAAAGAATTCTCGGCCCTCGTTGGTATCCATCGCTTGTGAACCCCGGCGTACAGACCTACCATTAACGGGATCGTGGAAAGGTCGCATTGGATTTGAAGGGCTCTATAATGGCTCGCCGACAAGGTTGGTTGGTGGCCCTACCAATCGTTCTTTTGGGCATCAGGCCCTTGCCTAATGATTCGGGGGTTTTACCCTTTACAGCGGTCACAGGAACGACCCTTCTTTGCCCAAAGCCCTTGATCGCCTCTTCTTCATCCAAAGCCGATTCGAGATTCATCTCTGAACTAGCAAATACCATGTCGCAGATGGATTTCACACAAATCTCTGAAGGCCCCCTGCACTGGGTACCGAAAACGTTTGTACCCAGGGAATTAAGTGACGCCACGCATGTGTGGGTCCGTGTTGATCACGTTTGGAAGCCACTAGAAGCGCCTTATGCAGGCCCGTTCCGTGTTGTCAAACGCGACGACAAAGTTTTTAAGTTAGAATTCTCGGGTGGCCATCAGAACACGGTGTCTATAGACAGAGTAAAACCAGCTATATTGCCTAATGTATATAATGAGAGAAATATAAACTGTTCGTGACCATCAAACAATCAACCCATTGTAAATAGTCCTTTAGAATTAGATACCCAGCAGCAAAATGAGGAAGTATCATCGGAAGGTAGTGACAGAAATTACAGTTACGTGGAATCTGTTCCAAATACCCAGGATAATGTTAGTGAATCGAGCGTTTATACTCGTTCCGGTACACGCGTAAAATTTGCGAGAAATTCCTCATACCATTATTTTTGAGTACGTCATAGCATATTAAAATATGTTTATATATATTTTTTTTTTCTCATTCTAGCATATTTTATTAAAAGCGACCGCTAGTTTCAAATTAATAATTCTTTTTTCAATCTTCTCGATTTGTCTTATATTCACCTTTTCTTCATTATTTACCCTTTGGATAAGCAAACCGAAGTTCATCTGGGAATGATGCTTGTTATTTTGCCAAAAGTAGAAGTAAATCAATGTAATTTAGCACTTTCTTTAATTTAACCTACGCGTTTCGATACATCGAGTATCATCTTCAGAGTTACGATTGGGAATTATTACAAAGTATTCAGTTTATATATGTTACAAAATGTACTAACAAAATTACGAACGAACCTATACCTATACACGTATAGGCAGGTTAGATCCAGGTGATAAAAGGTCGGAGAAGTAGGTAGCCAGAGAAGGGAGGGGGGGGGGATTAAGCTGCTTTACAAAGGGGATTAGTGGCTAGGGGCAGCTCTGAGTGCACCTTGCGCTGGACAGGACTTAATTGAAGTTAGACTGTATGTTTAAATTCGGTTGCTTCTCTTGGATATATATATATATATATATATATATATATATATATATATATATATATATATATATATATATATATATATAGCTTCAAGGAAGAGCAGTTGGGGCATGTTCCGTGTACTTCCTGTTTATATTTTTTAGGTGCAGCGTTGTTCAGATGGTATGACATTCTTCTTGAGAAAGTGGTTTTGGTTATGCCGATATACGAGTTAGGTAGCAGCTCACAGTATCCTAGTTTACATGTGTACTCGTATATCAACGCGGAAAGGACAAAGAACACATGTGTCCTTTGTTTTGGATGTAGCGGGGGTTGGGGTCTATTTTTCATGAAGAGTGTCGAAGTACGTTTATTTAGATAGTAGATGATTAGTGCGATCTTTTTCTCGGCGTTTATGGGTTTTATTCCTCGGTCTATAATGTCCTTGGTGGCTCTTTCATCTGCTTGGTGTTCTGTGCTCATAGTATTCTTGTAGAACAGTTTTCTAATATCCTAATTATCTGTATTCCTATTGTTCTGGGGTTCTGAGAGGTACCATCTGTCCATTTTTATTCTTATTGCATAATCTGTTATTTACGAGTACCTGAGTGGCTCTCCCGAGTTCGTTGTGTGTGTCATTCCATGTGGTGCAGTGGGTAAAAGCGCGATTAATGTACGATTGATAAAAGAACGAAAATACAAGTGCACTCGGTCGGTGAAGGAGCCTTCCGAATTCTCCCAAACTTTACCTCCTTAGCCGAGAATACACATGCAGTATCGTTTGCTGGATCCGAGCTCTGATTAAGTGCTTAAAAATTCGGAAAATGACTGACTGACTGATGTATATAGAAAGAACAGAGATGGATCACTGTGTAACACAAGCGATCAGGTAGTCGTAGAGGAAAAGGGTACGGAAATAACTTGAGAGGGGATAGGAAGAGTCGATAGGTTGGTGGTTAGACACCGATGCGTGGTGTAATTGGGTGAGCCTCAGGGTGTTCGTGACTGGACGATGGTTAGAGGGCTAGTCAGGAAGGAGATCATGTTTGCTTAGTCGGAAACGCGTTATTCCTGATGCTCTTAACTTAGGCGTAGAACCGCATGGGTTGCGGGTGGTCATGGGCTGCGGGGTATTGCAATGTCATCGCAACATACCGTCTTGCTTGTAGTGCGTTGTATATGGGATCTCTGGCGAGTTTCCCCAGTTGTTTAGTGAGTCTAGTGTGAGCGTATGTGTCGAGGGGTGCTAATTTGTTGTTGTTGTGTAGTGTGGACATTCTTGCGTACAAGGGAGAGCGGTAAGCGCGCTTCAGAGCAGAGTTCTGAATACGCTGAGCCTTCCTCTGCCACGTGACACTCGCACCTACGAGTGACAGTGGGGCGTACGTGAAAAGAGGTCGCACTAGTGTTTTATATATGTAGGTGTAACTGTAGTTTCTTTCCCGCAGGGTGGAAGCTGCGCAGCATTTTGCTTTGTGCGTGCGGCTCTTGCTTGTGTTATGTTCTGGTGAATATTGAACTTAAGGGAATTGCCAAAAGTTACCCCAAGGATTTTTGTATGTCGTGTGTAGTCGAGCCTTGTTGGGTTTAAGTGGTTCCTGTCTGGTGTGTGAGAGAAAATTTGAAGGTTATGCATGTAGTGATCTTTTGCGCCGAAGACTCATCTGTGCCTTCTGAGGATTTGTGGCAATCAGCCATTTATCCTCGTATTCTGTCTTTTCGCCTAGTATTATTTGTGCGTGGTGCGCGATCTCGTCTGGTCCACGGCCGCTGACGAGAATGGTCTCGTCATCAGCGTAGGACACTGTGTATGTGTGACAGCAGTTTTCAAGTGGGCGTGGGGTATCGTTTGTGTACATGATGCAGAGTGTAGGTGCCAGTACGCTTCCTTGGGGAACGCATGAGTGTGGTGTGAAAGGTTGTGAGAGGATATTGTTGTATTTTATGTAGCATCTCTGTTCAGTAAGGTACTGCGAGAGGACCCTTCTGGTGCAGAGGGGTAACTCCGTATTGTTGGTGAGTTTCCAACGGAGTCCCTGGTGACACACCTTATCAAAGGCCTTCTCCACGTCTTTGTTGATGGAGGGTGTCTTTTGTCGTAGCTGGCGTTTTTTTTTTTTTGTATTCCCTCGTGAACGAAGGTCACAGCCTCCTGAATGGAACGGCCCCTCCTGAACCCATATGTGGGGAGAGAACCAGTCCCTCTCTTCCAGGTAGTCCCGTAAGTGGCACTTGATCATACGTTCGAGTATTTTGTCTAGGTGCTCTAATAGAGCAATAGGCCTGTAATTGTTTGGGTGTTTGGGGTCTTTGTTCATTTTGTGTAGCAGTATGTTGTAAGAGACTTTGAATATTTTGGGGAAGTGGCCTGCGGTTAGTGAAGCGTTGAATAGGTGTGTAAGTGTAGGGTATATGTTTGCCCGGAGGTTGTGTATTTATGTGGCTGGTAGATTGGAGGGGCCGGTTGCGCGTTTTGTTGTTGTTTTAATGGATTTCAGCCGTGTTTTTGTGCAAACGGTTTGAGCGTTATTAATTTTTTAAATCTATTATGGCGCTGATTGGACAATTATTGCAGTGTTTATGTCTAAAAGCTGATTGGTTAATTCGTTAACGCTAAGGTCTATTATTCCAAAAATGAACATAAGTATGACGATTAAATGTATCTCAATCCTGATTGGTTGAATTTTGTAGTATTATGAGTAGATGACATGACTATTTATATAGGTCTACTTTTGTGGAAAAGTCAGTGCAGAAAAATTATAATTATTATTCAAGTTGTCATTACTGTTCGCCGTTTCGGGGCTTATTCTAGCTATTTATCAAGGAATAAAGAATTCAGCTATATATTTTCCTTTATCCTAAGAAGGCTTGCTGATCACCTGACCCAGCTTATGAAACACAAGAGACAAGAGAGAATTCGTTATCGAGACCATATAAGCTTAAAATAATGTATATAAAGTCAATTCTATAACTCAAATATGTAAATAAAATTAATTATGTAAAATGTAAAAATTGCTGAAAGATCTCTACCGTTTCCTGGAGCCTTGTTATCTTACATCTAGATATAACTTTTTTTTCTCCTTTCAATTCTTCAATTCATAACGATTATCTAATTATTTTTAGTAGTAAATTTTTACTTATTTGTAAAAAAACTCTATGCATATTGTTCTACAAATAAATTGTTGATATTCCCGGAAGATGAACTACCACTGTCGAAAGGAGTCTTGGAATAGGACTAAAAAGTTATTTGTAGGGATGTAGACCGGTATACCCGCTTAACCCTGATTCTTTTAGTTTATTATCTTCCGTTTCCTCTTCTCTAGATTTAAAAATTCTGGAACCACTTTTCATTAAACAAGTAAACCCGGAACTTAATGACTATTCTCCCTCCCTTAAATTGTAAATTATATAGTGAAATAAAGAAACACAACCAACCAAATCTCCCCCCCCCCCGCCCTACATAGCTTTAATCATGGCTAGTTTCAATCATAGTAATCAGTTGATATCATCAGCTCCAACAAAAGAAGGTTAGTTTCTGTCTAAAAGTTCTCAGTTTCATTTTTATTATTTGTGTTTATTAAAAAAAATATGTCCCATTGGTATCTAAATGATCTTCTATAAAAAGGTTTTCCCTTAGTTTCATGTTTTTCATTCTTATTTTGTTGCTTCACTATTTCTTAAATAAGTTTTAAACTTTCGTTTCCTAGTTTACTCGCATTTATTGATCGTTTGAATTACCTATATCCCTGTATTCAACTGTTTTTTATCTATTTTTTTAACTATCATATATTTGTATTTTTAACTTATATTGAACTGTTTGCTTTGCTTTTTGTTTTCCTTTCGGATTCCTGGCTTTTTTATTTTACTTATCTTTCAATTTTCATTGTTCGCCCTGCCCTTACAATTTTGTCGGTATTACTTTAAGTACAAATTTCTTTTATTCCTATTTAGCTTAATTCATGTTTATTATTCATATTTGTTATTACCGGGATTATTGTTTAAGTTTCAAATTTCAAATTTTCCTTTCTTGGTTAGACTCTTATTTATCGATCGCTTTATTCCTTGCATTTATGACATTGGTTATTAGTGGGATTGATTTTAGTTAATAAATCAGCCTAGTCGCTGTTTGAAAACCATTACCATAAATTTGTTGAATTGGATGGAATAGTCGTCTGCTAATATTTAGGCCTAACGACGAACGTGAACTGAATTTGGAAAAACTTCGGGCGCTAGGGATATAAGAAAACGGACGATAAACAATATATATATATATATATATATATATATATATATATATATATATATATATATATATATATATATATATATATATATTTATAAAATCAAAGAATGTACAATGAAATAATTGAATTAGGAAATAACTAGTGCGCGGTAATTACAATTATAAGTATAAATGATATAATTAAATTGAGAATTGTAGAGGGTATACACCGTGATTATAATCGAAATATGGATTACAAGATGGTATTGAAGGATCAGATTATAGGATAGTATTGCAGGTATAATTGATTTGTTAAAAGATGGGAAGTGTAGGATAGTATGGTTGATTTGTGAGGAAGGCAGTGAAATATGACGTAACGTAATGAATTGTATTGAGGGAAATGTAAGGTGAAGTGAGGTAAGGTAACTATGATGGACTGTTAATTGGGATCTTAATTCGAGATAAAGTAGAGCACGAATGAATGGGTGTCGCTTCAAAGCGGGTAGCTAAAGGCGTTCGTGCGTTTGTGTGTGTTGGTATAAGGAAAAATCTTTTACTAAAAGGATTTTGTGTGGAATACATTTTGAAAGTAAAATTGGTTTCCCGTTTATATGAGATGGGTTACAATTTGAATATATATACATTGATTAAATCGCCCTGATTATTTGATTGGAGAACATTTTAATATAATAAATTCCCTGGATGTCTTGCCATTATAGGAATGCCTTTGAGGGCATTGCTATAATACTCACCCCTAAGAAGGTCCCCCCCCCTTTTCCAAAAGATTACTACCAGTCCGATTAACACTGAAGTCTTCTTACGACGAGACCGGGGCGTGTGGTGACAGTGCCATTGGTTAGGCTGCGGGGGCACAGATTCACTGTGGCAGTGCCAGTAGCGTTGGACGAGGCACCGACACGTGTGAAGGTTGATGGAGCGAAGGTGATCCGCTTGCTGGTTCCTTCCGAGATGGCGTCAAGCGGAACGTGAGAGTCTTGAGTCCTGTTCTCCGCTGACGGGGTGACCAGTGGTGGAGCGATTTGCTCCTGACTAACCACCGCTGCCGATGAGGGTCCCTGCAACTGCAGAGGAGGAGGCGGCAAAACGGAGGGTGTTGTTTGATTAGTAGGGGTGGATCATGGGGTGGGTTGAAGATTGTTTTGGGGTATTACTTTACCATAAAGGGGTATAGTGGAAGAAGAAGTAGAAGGTAAAGGTGAACATTTTCTATATAGGCGGTTTGATGGCGTGTTACCATAGCAGTATGTGAGTGCGAGAGAATTGATGACATGTTGTCATAGCACTGTATGGATGCTGATGAGTCGGTGGCGTGTTTTCATAGCACTGTATGAGTGCTGAATGAAATGATGACGTGTTGCCATAGCACTGTATGTGTGCCGAATGAAATGACGGCCTGTTGTCATAACACTCTATGAGTGCTGAATGAAATGATGGCGTGTTGCCATAGCACTGTATGAGTGCTGAATGAAATGATGGCGTGTTGCCATAGCACTGTATGAGTGCCAAATGAATTGATGGCATGTTACCATAACACTGTATGTGTGCCGAATGAATTGATGGCGTGTTGTCATAACACTGTATGAGTGCTGAATGAAATGATGGCGTGTTGTCATAGCACTGTATGAGTGTGGAATGAAATGATGGCGTGTTACCATAGCACTGTATGAGTGCTGAATAAAATGATGGCGTGTTGCCATAGCACTGTATGAGTGTTGAATGAAATGATGGTGTGTTGCTATAACACTGTATGAGTTCCGAATGAATTGATGGCATGTTGCCATAACACTATGAGTGTTGAATGGATTGATACGATATGAAGTGAGGATTGAGTGTGTGTCAAGATGCAAAAGTGAGGAACTACCTGAAAAAGTGAAGTTAGGTGCAGGTGGTAGATGTTGACCCGTTTATCGTTTATCCCTTGAGTTGTTAGTTTAAAGGATGTGAATTTGAAGGTTGGGAAATTGAAATTTGAGGATTTGGAGAAAGTGGCTGAGTTGGGTGAAGTGATAAAACTAGAGAATTTGAGGAATGAAGATTTGATTGAGGAGTGGAGAATTTGTTGATGAAAAGGGAAGATTAGAGGAGTTTTGAGATAAAGATTGATGTGCTAGGAGTGGAGAGTTGAGATTAGGTGGAGTTACTGGTTGTAAATATGGGCAAGGCAGTAAATATATTACGGCTCGTGCACCATATTTGTTACGATACCATCACCTCTGAGTTGCTTGAGAGGGAAAGGAAACGTTATGCTTCTAGAGACTACTTAGCGCAGTATGTGAAGAAAGAATCATAACTGTGGCTACAAGGCTGTGCACAGTGTACAGCATTGGGCCCGTACCTTTGATGATACCAGCATAGACCTTGATGGTGTGGCAAGTTATAAGAATACGTGGAAAAATAAGGTTGAAAATTTTGCTGACTCTCACCTTTTGCAGTGGGATGTCCTCGTTGGTTTCCCGCATGAGAACGAGAGCGGGACCTGCGTCTCCGATCACCAAACCAGTTCCGTGCTCACTCCGTGATTCGCGCTGCAGCTTTAGCCGCTGGATGTCGGCTTCCATCCTCCGTATTGAAGCTTCAAGGTCCCTTGATAGAGAAGATGGAACCCTTGAACGCTCCGACCGGTCGTCTGAGGAGCTAGCCGTTCCCCGAACCTGGGAAATTGAAAGATTATTGTTAAATGGGCCGTGAGTTTGGCCGTTGCCCCAATTCATATAAGGACTCCTGTATAATTTGTCTACGGCTATAGCAAAGTCCTCAATGCTCGTTGGCCTCGAGCCTACGATCAGTGACCTGAATTCCTCTGAGACTCCTCTCATGAAAATCTCAGTGAGGAGAGGGCTAAAAAGTTCGGTTTGAGCAATTTTTACACTGATAAGGTCCTTCAGATGCGTTAGTAAAGAAGTAGGACTCTTATCTGCCATTTCCTGAGTGTTCAGGAGCTCTCTCAGGTCGTCTATTTGGGACCTGCCGTATTTGCTGAGGAAAGCCTCCTTCAGGCAATCTAGAACGCCAGCCTGTTCCCCCTTATTTAGAACTTCCCTGAATTGTATAAAGATACTTATGGGCAAATACTGAATTATTGTTGCAATTTTCTCTTCTTCGGTGATGTTCTGAGGCTTGAGGAGGAGGGACGAGACTTCCAACCATGCAATTGGGTCTGCAGGATTATATACAGGAAGCGAAAGGTACGCATGTGGCTGCCTGTGTGCGGACTGGGGATTCGATGCAGTCGGTTGGTTATGATGATCGGGTTGGCCGCTAACAGATGTCCTTATTTGTTGTGGTTGTTCAATCATAGTCACTATGTTTAATGTGTACTTGTGCTGGTTGAATGAATGTGTTGATGTGAGTGAAGTAGCTGTGGTTGTGTACACGTGTGTGTGTGTGTGTGTGTGTGTAGAAATTATTCACGAGAACAGGAATATGAAGAAATGAAAAATAATTAAGAGAAATAAAGGAAATTGTCTACTTGTTGTATATAGGGGATAGTATCAAATTAAAATGATATGAATTATGATCATTAGAAGAAGGATGCTAAAGATAACACGCAATATTAAAAATGAACACGTGAATCAAAATGCTGTTCTAACCAGGATAGCAGGGAAATGACCTGCGGAGTTCGAAAATTATTTTAATGTTGAAGTTATCTATTGATTGACGGGAGATTATTAAATTCTGGGCACCATTTTATAGTATTGGTTATTAGTGTGATTAATTTTAGTTAATAAATCAGCCTAGATAGCTATTTGAAAACCATTACCATAAATTTGTTGAATTGCTTAGAATAGTCACCTGCTAATATTTAGGCCTAACGACTGACATGAACTGAATTTGGAAAAACTTCGGGCGCTAGGGTTATAAGAAAACGGACGATAAACAAAATATATATATTTATAAAATCGAGAAACACAATGAGAGAATTGAATCAGGAAAGAACTAGTGAGCAGTAATGACAATTATACAAATGAATGATATAATTAAATTGAGAATTGTTAAGGAATACAACGTAATTATAATTGAAATATGGATTACAAGATGGTATTGAAGGATGAGATTATAGGATGGTATTACAGGTATAAATGACTTGTAAAAAGGATGGGAAGTGTAGGATAGTATGGTTGATTTGTGAGGAATGTAGTGAAATATAACGTAACGTAGTGGAGGGAAATGTAAGGTGAAGTGAGGTAGGGTAACTATGATAGACTGTGAATTGGGATCTTGATTCGAGGTAAAGTAGAGCACGAATGAATGGGTGACGCTTCAAGCTGTGAGTTAAGGGCCTGCGTTCGTTTGTGTGTTTTGGTATAAGGGAAAATCTTTTATTAAGGGGATTTTAGGGGAATACATTTTGAGAGTAAAATTGGTTTCCCGTTTATGTTGAGATGGGTTACAATTTGAATATATATAAATTGACTGCATCATCCTGATTATTTGATTGGAGAACATTTTAATATAATAAAATTCCCTGGAAGTCTTGCCATTATAGAAATGCCATAGAAGGCCTTGCTATACATTCAACTGTTTTTAACATATTTTTTTAATAGCATATATCCGTAAATTAACTTGTATTTAACTACTTGCTTATCATTATGTTTCCATTTATTTCCTCTCTTGTTGAGTTTGACTTATTTTAAATATTGTAACTAACATTGAGTTGTTTGTTTTTGCTATTTTTTTTTTCAATTTGGTCATCTAATTCTTAAAAAGTCCGCTGAAGATGATCATTGTTAAATACCGAAACGTCCGGCAAATAAATGTTTGGAGCTATCACATAGGTATTCATATTCCTCATATACAGTCGCGTATTTAGGTGGTTGGGGCATTGGGCCATGGCCTTCCCCTCAGGGAATGGAAACCAAACCCTTACAAAATAAGCACAGGAGGCCATGGTGAAAAAACCTGTTCTAAAACAAACTAATATACATCATTTCACCTGATTTACCATCGGAATTCAATAGTAAATATGTTTAATAGTCAATTACTTTCATATTTCAGACAAAAATATGCACATCATTAAAAAATGTGACATTTTTTTCCGGCAGCCATCTTTTGACGTTTTCTATCCCATAATTTATGAACGTGAGCTGTCTGCGCATGTCCACACGTGCAGAAACGCAAATTTTAGACGATTACCATCCGCCTGAGAAGAAATTAGACTTGAGAAAACACTTTTTATTGTTGAAAATTTCTCCTCAAACTTGGGTGAGAAAGATTTTGACATATATCTAACATTAAGCGGCCAATATATTTTTTCTAAAACACGATGACATGGGTATGGCATGGCTTTTCTAGTGCAGAAAACGGTTCTTTTTTATTCGTACTTGTATGTTTTCCCCATCTGTAAGCACATTCAAGCCATTTTTTTTTATTTTATCTGAGTTATCATCTATTCTATCGCTGTCTCCACGGTAAACAAATATGGCGTCGTATCTTGGAATTTAAAATCATTTATCTCTTTGACTTTAAATCATTTAGGAGCAATTTTCTGACTGCAAAATTACAAAATTTGGTGGTTTAAATCAGGGTTTCCCAACCGGGGGCCATGGCACATCTGAAGGGGGCCACAGGAAAATTGTAAGCTTTAGAGGGGCCACAGATCCATAAAGGGGGCCACATGACAACCTATTGAAACCCGAATTATTGTTAGGGCAGTACCTAATTTTAATTTATGCAGTTGAATTACATTTTAAAAATATTAATACATATATTTTCCCTTTTTTTAAATATTTTATTAGCATAATAGGATTTACATTAATCTATAAACAAATATTTTGCATCTTACAAGCTTATTCTGCAGCGCACTCTATTGTGCGCTTGATCGTTATGCGTCTGGCACCGTTGTTGGCTTTATGAAAATACTTCAGGTGGAACTTTAAATCCTTACAGTCTGTTTATCAAGTGGTTCGGCGTAATAGTATGTAAGTAGCTTTTATTTGTTTACCCTAATAAGGCGAAGTTGTAGTAATTTTACAACTCTCTGCTACCGATGAAGAAGGGTTTGAGCGCCTACTTTTGCATACAGAGGTGCGATGGCTTTCTAATGGCAATTGTCTAAATCGCTTCATTGCACTTTGGGATAGTGTTGTGTTATTTCTGGTCGGTAAGCAGCTCGGAGTAAGAATCATTGCTGCCAAATGTGACATATTATACCTTACAGATATATTTGAAAAGATAAATATCTTGAACAAACAGCTACGAGGTAAAAATGCAAATATTTTAACTTGCAAAGAGTCTATTTGTGCATTTATGGGGAAAATTAAGCTGTTCAAGACAAATATAGGGTGAAAAGAATTGATACAGTTTCCAACCCTCCGCACTATTGAGAGTGAGCTGAAAGAAGATGATTGTAGGGGAATCGTCACTCCCCCCCCCCTCCCCGTTCACTCGTGGTGGAGTCACAAGGCGGTTACCGCAAGGACATCCGGCCCAGGCCTCGGCGGGTCCAACGCGTGACCGCAGCACTGCACCACACGGTGCCATGAAAGACCCTAAAGGTCAAAATGCAAGATCTCCCCAGGAAAGTGAGATCCTGTTTCACGTCAAATAAGAAATTGGAAACGTGTTTCTCCCAAGCTCGAAGGCTAACGAGGAGCCGATGTAAAACTCGGTGGGAAAAACCGTTGGGCATAAGAACTCTCCTGGGGCCGTCCCTAAGACCCTCTCCCCCCAGCCTTACCACTCCCCCAGTGGGGTGACAAGGTATAAATGAGGAACACTGAGGAAAATCGTGGTAGTATAGGTCAGATTCCAGGTGATGAAGTCCTCGATTAAAACCGAGCTACCTAGACTGGATTGGTAGTGTACTTGGCTCGCCAGACAAAGAAGTACCTTGCAAGAGAGGCATGGCTACCTACCTTAAGGGGATAAGAAGAAGCTCATCCTCGAGCTAGTCCCTGGTTATCAAACCAAACGATAAGTTAACTTTGGTAAGTTCAACTTACTCTCGCCAGAGAGACTCCTCATATCCTGGTGCACCTTAAACACCAGGGGTATTCCTCGTCCTTGAGGAATTAAGAAAAGAAGAAGGAGGAAAAGGCTCCCCCCTCGAGCCCGTTACTCCGGGCCACACCGAACTCTTAAGTTAACTTGGTAAGGAACCAAGTTCAAATTATTCTCGTCAGAGAAACTCCCCTCGGTTATACTCGCCCTTGAAGAAGACTGGAACTAAGAAGAAGCTCATTCTCGAGCTAGTTCCTTGTCACCAAACTGAACTTAAGGGAACTTATTCTCGTCAGAGAAACCCTGTCTCATCGATCCTTGCCCTTGAAGAAGACCCTGCCTGAGTTCAGTCCTCGTCCATGAGGAATTAAGTAACGAAGGAGAAAAGCTCCCCCTTGAGCTCGTTACTCGGTGGTCACACCGCACTCCAAGTTAACTTGGTTTAAGAACCAAGTTAATGCAACACCAAGGTAGTCGCGGTCTCTCTCCCTCTCGCCAGAGAGACCACGACTACCTTGGTGTTGCATAAAGCACCGTAATTGTTCTCATACTTGAAGAACCCCCCCCCCCTTCTGGAACACCGTGTGGACCCCCCAGCTGCTACCCTCGCCAAAACGACCGTGTGATCTCGCCTATCTACATCTGGCTAGACGGCACGCGTCGTGAGTCAATAACATTTCTGAGGCCTTTAAATTCCAGTAGAGTCCGTAAGCCTAAATCTTATATTATTGTTGTGTGTAGAGAAATTAACCAATTTTTGAGGGTCAAACTAATTTAGGTAATTCTTGTTTATGATAATATTCAGAGTATTGCTGTAGTTAATGTTTAGATGTTGTGTATTCAATGGTTAAAGTTAAAATATAAGTTTATTTTGGGATTATTGTGTGTTTCTCTTATATCCTTACGTGTTTCGGAACGGCTCTGTTCGTTAAGATATTCAGATATCAATATATTAGCACTCTTAGCACTCTTATAACAAAAATGGGGGGGCATTCTACGACATATTATAAAAGTGGTGTCAGGTTTGTAGGATGTTATTAGAAAGAACCCAGCAGTGTCTAATTAAGAAAGAGCCAACACGTAAATGAATATCATATCAGGAATAAGAGAACTATTGACGAGAAGAAAATTGGTAGAGTCAGGTGTGGTAACAATCTGATGGTAATTGGTAGGTCAAGTGGTAAATTTGTTGTCGGGAGCGGTATTTCAATCAACATAGTTGTGGGATTAAGGGTAAGTTATGCTGAGTGCTACCTGGTGAGTAGTGGCATAATTACCTGAGAATACAGCAAGGAAAATTCGAAGGACCAACACAAAATGGATCCAGTCGAAAGATTCAACCTACAAGCCCAAATTCTAGGATTTGAAGGCGAGGATATGGATGCCTACATACTTGAAGAATTGAGAATACAAAGAAGAGAAGAAGAAGAAATAATAGAGTTTCATAGAAAAGGGGAAAATATAAAAAGAGAAGGGAAAAGAGAATGCGAAGCAATAAACATTTTGAGAGACATAAAATTAGAGAAAGACAGAATACAGGGGAAAATAGAAACAGAGGAAAAAAGAATGCTGAGAGGAGGTAAAACAAGCGAAAGAATAATACTGTTGAAAAGAGAAGCAAAAGAATTCGGAATAAGGATAGAAAGGGAAGATGAGGAAAGGAGAATAAAGATAAAACGAGAAGATGATGAAAGAAAAATAAAGATAAACCTGGAAGATGAAGAAAGAAGAACCCGACGGGAAAATGAAATAGCGAAAGCAGAAAAAGAAGCCGAGGAAAGGAGAATGAAGAGGGAAAAAGAACGTGCTCAAGCTGAAAGAGAAGACAGAGAAGAAAAGGAAAGATTGCTCGCACTCGAAAGAGCACCTGTCGAGAATCTGATAGAGGCCGAGGAAGTTGGAGCTCGGCCTGGACCTAAGAAAGGACCATCGAGGGAAACCCAGCCAAATGGGGTAACGATGGAAGAAGTAGAAAGTAGGGATGAGGTAGCGGCAGGAGTACCTAAGGGAAAACTTACGAGGAGAACCCAGCCAAATGGGGTTATCAGGGAAGAAGTAGAAGGTAGGGTAGAGGTACGGGCAGGTGTACCTGAGGAACTACCTGCGAAGAGAAGTGAGTCAAATGAGTTGACAAGGAAGGAGGAAAGAGGTGCTATTGCGATACACCCAGGTAAGACTAGTCAAATGGTAGACGCGGATGAGTATCCCCTACCCCTAGTACATAGTCTCCTCCCCGAACGGAACGTCCACGGAGTAACCGCTAGTGCGCCCATTAACGACCTCGCAGGGAAAAGTTTTTTCGATCCCCAAAGATCGAACCTAGACACGATCTTCCCGTGTACCTGGTTAAAGGAGAGCTATGGGACCCACGCTCCCATCAATTATGCCCCGCTACAACAGGCCGCTCTAGCCATAATGTTCAGTTTAAAGGTAGTCCAGTACCATAAGAAGGGTAATTCGAGTAGGTTGAAATACCGGTACCATTTAGTAACATACTGGGGTAGACTCAATAACCCGAACAGCTGACTCAGGCGCGGTAAAGTATTGGTATTAGAGCACCATTTTAGTATTAGCTACATCAAAGGAGCCGATACAGTACAGCTGCTCTATAGGCGGAGACGAAATACCATTGAGGGTTATTTCAGTACCTAATGAGCGTGAAACCATGTTTTCATTTGTTGCTCACGTTAATATTTATCGGTAGGATTTAAGTTCTCAAAAACTTAGGAATCTAAGGAGGTAGCTTGTTTTTTTTTGTTTTGTTTTTTGCAGGTAATCGACGCATTAAGGTTTTGTTATTTTCATGTAAAATTGTATTGCAAGTAGGTCTCGAACGACACATTGCCTGTGTAAACGCACGTGAGGGCGCTCATGTGTAAGGGAACTTAATGTAAGAGAAGGCTCAAAGAAATACAACTTTGATAATCTCGACAAGGTTGAGTAAGTTGTATTGAGTTCCCGGGAGAACCCCCCCCCCCATTAAGTTCTTCGATGGGAGGTGTGTAGGGGAATCGTCACTCCCCCCCCCCCCGTTCACTCGTGGTGGAGTCACAAGGCGGTTACCGCAAGGACATTCGGCCCAGGCCTCGGCGGGCCAACGCGTGACCGCCGCGCTGCACCACACGGTGCCATGAAAAACCCTAAAGGTCAAAATGCAAGATCTCCCCCAGGAGAGTGAGATCCAGTTTCACGTCAAATAAGAAATTGGAGACGTGTTTCTCCCAACTTCGAAGGCTAACGGGGAGCCGATGTAAAACTCGGTGGGAAAAACCGTTGGGCATAAGAACTCTCCTGGGGCCGACCTCAAGACCCTCTCCTTCCCTTACCACTCTCTCAGTGGGGTGACAAGGTATAAATGAGGAACACTGAGGAAAATCGTGGTAGTATACATCAGATTCCAGGTGACGAAGTCCTCGATTAAAACCGAGCTATCTAGACTGGATTGGTTGTGTACTTGGCTCGCCAGACCAAGAAGTACCCTGCAAGAGAGGCAGGGCTACCTACCTTAAGGGGCTAAGAAGAAGCTCATCCTCGAGCTAGTCCCTGGTTATCAAACCAAACGATAAGTTAACTTTGGTAAGTTCAACTTACTCTCGCCAGAGAGACTCCTCATATCCTGGTGCACCTTAAACACCAGGGGTATTCCTCGTCCTTGAGGAATTAAGAAAAGAAGAAGGAAAAGGCTCCCCCCTCGAGCCCGTTACTCCGGGCCACACCGAACTCTTAAGTTAACTTGGTAAGGAACCAAGTTCAAATTATTCTCGTCAGAGAAACTCCCCTCCGTTATACTCGCCCTTGAAGAAGACTGGAACTAAGAAGAAGCTCATTCTCGAGCTAGTTCCTGGTTACCAAACTGAACTGTAAGTAACTTATTCTCGTCAGAGAAACCCTGTCTCATTGATCCTCGCCCTTGAAGAAGACCCTGCCCGAGTTTAGTCCTCGTCCATGAGGAATTAAGTAACGAAGGAGATAAGCTTCCCCTTGAGCTCGTTACTCGGTGGTCACACCGCACTCCAAGTTAACTTGGTTTAAGAACCAAGTTCGACTCCCTCTCGCCAGAGAGACCACGACTACCTTGGTGTTGCATAAAGCACCGTAATTGTTCTCATATTTGAAGAACCCCCCCGTCCCCGGAACACCGTGTGGACCCCCCAGCTGCTACCCTCGCCGAAACGGCCGTGTGATCTCGCCCATCTACATCTGGCCAGACGGCACGCGTCGTGAGTCAATAACATTTCTGAGGCCTTTAAATTCCAGTAGAGTCCGTAAGCCTAAATCTTATATTATTGTTGTGTGTAGAGAAATTAACCAATTTTTGAGGGTCAAACTAATTTAGGTAATTCTTGTTTATGATAATATTCAGAGTATTGCTGTAGTTAATGTTTAGATGTTGTGTATTCAATGGTTAAAGTTAAAATATATGTTTATTTGGGGATTATTGTGTGTTTCTCTTATATCCTTACGTGTTTCGGAACGGCTCTGTTCGTTAAGATATTCAGATATCAATATATTAGCACTCTTAGCACTCTTAGAACAAAAGGGAAGGGGGGCATTCTATGACAATGATATTTTAGTATAGATTGATCATTTGGAGAAATTGCATAGTGATATGGAAGTTAGGTTCAGAAATCTTCTACAACTGGACATTCCAGGTTGGGTGGTAGACCCATTTGGAATTAAAGCAGCTGATATTGATATCAGATATACAAGAAAGCCTCATTGAATTACAGAGTGATCAAACTTCTCTGGCTAGATTTAAGCATGGTGTCAGGAACTTATGGACAAGTCATGAAATTGCTATGAAATACCCTTTGCTTTGGGACGAAGTAAAATTACATTTTATTGCTTTTCCTACTTCTTATCTGGTTGAGTCGGGTTTTAGTAAAGTGTCACACCTTCTATCAAAAGCTCGCAGCCGCTTAGAAATAGTAAGAAGAGGTGACCTTCGTCTGTCTCTAACAACTATAGACTCTGATATTGAAAAACTTGTGAAACTGCATGAAACACAAGGATCGCATTGAATGAATAAAGAGTTGATGATATATTTATTTCAAAACGACGATGAAGAATGGAGAAATAGAGCAGCAGCTGAACACCACAGAGGCCAAGCAGCGTGAAAAAAACCGAGCTGCTCTGCAGGCAGTGAATACTCTTTTCTATAGAGTTTCTGGTTAGATTAGGTCTACCGCTTCGGCGTCATCGAGATTCCGGAACCATGTTGCTCTATCCCGCAGGAACCGGGGCCGGCAATCTGAGAGCAACTCTACAGCTGATGGCGGTTTCCAACGATAAATTGTTACGGGAACATTTAACGACAACGTGTAGGAATGCCACATACATTTCCTCTCAAGCCCAGAATGAACTGATATCAGCCATTGGAACAGTGATTCAAAAATAAATCAGTGAAGAAACAAAAGAAGCCAGATTCTTCTC
Organism: Ceratothoa steindachneri; assembly: GCA_963969495.1. Lineage (NCBI taxonomy): Eukaryota > Metazoa > Arthropoda > Malacostraca > Isopoda > Cymothoidae > Ceratothoa > Ceratothoa steindachneri. The sequence goes on along the minus strand of OZ018328.1, from coordinate 35,995,937 downwards.
TCTTCTGGCGGACGAGATCACAGATGTCTCGAGAAAGGAACAGTTAACAGTATATTTACGGTACCTCCGAGGCGGCCAAATATGCGAGCCGTTTCTCGGTTTTGCTGAGGTCCCTGTTCTGACTGGTGTAGGGTTGGCTAAACAACTGCTACTGATTCTGATAGATTCTAGAGTTGACATTAGAAATATGGTTGACAGGAGTACGACAGAGCCGCGGCATTGTCGGGGAGCAAAAATGGTGTGCAAATGCACGTGCGTGAAGAATGCCCGTCAGCCAGCTACACGCATTTGGTGTCCCATGCGTTCAATCTATTTTTGCTGAAGGCGGCCGAGGTACCAGATATTAGAAAGGCAGTGATGTTGATGCACGAAATTGCGCTTTTTTTTTCTCTGGCTCAAATAAAAGATTACTCAATTTTGAAGAAGCTATCAAGAAAGAGTGTAATGAAACAACCATTCATGTCTGAAACTCCACTGCACCACTAGATGGGTGGAGCGCCAGGAAGCAGTTCGCATATTCAAAGAACTACTACCCGCCATTAAAGTGTAGATACACAAAATTAGCCTATGGCCACGCGCAGATTGCGCCGGTAAGGCGCTACTATTCTCTTCCGCCATAGACAATGGTGGATTCTTGGTTGCCTTAGAGGTACTTGTATCGGTTCTGGAGATCACCAAGCCACTTTCCGTTAAGATCCAGGCTGAAGCCCACGACATCCATAACGCGGTGGACAGTGTCCAGGACTGTGAAAAGGTCCCGAGACAAATGCGATTAGACAAACAAGTCTTCAGGGACATTTTCATGCATGCTCAAGAATTGTTTGGTGAAGAAATCTGCATGCCAAGAACGACTGACAGGCAGACGCAGACGTCCAATCATCCGGCCGAGACACCAGAAGTTTACTACAGACGTTCTATTTTCCTCCCGCACATCGACGACTGTATAAATCAACTAGATGAGCGCTTTAAATCGCACAGTGCGAAGGCATATGTGCTCAGTATGCTACTACCGGCATACTGTCAGGATTCCGATGATTCTAGTGCCCTCATGGAAGCCACCCAGTTGTACCAACCATTCCTTCTAGGACAACCAGAGTGTCTGAACGCTGAATTACTGCGCTGGAAGGCGTACTGAGCGCGACAGACGACCACGGCATGTACACCACCAAAAATAGTCGTGGATGCGCTGGCGGTTACTGCGACTCTCGGTACTTATTTCATGATATAAACCGCTTTGCGAATTTTCGCAACCTTGCCGGTGACCACTGCGACAGGCGAACGCAAATTTAGTGCTCTGAAATTGATCAAATCTTACCTACGGTCCACCATGCACGAAGAGCGACTGAATGGCCTAGCTTATCTGTACATCAAAAAGGACATTCCACTAGTTCATAGTGGTTATTGATGAATTCAGCCGAACCAACTGTAGACTGGTTTTCAAGTGATACAATACAATTGTGAAAAAAACACCGCTCACCCAGGGTTAAATTAAAAGACGCAAAGAAACTGCTGTAGATAAGATGTCAGCAATTTCAGCTATATTATATTTTATATGTATTTGGATAACTAAAATGATACTGAAATCATCCCAACTCCAAAAGGCCTCGCATAAGCTTTGCTTCATGCCTTCTCCCCTCAACAAAAATAATATGTTTAAATACACATTTTATTAAATGATTTCTAGATGCAGTACCCGAATAATGCTGCACGATCTATCTCACTAGATTCTAATGGTTCGAAAGCATTTTTGCAATCTGTGCTTTGATGTAGTTCATGAAAAAGCTTAGTTTGTTGATGAAAAATTATATTTCATTTTACAGACTTACCTAAATACGATGTTCTCAATTGTTAACGAATGTTCATAGGGTTTTGTGCTTGTATTTATACCTAGTATTTCCTGATTAAATTTATCATTTTTCTGTGAAATTTCATTGATTGCAAACGGATTTATTTAATGCACCAAAACTGATCAACTATTTAACTTCTTTTTTCAAGAGCTTTAGGTTACTTTGTAAGTATAATTGGTAACACAGAAGGAACAACACTGCTTTGGAGCATTTACATGAAGTCACAGCCCTTGTGTAAGTGGGTGTTTATCTTGAATTTAGAGCGCAAATAGAATGTTTTCTTAATTTATTGACTATAATATTTTCATTAATGTGTTTCAGATAGTTTATTAGTTATTTTAATACTTCCATTTTACGTGTTTTAGCTATAAATGAATTAAACCATAATGGGTAAACAAAGTAATTTGAGTCATCGTAAAATTGGGCATTATAATAATATAATGCCTGGCTGCTTACTCGTTGGAAGAACTGACTGCATAGTAAAGCTCTGTAATTGTATTTTGCCACTAGCCATTCCATAAGATAAAATCTCTAAGAATTTATCGCGAATTCTGGAAAGTTCATTCCGATATTTTTTTAGCAAACATCTTCACAAGAGACAATCGTCAAATCACGGTAACCCATTTTCTATTTCTAAAACTGATTATATTAATTGTCGTTTTCTAAATGAATTTTTGATGAAAAACACAAGTGTTTGTTTGTATTCATTTTATATGTATTTTGTTCCTCAAGGAAAAAATTAGAACGCATAGTATTTATTGCTCTAAAAAAACACCTTGCACGGAACAACGGCATTTACGTGAGGTTTATAGACTACCTTACCTTGGTTGAAATTGTAAATGTCAAGAACGTCACCCCCGTAAGGGGCACGGTGATTTTACTTCCTGGCCGCCGTGCTGGCAGGACTCACTGCCCCATTCGGCTCCAGCTTATCCTCTTCTCCTTCTTTCAGACATCCTGTATTTCTTCCCTACTTCCTCACTTCCCCTACAACCTCTCCCACAACTTTCTCTGCTCGGCCTCGATTTTCACAGAGGGTAGTTGCTGACCTTCTTCTCAGCCAACTATCACGGATCGAAGCTGAGAGGGTGGGGGACAATGGTCCCTAACGCCTGAGCTCCGGTTTGGATGGTGTTTTATTAACAACCTGCTTCATCTCCACCCATACCTTCCTCACATCCCCTTTCCTTCTCACTTCACTATCTATTTTTTTACGCCGTGCCTAAAGTGGAGCCGCTATGCCGAAGGGCTGCCAGGTCACCAGGCAGGAGGGGTGGTCTAAAATGGCGGCACCTGGCTCTGCTAGCCACGTACGCACCCTTTGTAGAGCAGGCTACTGCGAGGGGTAATTAGCATCTGCATCCCGTAAAAAATTGGGGTCACCATGCCCAATGATGAGAAAACAAAAGCCGTGCGTCAATTCCCATAATCAACCGTCGGAGGCATCCTCGGGCAGCTCTATAGAATAAAATGGAGTTCCGCCCTCAGTGCTCTCGTAGGGGACCCTCCAAATCTTTTTAACAGGAGAGGAGGCTTACTCCTCTCCTTGGCCTACGTGTGAAGGGGACTCCCCCTCATCCCCTTGTCTGGAGCCTCTTTCCACCGGCAATCCCTTCTTTAATTTCCAAGGGGACTGCCAAGACAGCCAGCAGGCAGCCCATAGCCGATCAATCCCCTTTGGGGCTGCTCGGTACTTAGGAGCGAGACGGAAGACAGGCCCTATAGGTCGCTTCCCTCAGAAGACTTGCGTGCTCGAATATTAAACCTAGAGGGGGTCAGGGTCTGGGTCTCTTCATACTCGACTAGTGAAACCGCTGGGGGAGGGGAGGGGGGAGGGCTGGCCAAATGGAGGACTCCCAGAGATAGACATGGTTCTGGAGGCAACCCAGCCTCAGACGGTAGGGCTTTCTATGGGGGCAATCCGGGCCGGCGCCAGGCACCGAACTCGAGTCCGTCCCTATGCAAGGTCCACTTCAAACGGCTTGGGTCTCCAAGGCAGTGCAAGGAGGAGAGGTATCTCCTCCTCTAGCTGGTGCCCCTGAGACCGCCGGGATCTTATTCATCTCAGAAAAGGAGCTTGCTGAGGCCGGTCCATCCAGCCTGGGGGTTTCTGCCGTCGGAACGGAGAAGCGGGTTCATTCCCCGCCCTCCACTCCTAAAAAGAAAAAAGCATAAAAACGACTCGGGGGCTCTTCTCCATCCGCGAAGGCTGTGGGGAGAGATGGGTCTGCTGCCACTTCAGTAAGTGACCAAGCCAAGATCGGCACATCCGGTGTCTCTGCCTCCCTGGGTGAAGATCCCATGACTAAGACCAAAGTGCTAGTGCGCCGAGCAGAGCCTCAATTACATTGATGCCCTTTATTCAGAGACCACCCAGCGCTTTCGAGCCTGCTGGCTTCAAACGCTTCCTGGTTATTCGCTCCACTGATGGCAGCATGTTAGCTAAGGGCAGCATGATCCATCAGAGGATAGCTTTAACTAGTGTGATTGGTAGAGAGTCGAAGGACACCCGTTTCTCGGACGGGATCCTTTTGGCAAATGCGTCGAATCCCGCCGAGGCGCAATTATTAGCGCCCTTCGGACTCTTGATGGCAGGCCGTTGAGTGTGACGCTTGACTCTGTCATGAACTTCGTGAAAGTAGTAGTTCATGCGACGGAACTCGTGGACTACTCCATATAGGACATCACCTTAGAGCTGGCCAACCATGGGGCGGTCAAGGTCGAACGTGGTATGAGAAAACAGGGAGGAGCCTCGAGACCCACCCCTACACTCTTCGTTACGTTCGACTGTGACAAGCTCCCTGAGTCGGTGCGTGCTGGTTGGTATCGCTACCGCGTGAAGGCATTCGTGCCACTGCCGCGTAAGTGCTATTACTGCCATACTAATTGCTCATGTCGACGTGCAAAGGCTGGGTTCCACGAAACCTGTGTAATTTGCTCCAAGGCCGCACATAATAAGTCCAACTCATGTCTGGCTAAGTATGTCAATTGCGGAGAGCCGCACGCCGCTTCTCCGAAGCAATGTGGTGCGTATCTCCTTGAGAAGGAAATCCTGGCCGTTGAGGATCAGGATCGTCTCTCATTTCGCGAGGTTAAGGACCTGGTCCTGACGCACCCGGCGCTGCCCGGGACGTCCTAGGCCTCAATGTTGAAAAAGTCACCCTCTGTTCCTGGCACCTTCAGTCCTACGAATACGGTCGTTTCCCCGCCAATTCAGAACCCTTCTGCAGGTTCTACCCACCCCATGCACTTCCCTGGTAAAGCTTCCAACACAAAGAGTCCACACCCAGCCCCGGTTGAAACCATGGTTTCCCCCCCTTCCCCCAGAGTGACCGTTTCCCGTAAGGCGAAACGGCCACGTGACTCAACCGAGTCGTTAGACTCACAGGAGGCACACTCCTAAAGTGGGTTGCCTGGCTTTCTTCCGGGGTTACTAAAGCTGTCCCCCCAAAGGAAGACAGCACCAAATGAGCTTCGGCTCCTTGGGCCGCACTCATTGGTGGGCTTGGTGGCTCGGAGACGGTACCCCCTCGATAAGAGAGCCCCTCGCCTCCGAAGCCGCCACGCCCACCTAAGGATTCGAGGGAGGAAAAGATTCGCACGGGGAGTCCAACATCCCCCAATAAGCCCTCAAAGGTGACAGCGCACGGAGTTCTGCCTCCGGGAAGCGTACGGCCATTCCCGTGAAGGTCTTATCTTTGAAGAGGGCCCCGCACCTCCTCCGAGCTAGGCCTGGAGGGCATATTCCTTCAATGGAATTTCCGCGTACTCCGGGTCAACTGAGAGGAGCGGAGGAGGCTCGTCTCCACCCGTTTCCCGTTAGCTATCTTTTAGCAAGAGACCAAGCTGAGCGCATGCCCCCTGCCTACCCTCTCGTGGTCTAAGGGTTTTGCGACCCCACCACCACGGGATGGGGGCCAGCAGGATGTTTCCGTTCTTCCTTGGCTTTAAATACCTCCTTTCAGTCAGTGGCTGTGCTGCTTCACCTTGATAGGAGGTATACTGTTATTTCCGCGTACATTCCACCATCAGCTGACTTCGACGCGGGGGACTTCTGCCGCGTCGTGGCAGGGTTACCGAGCCTCTTTTCCTTGCTTGGAGATTTAAACGGTAGATTCCCCTTCTGTGGAGACTACACTATTAATCCCCGAGTCAAGTACTTGCCTACTTAATCGATGACTTTGAGATGAGTGTCCTGAATGTGGATGAGTGTACGCATCACTGACCGACAACCACTTCATTTTCCTATCTCGATCTATCTTTGTGCTCTCTGGATGCACAGCCTGATTTTGATTTGGGGGTGGTCGATGACCTTAATTATAGTGGTCACTTTCCCATTCAAATATCATTTTCAGGGCCGCTGCCACACGGGAGCCCACCCCGGTGGTGCTTGGCGCTGGCGTGATAACCTGCATTTCAGGAAATGACTAAATTCTCTCTCTTAGTCGAGGAGTTTAGAGCGGTAGATTAGACCTTTGAGTTCTGCTCCGTCAACATCATCGCTACGGGCCTAATCTTTATTCCAGGGAGGTCTGGCCGTTTTGCATACCGACCACTCCCGTGCTGGTCACCTGAGTGTGAGACGGCCATCAAGCAGAAGTGCTATGCTTAAATGCGCTATAAGAGCCCCCCGAACGATTTCACTGTGAGTGAAGTTCGTCGGGCTAGGGCTAGGGCTATTTCGAAGCAAGATCGCCGCTCTTCTTGGCGGGCATACGTGTCTTCACTAAGCGGGAAGACACCTCTAGCAGAGCTGTGGAACGAGTCAAAAGGATTCCATCAAGTTCTCGCAGGCCCCCCCCCCCCTCCTGTTCTCCAGGAGAATGGGACCGCAATCTCGCATCTCGCGCCCATGGGAGAATCCTTCACGACAGCTTTCTCCGAATTCTCTAGCCGGAATGTTGCTCCGCCAGCATTCAATGCACGTTGTGATGTCGCGGAAGGCCGCCGGCTGGACTTTACCTCCAGAGGGGGAGAACCCTTCAACAACAGGTTTACTGTGAGTGAGTTACGTTCAGCTCTTCCTTCGTGCGCGGACACCGCCCATGGTCCGGATGATGTCCCGCATGCCATGCTTCGACACCTTGGTGAGCGAGGCATGGACTTTTGTTAGATTTGTTCAACAGTATCTGGGTGGAGGGTCTCCTCTCGGATTCCTGGCAAATCGCTACTGTGCTCGCCTTTCGCAAACCGGGGAGATATCACTCTACTCGGTTTCCGCCCAATCTCTCCAACATCTTGCGTGTGCAAGTGATTGAGAAATTGGTAAATGTTAGATTAACCTTTTTTTTCTGGACAGCGGAGGCCTTCTGTCTTCTGCACAGTGCTGCTTCCGCAAGTTTTACTCCAATTCAGATGCTCTGCTCCGACTAAAAAAGTGCAGTCTGCGAAGCCTCCTTTCGTAGCCAGCACGAAACCATGGTGTTTTTCGATCCAGAGATGGTTTATGATACCGCATGGCGATACGATATCATGGAGACTCTCCAAACGATGGGGGCGAAGGTACGCCTCCCATTCTTTATATTTGAATTTTTGCGAGATCGTTGATTCTGCGTATGGGTGGTGTTGGGCCCTCTCCGACCATCCACGGCTCCACCCCAACCCAGATTTGTTTCTTAATTGGGTACGCCTGGAAGTGATTGAATTGCATCATTTCCTTGGTCTTGTATTTGACCGACGCCTCACCTGGGAGGCTCATATTCGCAGCCTTAGGGTCTCTTGTTCCCGCGCCATGGATATTCTTCGTTCCGTGATGTTAAGCGCTTGAGGTGCTGATAGGTCTACTGCCTTACTTTTTTATCGATCCTTTGTCCGCTCGACGCTCGACTACGGATGTGAGTTTTATGCATCCGTAGCCGAACGTCTATTGCGCAAGATTGACTCGATCCACCACACCGGCCTTCGCTTTGCGGCCAGTTCCTTCCACACTTCCCCTATTGAGAGCCTTCTTGTCGATGCTGGAGAGATGTCATTATCTATGCGCCGTGCACAGTGCATTACTCGCCTGTACGCATGCGCAGCATTTCTCTTTCTCGCCAACGGCTCTCAAAGCACCCGCAGCTGATCTCAATGGTGCCTGTGCCTCCGAGAGACGCAAGTCATACCTAAGCCCTTTGGGTTTATGGCCAGGAAACTCTTTTGAGAGCTAGATATAGCTCTCGGGCCGGTGGCGTCCCTGGTTCTTCCCAGAACGCCACCCTGGAGGGTACCACATTTGGCTATTTGTCACCACGCCTCTGCTTCCAAAGCCTTTACACCGCCTGGGAGTATTGCTTTCGGCCTTTTTGGAGCATATCTCGTGTCACGCTGGAACCATGCCAGTGTATACGGATGGCTCCAAGTCCCAAGAGGGGGTCGGTTTCCACGCCATATCCCCTCTGTTTGAAGTCTGCGGGGTTCTACCGGGCGTTGCACCTTTCTTTACGGCTGAGTTGCTTGCAATACACCACTCGGTACGTGAGATTACGCGACGTGCCCGGTTCGGAGACGGGGCGCTACCGCCCCTCCCCTGTATTCAGGACTAGTGCGTGCACATTGGCTGGTGGACTTGTAGACTTTTGTGGGGAGGCCTGCTTTCTCTCTTTTATTTAACTATTTTTTTTGTTTTCTTTGTAGCTCGCACGTTCTTGCCCCGGAGGGACCTCCCTCAAAGTTTGAGCTTGCTTCCCCGTTACGATTTTCCCTTATTATTGTTGTTATTGTTTTTTATTCTTATTTTAAAGTAGCCTTTGTAGGTTATCGTGAGCCTTGCGACTTGTGCCCAAGTGTGTAGTCACCAGATGGGCTCTTAAAAAAAAACGAAAGAAGTGTTGAGCGAGGAATTCCTTATTTGAAAATTGCTATTCGGTAACTGGGTCCATTTCGAATTTCGGCAAGAGCAGCAGCAAGTTTATCTTTCTTGTAGTTTCTTTCCATCCTGTAATTAAAAAGTAATAAGCTAAGGATCACAAAAAGATCGACAATATACATGCTCATAATAGCAATGGGAATAGCAATGCCCTCTAGTGCATTCCTTTTAGTCCAAGACTCTCAACAATTCAAGGGTAACAAATGGTAGTTCGTTGGTATATTGAATTTAGTTGGATGTGTCTGGTATCTTTGACTGTCTGTTATCTGATGCATTACTGTTTTGGGGCTTGTGAATAGATGGTGTTTACGTCTCTGATTAGTTCCACATAACTAATATTTCATTGGACATTCAAGAAGTTTTTGTGAAATGGTGTTGACGTATCTGATTAGCTCCGCATAACTAATATTTCATTAGCTAAATCTTTCTATATATATTTGTAGTAATTAAGGTTTGCTGCACTTATTTATAATTGGGAGCTTATACAGGCCTGTTGATTTCCGGTAGGTCTTTTGAAATAAAGGATGACCCCGATGGGCCTCCTCCTGATAATATAAATCTTCCATTCAAATACTTAATAGTAACTGTAAAAGAAGATGATAAATTTAATGACAAGCCCCTTCAATTTAGCATTGCCCTTAAAAACAATAATTTACTTAATGATATCCAACATCATGACGTAACTTTTACTGGTCGCACAAAAAATTGCATTATTAGTACCAGTACTAAGATTAAAAATATATTCTTAGATAGTGCAGGTTTCTTACTAGGTGAGTGGAAAGCAACTTGTAAATTACTATCTGATCTTCCAAAATCCTATGGGGTTATTGGCCCAATTGCTCTAAATGAGAATGTAGTGGAAATAAAGAATGAATTAATATCTAAAGGCTACCCTATACTATCAATTGTGGACAGAAGAATGCAGCAAACAGGTGGCTCTGAGGCGGAAGGCTAAACGTACTAATGAAAGAAACTTCACTCCACAGAACACCATAGCCTTTAATAGACAAAAAGCTATAGCACAAAGGACAATTAGAAGAGCAAAAAAAATATCTTTACAAAAATTTATATCTAATATAAACTTTAGAACCCCAATTCAAGATATCTGGTTCTTTTTTAAAATTTCAGAGGCACTTATAGAGAACAAACATTTCCTCTTATTCAAAATGATAATCCAGTGCTAGGTGAAAAAGAAAAGGCAAATATTTTTGGACAGAATTTTGATGATATCCTTAAAGATGGAGATCCAGTTATTTTTAATGAACAACAAAATAAACTGATCATTGATGCTTCAAAAGATTTATCAGAAGATTTTAACAAGGAATTCACTTGGGAAGAATACATTGATAGCTTAATCAGCATCTCAGATAAAGGAAGAAAAGCCATGGGATCTGACTTAATACATAAAGCATTCCTAACAAATCTTCCACCTGAATATAAAAAGAAAATCTTAAAAATATTTAATAGCTGCTGGTCACTGTAAATTCCCATCCACATGGAAAGAAACGTGTTTTGTAGAGCTCTTGAAATATTTTGATTATTTGCTATACTTTGGTGTTTGATAGAAGTTTTTACGCTAAATAGTATTACATATAGTCTAGTGACATAGTAAACATAAATATTAAGTTATTAGATCGTATATTTGGTTAATATAACAAAGTTATTTAGCATTGTTAATTTTTTGGCCAGGTTCTTTTGTTTACCTTATTTTGCGTGGGAAAGTACATAGTAGCTAAATTAAATAAGTGTTTTGAAACCTTGTTTCTAGGTTGACGATTTAATTAGCGACTGATATGTACTGTGTTGTGCCTTAAATCTCATTTTGGTCTGTTGATTTATTTTTCAGATTTTTCTAGTTTTTTTTTTCACTACAGAATCAGTGAAAGCTAAGTTGCTCTTTTTTTTTTTCTTATTACTACTTAAGTTCTTTCTTTGTTTGAATAAGTGATGGAGTTCAGGGATGAAAGTGAGCATGAGTGTCGGAATGTATGCATTGGTTATGGTGTAGTTGGTGAGGGGTATACATGTGTTGTATGTGGCCTGCGTGAATGCATTGCAGATTTAGAGGGGATATGTAGGCTGGAGGGGTTAGTTGCTGAGCTCAGGAGGGAACTTAGTGTTAGGCCTAGGGCTGGGAATAGGTTAGGTGGTGAGGTAGGCCAGTTAGATGTTTCAGGTGAAGGTAGAAGGCCGGTGGAGGAGGTAGGATATGATAGTTCTAGTGATAGTGAAGTTAGCCCCCTTAGATTAGTTAGAAATAGGCCTAGTGAGGATGGGGGACCATGGAGAGTGGTTAGGAAACATGTAGCTAGGTAGGCTTCTCCTGTTCTTTGTGAGAATAGAGTTGCCTCTGTTGAGGTTGTTAGCCAGGGCGAGAATAGGTGTGTGAGTTAGAGGGACACAGAACCTATTAGCTTGACTAATAGATTCAGTGCCCTAAGAGAGGAAGTAACTGGAAGTGATATGACTGATGGGGGTTGGGGTGGAGGTAGAGTAACTGGTAGTTTGAATGAGAATAGGAGTGGGGATGGAGTTAGGTCTGTGGGGGTAGGAATAGTAGTCTGACTGGTGCTTGTGATGGGTGATTCGCGGGTTAGATATTTAGATAGGAAGTTGAATGCAAGTAGATTGAATGGTTTGAGGGTGTGTTTGCCGGGTGCTGGAGTGAGAGATCTGTCTGATAGGTATACGGAGCTGGTGTCTGGCTGTGCAAGGGATGCGGTTGTGATTACACATGTAGGAGTGAATGATGTGAAGAAAGTGAGTGCATGTGAGTTACGTGAGAGGTACAAGAGGTTGATTGAAAAGGTGAAAGAAAGTAGAATGAAAGGTGTTGTGACAGGTGTGCTTCCAAGAATGGATGTTGGGGTAGAATGGATGTCTCGTGCGATTGGGCTGAATGATTATGTGAGGAGGATGTGTGAGATGGAAGGTGTCATGTTTGTGGATGTGTGGGATAGGTTTGTTGGAAGAAAGAAATGTATGCAATGGATTGACTGCATTTGAGTAGGAGTGGGGTAGATTTGTTGTGGGAGGAGTATGATCGTGTTATTAGGTCTTTGCGGGCAGGAAACTAGATACTAATAGTGGTCAGGGAATTATGAGAGGACATTATAGTACTGAAAGTAGAATGGACTTGGCAGATAACAGAAATAGGTTCCAAGGCAATAGAGGTTAGGTCATTCAGGTTTCAAGAGGTGCTTCAGGGATAGGGGGGTTAAATAAGAACATAAGAACATAAGAAAAGAAGGAGACTGCAAAAGACCATTCATGGCCTACACTTGGCAGCTCCTGTTCCATTCAACACACAAAAGATTTCTTACCAGAGAAAAGTCATCAACATTGTCACCCTTTACAGGAGTTCGTCAGATCTAATCTACAATATACGCAAAATGCATCCAGAGGATTATGTCCATTCATGCAACCGCAAAATATAATCTCCCCACTCCTTAGAAAAATATATACATATGTACATAAAAAAAAGTCAGTCCCATCTAGCAGCTTCATCCATATATTTATCTAATCTATTCTTAAAACTACCCAGAGAGGAGGCTTCTATCACATGCCTAGTGAGCCTATTCCATTCATCTACCACACGATTTGTAAACCAATTCCTCCCAATCTCCTTCCTAAACCTATACTTATCAAGCTTAAACCCATTGCTACGTGTTCTGTCATGTTCACTAAGTATAAGAACCTTACCCAGATCCCCTTTATTATATCCTTTTACCCATTTGAAGTCTTCAATCAATTCCCCTCTGACTCTTCTCCTTTCCAATGTATGTAGATTTAGTTTTCTGAGCCTTTCACCATAAGGTAAGTTCCTTAGCCCACCAATCATCTTTGTCATCCTTCTCTGCACAGACTCAAGCAAATCAATATCCTTCCTATAATATGGTGACCAAAATTGTACTGCATAGTCTAGATGAGGCCTAACTAGCGCCAGATACAGTTTTAGAATGACTTCAGCACTCTTATTGCTTACACTCCTTCTTATGAATCCCAATATCCTATTAGCTTTATTCTTAGCATTTAGACATTGCTTTCTAGGACGAAGGTCTGAACTTACCAAAATACCCAAGTCTCTCTCACAATCAGTCCTCCCTAAAATTCTGCCATTTAATTTATAACTATTCAATGGATTATTTCTACCTATACTAAGTACACTACATTTGTCTATGTTAAACTTCATTTGCCATTTCTCGGCCCAATTGGACAGAATGATCAATTCCTCCTGCATTACAACAGCATCAGAATCAGCCCAAATGCTTGTAGTCTTAGAAACAAAAAGGATGAGCTATTTAGTTATATTAGCGATGAGAATATAGATATATTATGTGTTACTGAATCATGAGTTAATGAAATAGAATTTAGTGACACTATAAGTGAATTTGATTTACCCGGCTATAATATGTACATTAGTCAAAGGACATGTAGGATTGGTGGAGGAATAATTATCTATATAAAAAACAACATTGTTTCAAGTTTAAATACTTCAATAAAGCAAGATGGAGTTGTCACTTTGGATAGATATTAGGTTCAGTAAAAATAGAATGGTGCATTTGGGAGCTTTTTACAGACCACCCGGGCAGACTGATGATATAGATGAACTAATGATAAGGGAAATAAGTAAGGGATGTGAAACAGATGCAGTTATTATTAGGGACTTCAAATTAAACTTTGTGGACTGGGAAAATATGATAGATAGGGATAGAATAAGTGATTGAGCTGTTTAAAAATTTTTCCGGGATAGATAGGTTGGATGTTGGCAAGTTTTTTGAGTTGGATGATGGAAATCGGACTGGAGGTCACCACTTGAAAGTTAGAAAGCGGGGGTGTAGGTTGGATTTGAGAAAGTATTTTTTCACCAATGGAGTGGTGGACTTCTGGAACAAATTGCCGCAGAGGGTGGTAGGTGGTCCAAATCTAGATGTGTTTATGAGTGGGTTGGATGAGTTTGTGGGAGGGGAGGGTTGTGATGGTTCCTAAGTTTTGTATATATTGGTGTTGTTTGTATGTATCTGTAGCTGCATGATTTAGTTCTTGACAAGCCTTGATTGGTGATACCCTTGTTTCTGGATGCAATCCTCTGGATGTAGTTTTCCTGGGAGTTTGGGTGCCTTAAAAGGGAGGCCGTTTGACTTGGATGACCTATGATGAGCCCTTGTGGATTTTGTCATCTGTTATATTATATTGTGGGGGACTTTGATTTTGTCTTCCCCTGGTGATGGTGCTTTTTGTGGGTGGGTTTTGACGGAGGCCGATGACCTTTGATAGTCCCTTGTGGCTTTTGTCATCCGTGTAATTTTATTATGTTATGTTATGTTATAGAATGCTTTGAGGATAATTTTTTGAATTAATTTGTTAATGAGCCAACGAGGGGGGACAATATATTAGATTTAGTACTTTCTAACAGTGATCATTTAGTTCAAAAATTGACTGTTGGGGAAGCATTGGGAAATAGTGACCATCAGATAGTTCATTTTAACTTGGGAATTAAGAAGGTTAAAATAATCAAGAATGCTGTAAAAGTTCCAAATTTTCATAAGGGAGATTATGTAAAACTTCAAAGCTTGCTAAATTTTGTAGACTGGGATGTAGAATTCAGAGGTAAAAATGCTTATGGGATGTGGGATACTTTCAAGCATATAATAAATGTAGTCCAAGAACAATGTATCCCAATGAAGGCTATTAGGAACAAAAGTAGGAAACCATTATGGTGGGATCAGGAGATAGCTAGAAAAATTTCAGAGAAGAAAAGGGCATATAAAAAAATTACTGGTAGAAAATAATATTCAAAATTTAAGTGATTATAGAATGGCTAGGAATGAGGTAAATAAGATTATAAAGAAGACCAAAAGGGTGTCAGAAATTAAATTAGCTCAGGATAGCAACAAAGATCCTACGAAGTTCTTTAGTTGCTATAAAATTAATAACAAGTCTGGCAGAGTTAAAATGGGACCTATCAAATATGAAGGGGTTGTGAGAGAAACTGATGAGGAAATAGTTGAGGTACTAAATGGTCATTTTGCATCAGTATTTACAAAGGAGAAACTAAATAGTCTTATGTTAGTACTCATGGGTCAGGGAAAGAGGTGTTTACTACCATTAGTGTGGATTGGAGGAAGATAAAAGGACTAATACGTGAGTTAGATGCTACCAAGGCCTCCGGCCCTGATAATATTCATTCTAGGATACTTAAAGAAGGGGTAGAAAGTATCTCAATAGCTCTGCAGAATTTGTATACTAGGTCACTGGAATATGGAGAAATACCCAATGATTGGAAGAGAGTGAATGTAGTCCCCATTTTTAAGAAGGGTAGTAAAGAGGATCCAAATAACTTTAGACTGGTTAGTCTAACTCCTGTAGTCTGTAAAATTCTTGAGAAAATAGTTAAAAAAGGCATTTGCCAACATCTAGAGAGGGAGGGGTTAATCAGCGATGCTCAGCATGGGTTTAGATCAGGTAGATCATGTTTGACTAATTTACTAGACTTTCTAGAGTTTGTAACAAATCAAGTAGATAAGGGAGAGAATGTAGATGTTATTTACTTGGATTTTAGTAAAGTATTTGATAAGGTACCACATAGGAGACCAGTTCATAAATTAAAAATGATTGGGATATGTGGTGGTGTTTCAAATTGGATAGTTGAGTGGCTGAAAGACAGGAAGCAAAGGGTACTGCTAAATGGTGTAAAGTCAGAGTGGAGGGATGTTATCAGTGAGGTTCCTCAGTGATCAGTTCTTAGTCCATTATTATTTGTCATCTGTTTAAACGATCTTGGGGAGGCAGTTAATAATAAAGTGTCAATTTTTGCGGATGATACCAAATTAGCAGCTGTAGTTAAAGATATTGATGATAATTTTAAAGTGCAGGGGGATTTAAATAAATTGTTATCCTGGGCACATAAGTGGCAAATGACTTTCAACCTAGATAAGTGCAAAGTTATTAACATGGGAAAAGATAATAGAGAATTTAACTATGAAATGGATGGGCATTGGCTGAGCTCAGTAGAGGATGAGAAAGATCTAGGAGTAGTAATAGATAAGTCATTAAGGTTTTCTAAGCAGTGTATTGAAGCAAGAAATAGGGCAAATAGAGTGCTGGGTTTCTTCAGCCCTGGCGATCTAGGCCACATCTAGAGTACTGTATACAGGCATGGTCCCCACATTTTAGCCACGATATTAACCTTCTCGAGTCAGTGCAACGGAGGGCAACAAAGATTATTCCTTCCCTGAGGCACCTTGAATATATAGATAGACTGAGGATATTAAATATGTTCTCATTCGTAAGGAGGTGTGTGAGAGGGGATATGATTGAGCTATATAGATAGACTGAGGGTATTAAATATGTTCTCGTTCGAAAGGAGGTGTTTGAGAGGGGATATGATTGAGCTCTTTAAAAAATTTTCTGGGATAGATAAATTGGATGTTAGCAAGTTTTTTGAGTTAGATGATGGAAAGCGGACTAGAGGTCACCACTTGAAAATTTAAAAGCAAGGGCGTAGGTTGGATTTAAGAAAATATTTTTTCACATAGAGTGGTAGACTTCTGGAAAAAATTGCTGCGGAGGGTAGTAGGTAGTCTAAATTTAATTGTATTTAAGAGTAGGTTGGATGAGTTTATCGGGAGGGAAGGTTGTGATGGTTCCTAAGTTTTGTATATTTTAATATTGTGTGTATATATCTATAGCTGCATGATTTAGTTCTTGACAAGCCTTGATTGGTGATACCCTTGTTTCTGGACGCAATCCTCTGGATGTAGTTTTCTTGGGAGTTTGGGTGCCTTAAAAAATAGGCCATTTGACTTGGATGACCTATGATGGGCCCTTGTGGCTTTTATCATCTGTTATATTATATTGTGGGGGACTTTGATTTTGTCTTCCCCTTGTGATGGTGCTTTTTGTGGGTGGGTTTTGACGGATGCGGATGACCTTTGATAGGCCCTTGTGGCTTTCTCATCCGTAAAATTATGAAAAAAAATGAAATACCCATAAAAAAAACCTGATCAAGATCCTGCAAATCCAGGATCATATAGACTAATTTCCTTACTCTCTATTTTGGGAAAATGTTTTGAGTAAATGATATACAATAGACTTTATTGGTTTCTTGAAAAAAATAATATAATAAAACCCTTCCAATGTGATTTCCATAAGAAACACAGTTCAATTGATCAACTAGTGAATTTAGAAAATTTTATTAGGATAAATGTAAAACAAAAAGAGCATGTTATAGCGCTATTCCTCGATATCAAAAAAGCATTTGCTTTTGTCCCACATCTGGCCCTAATGTACAACCTCTCAAAATCTGTTGTAACAGGAAGACTATTAACTATTATAATCAATTATCTTAAAAATCGCTCATTTAAAATCTCCATTGGAGAATTCTTATCAGACTGCTTTAAATTTGATAGAGGAATACCACAAGGTTCAATACTGTCACCTATTCTATACACAATTTTCAACAATGACATGCCTCAATTAATAAACTGCAATATATCCTGTTTTGCAGATGATCAGGCAATATACACCAGTGGGAACACACTACAGGAAGCTGAAGAAAATCTTCAAAGAGCCATTAATAAAATAAAAGATTTCTGTGACACATGGGGAACTATAATTAACATTAATAAAACCAAACTAATGTATTTTACAAATCAAAGAATACTTAGAACACCATTTATATCAATAAATAACCTAAGAATAAAAGATGTTAGAGAAAATAAATTTCCAGGTCTCTTTTTTGATGCACCTTACTTGACCTGGAAATGTCATATAAATTACCTTGTATTAAATTGCCCAAAACGCCTGAATATACTAAAATCTTTCTATAAATTATCATACGGAGCTAACCGAAAGAAATTACTTATATTTCTTAAGCCATATATTATCAGCAAGATACAATATGGATATGAAGTTTATGATTCCAACTGCCAATCTGTAAAAAAGAAACTAGATATTATTGTTAATGCAGGAATTAGAATTAGCATTGGAGCAATGAGGTCTTCTCCCATTGCCTCTCTTTATGGTGAAACTTGTATGCTATCACTTCAGTATCAGAGAGATTTTGTTAGCATGAACTACTTTTTAAAAAAACTCTCATAACATAACATAACATAATTTCCCGGATGACAAAAGCCACAAGGGCCTATCAAAGGTCATCTGTATCCATCAAATCCCACCCACATTATGCATCCATAGGATTTTGTCAGATCATGCATCTACAATATACAATTTAACAATCCATAGGAATGTCCATCCATGCATCTACAATATATAATTTAAAGCCTCCATAGGAGTCTGTCAAAAACAAACTCAAAGTCCCCCAAAATATACAATAAAAAGAAACTGCATCCACAGGAATGAGTCAAGAAACATATCCACATACCGAGAAGTAAGAAATTAACCCTCCATCCCCATATAATCATCCAATCTGCACTTGAAAACATTCAAGTTTGGGCTGTCTACAGTCTCAGGTGGCAAACTATTCCAATAATCCACCATTCTGTTAGTGAAAAATATTTTCTAACATCCAGTCTGCACCTCCCTTTTTTAATCTTTAAGCCCTGTAAGGGGCGCGGCAATTTGCCATCCTGGCCGCCGTACTGATGGGACTCAGCACCCCGTCCGACCCCAGCTTAGCCTCTTCTCCTTCCTTCAAAACCTTGTTTCCTGCTTTTCATACAATCTCTCCCACAAGTTTCTCTGGTCAGCCTCTAATTTCACAGGGTAGATGCTGACCTTCCTCTCAGCCAACCGTCCCGCATCGGGGGACAATGTTCCCTAACCCCTGAGCTTCGGTCTGGGGTGGCTGGTTTTTAACAACCTGCTTCATCCCCACCCATACCTTCCTCACATCCCTTTTCCTCACTTTACCGTCTATCCTTGATTTTATGCCGTGTTCAAGGTGGAGCTGCCATGCTGATGGACTGCCAGGCCACCAGGCGGGAGGGGTGGTCTAAAATGGCGGCGCCTGGCTCTGCCAGGCCTGTAAGCACCTCTTGCAGTGCAGGCAACTGAAAGAGGTGATGAGCTATTGCATCCCGTAGCACAAAAAGGGTCACCATGCCCAATGATGAAAAAAAACAACAAAATAACCCCCAACTTCCCCTGAAACAGCGACGGAGCCGCCCTCGGGCAGCTCCAGCAAAAAAAATGGAGGTCCCATCCCCTGTGCTTGCGCAGGGGACCCTCCATATCTCTTCAACCGGAGAGGAGGCTTACTCCTCTCCTACGCCCACAGGTGAAGGGGACTCCCGCTCACCCCCTTCTCTGGAGGTGCTTTCGGGCACCTCCCTTTTACCAGCGGCAACCCCTCTGTTCTTTCCAAGGGGACTGCCAAGAAAGCCAGCAGGCAGCCCTTAGCCAGCTGCTCCACATCGAAGCGGCTCGGTAGGGCAAACCCCCTTAGGGGGGAGAGGGAAGCCAGGCCCCTTCGGTCGCTTCCCTCAAAAGACCTGCTGGCAAGAATATTGAACCTTACCGGGGTCAAGGCCCATGCCTCCCCACACAAGACTAGTGACGATACTGCCAACGGGACCTGCGGTGTCTTGGGAGGGGATGGCCAACTGGAGGCCTCCCCTGAGATAGCCATGGTCCTTGAGGAAACCCAGCCTCAGACGGTAGGGCCTTCCATGTGGTGCAATCCGGGCTCGGCGCCAAGCACCGAACCCCAATCCGCCTTTATGCAAGGTATCTCCTCGACCAGTGCCCCCACGACTGACAGGACCATCTCAAATTCGAAGAATGACCTGGCTGAGGCCGGTCTATCTGGCCTGGGGGCTTCTACCGGCGGGGGTGAGAAGCGGGTTCATAACCCCCCCTCCTCTCTAAAAAAGAAAAAGATGAAGAAAACTCGGGGCCCCTCTCCATCCGCGGGGGCTGCAGGGACAGATGGGTCTGCTGCCACTCTGGCAAGCGACCAAGCTAAGATTGGCACATCCGGCCCCTCTGCCCCCCCGGTTGCGGAGCCCCTGACTAAGACCAAAAATGCACAGGGCGGAGCCTCGATGACATCGGGGCCCCTCATTCAGAGGTTACCTGGCGTTTTCGAGCCCGCTGGCTTCAAACGCTTCCTCGTTATTCACTCCACTGATAGCACCATGTTGTCCAAAGGCAACATGATCCATCAGAGGAGAGGATTAGCTAGTGCAATTGGTAGAGAGCCGAAGGTAACCCGTTTCTCGGACGGGCAAATGCGGGGAATCCCGCCGAGGTGGCAAAGATAAGTGCTCTTCGGACACTTCATGGCACCCCGGTGAGTGTGACGCCGCACTCTACCATAAACTTTGTGAAAGGAGTAGTTTATGCGAAGGAACTCATTGACTACTCCATTGAGGACATCACCCTAGAGCTGGCCGACCATGGGGCGGTCAAGGTCGAACGTGTGAGGAGAAAACAGGGAGGGGCCTGGAGACCCACCCCTACACTCTTCATCACGTTTGACTGTGACAAGCTCCCTGAGTCAGTGCGTGCCGGTTGGTACTGCTACCGCGTGAAAGCATTCGTGCAACTGCCGCGGTGGTGTTATTACTGTCACCGCTTTGGCCATACGAATCGCTCATGTAGACGTGCAAAGTCGGGGTCACCCGAAGTCTGTGTAAATTGCTCCAAGGTCGCACACGATAAGTCCAAATCGTGTGTGGCCAAGTGTGTCAATTGCAGAGAGCCGCACCCCGCTTCTTCGAAGCTATGTGGTGCATATCACCTTGAGAAAGAAATCCTGGCCGTTCAGGCCCAGCATCGACTCTCATTCCTCGAGGCTAAGGACTTGGTCCTGGCACGCCCGGCTCTGCCTGGGACGTCATATGCCTCAATAGTTAGAAAGGCACCCTCTGACCTGGCCCATCCAGGCCACCGAGCACGGTTGTTTCCGCGCCCATTCGGAGCCCTTCTGCGGGCTCTACTCCACCCGGGCGCTCCCCTGGTAAAGCTGGCGGCAAAAAGGGTTCACACCCAGCCCCGGCTAAAACCAGGGCTTCGTCCTCTTCCCCCACCGTGACCGTTTCCTGTAAGGCGAAATGGCCACACGCGTCGTTAGACTCACAGGAGGCAACACACTTGAAGATGGTCGCTAGGCTATCTTCCAGGGTTCCTAACGCTGTCCCTCAAAAGGAGGACAGCAACAAAGGAGCTTCGGCTCCTTCACCCACGCCCCAAGGTGGAGAGAGTAGTTCAGAGACGGTGGTTCCTCGAAAAGAGTGCCCCCCGCCTCTGAAGACACAACGCCCGCCTAAGGTTTCGAGGCGGAGGGAGGAAAAGCCCAACCTCCCCAAATAAGTCCTCGAAGGTGACAGCGACTTTAGCGCTTTGTCCGTCCAACAGCGCCCGGGATTCTGCCCCCGGGAAGCGTACGGCCATTCCTGTGAGGGTCTTCAGTTCGAGGAGGGCCCCCGCGTCTCCTCCAAGCTAGGCCTGGACGTCATATTCCTTCAATGGAATTGCCGTGGACTCCGGGCCAACTGGGAGGAGCTGCAGAGGCTCGTCTTGTCCCGTTCCCCATTAGCTATCATTTTGCAGGAGACCATGCTAGGCGTGTGCCACTTGCCCGCCCTCCTGGGGTATAAGGGTCTTGCGACCCCACCACCTCGGGATGGCCGGGCTGGAGGATGTGCGGTTTACACCCGGCATGATGTCTCCGTTCTTCCTTTCTCCATTTAGATACCTCCTTTCAGGCAGTGGCTGTGCAGCTGCACCTGGATAGGAGGTATACTATCATTTCTGCGTACATTCCACCGTCAGCTGACTTCGACGTGGGGGACTTTCGCCGCGTCGTGGCACGGTTGCCGAGGCCCTATCTCTTGCTTGGAGATCTGACGGCAGGCATCCTCTCTGGGGAGATTACTCCATAAATCCCAGGGGACAAGTCCTTGCCAATCTGATCGAAGAGCTTGAGATGGGTGTCCTGAACGTGGATGAGTTCACGCATCACTGCCTGAGAACCGCTTCATTTTCTTGCTTTGACCTATCTTTGTGCTCTTCGGATGCACAGCCTGATTTTGATTGGGGGGTGCTCGATGACCTCCATGGTAGTGATCACTTTCCTATTCAAATATAATTTTCAGGGCAACTGCCGCCTGAGAGACCACCTCGGTGTTGCTTGGCGCGGGCACAGTGGCCTGCATTTCAGGAAATGACTGAATTCTCTATCTCAGTCGAGGAGTTTAGGTCGGTAGATGAGGCCGTTGAGTTCTTCTCTGGCAACCTCATCGCCGTAGGCCTGACTACTATTCCTAGGACGTCTGGCCATTTTGCACGCCGACCACTCCATGGTGGTCGGCCGAGTGTGAGACGGCCCTCAAACACAAGCGTTATGCCTACATACGCTATAAGCGACGCCTGAACGATTTCGCTGTCGCTGAATTTTGTCAGGCTAGGCCTAGGTTCCGGTATATTTTAAAGCACGCCCGCTGCTCTTCTTGGCGGGCATACGTGTCTTAACTTAACGGGAAGACCCCTTTAGCTGAGGTGTGGAAGCGAGTCAAAAGGATAATGGGACCGCAATCTCGGACCCCGCGTCCGTGGCCGAATCCTTAGCGACCGCTTTTTCCGCATTCTCTAGCCGTGATGCTGCTCCGCCATCATTCAATGCACGTCTTGATGTCGCGGAAGGCCGCCGGCTGGACTTTACCTCCACAGGCAGAGAACCCTTCAACGACAAGTTTACTGTGAGTGAGTTGCGTTCCGCTTTCGCTTCATGCACGGACACCGCCCATGGTCCGGTCGATGTCCCCGTACGCCATGCTTCGACACCTGGATGAGCGAGGCATGGCCTTTCTGTTAGATTTGTTCAACAGGATCTGGGTGGAAGGTCTTCTCTCAGCCTCCTGGCAAATCGCTACTGTGCTCGCCTTTCGCAAACCGCGAAGAGATGGCTCTTCTCTGACCGGTTTCCACACAATCTCTCTAACCTCTTGCGTGTGCAAGTTGATGGAGAAATTGGTAAATGTTAGATTAGCCTTTTTCCTGGACAGAGGAGGCCATCTGTCTTCCACACAGTGTGGCTTCCGCAAGTTCCACTCCACGTCGGATGCTCTGCTCCGACTGGAAAATGCCGTCTGCGAGGCTTTCCTTCGTAGACAGCACTACGCAACGGTCTTTTTCAATCTGGAGAAGGCCTATGATACCGGGGGCGAGGGGACCCCTCCCAATGTTTTTTTTGCGAGATCGTCGATTCCGCGTACGGGTGGGGAGAGCCCTCTCCGACCCAAAGAAGCAGGAGGAGGGTGTCCCGCAGGGAAGAGTCCTCAGTGTCACACTCTTTGCCCTGAGCATCATCGGCATCACCTCGGTGCTGCCGAAAGATGTTCTCGCTATGCTCTACGTGGCCGACCTTTCGATCTCTTTTGACGCAGCCCAGATGCCAACTCTGGAGCGTCGACTCCAACAAGCATTGAACCGCGTCTCTCGCTATGCCGAAGCGCACAGGTTTCGGTTTTCTTTGGCCAAGACTAAGGTGGTGCACTTCTGCCACCATCCACGGCTTCACCCAGACCCAGATTTGTTTCTTAATGGGGTGCGCCTGGATGTGGTTGAGTCGCATCGTTTCCTTGGTCTTGTATTCGACTGACGCCTCACCTGGGAGGCTCATATTCACAGCCTTAGGGTCTCTTGTACCCGCACCATGTACATTCTCCATTCCGTGACGTTCAGCGCTTGGGGCGCTGATAGGGCTACTGCCCTACTTTTTTATCGATCCTTTGTTCGTTCGAAGCTCGACTACGGATGCAAGTTTTATGCATCCGCAGCCCAGCGTTTATTGCGGAAGGTGGATTCGATCCACCACACCGGCCTTCGCCTTGCGACCGGTGCCTTCCGCACTTTCCACATTGAGAGCCTATTGGTCGATGCTGGGGAGATGCCACTCGCTCTGCGCCGCATGCAGTGCATCACTCGCCTGTACACCGCGAGCCCGGCGTCTCCCTCAGTCGCCAACAGCTCTCACTGCATCCGCAGCTGATCTCAATGGGGCCTATGCCTCCGAAGAGACGCCAGTCATACCCTAAGCCCTTTGGGTTTAGGGCCAGGAAACTCCTTCGAGAGGTAGATATAGCTCTCGGGCCGGTAGCAGCCCTGGTTCTGCCCAGGATGCCACCCTGGAGAGTACCACATTTGGCGTTTTGTCACCACGCCTCTGTTCCCAAAGCTTGTACTGTGCCGGGAGTATTGCGTTTGACCTTTTTGGAGCACTCATCGTGTCATGCTGGAACCGTGCCAGTGTATACGGATGGCTCCAAGTCCCAAGAGGGGGTTGGCTTCCATGCCGTATCCCCTCTGTTTGAAGTCAGCGGGGCTCTACCAGGGCTGAGCTGGTGGCAATACACCACTCGGTACGGGAGATTACGCGACGTGCCCAGTTCGGAGACCGGATTGTGATCTATAGCGACTCACAAAGCGACCTGAGTGCTCTCGGGGCATTGGAATCTCCGCATCCCCTGGTTCGCGATATCCGTGACGCCACGGTTTTGGCGAGCCGGGCAGGTGTCGAGATTATCTTCTGCTGGGTTCCTGGACATGTAGGAATTGCGGGGAATGAGCGCGCCGATGAGGGTGCCAAAGAGTCCGCGAGGACTCTGCGACCGGACCAGCGTTTCGCTCTTCCTCACACCGACTACATGGCAGGAATACGGGCAGCTCTTTGGACTGTTTGGCAAAGAAGATGGGAGACGGTCAAAGGGAACTTAAAGTTGCGTGCCATTGCGCCGCGACTGTGTCCATGGACCTATCCCTCAATGCCGCGGCAGCTTCAGGTTGCTTTCTGTCGTCTCCGAATCGGATACAATCGTGTGACGCATCGCTATTTGATGGAGCGCACGCCTGTGCCCTATTGCAACGACTGCATCGTTCCCCAGACTGTTCGGCACATTCTTGTCGAATGTCCTAGTCTGGGTGATCTTCGCGCACGATACCTGTCCCGGTACCTTGGATAGGCGGGGTCGCTACGGCCTGTCCCTTGTACTCGGGACAGATTCTTGCACATTGACTTGTGGACTTGTTGATTTCTTGGGGGAGGCGGGCCTTTACCCTATTATTTAAGCAAGGTTTGTTCTTTTTGTTTTGTTTTGCTTTTTGCATTTGTTTTTTTTTTTTCTTCCCTTGGGTTTCAAGCTCTTGCGCCGGGGGGACCTCTCCCTGACGCACCAGCTTGCTTCCTTTCCCCCTTTTTGGGGTGTTTTTTTTTCTCTAATTTTATTTTAAAGTAGCCTAGAACTAGGCCAGTTTTAATACAGCGACTAATGCCCAAGTAGGCAGTCGGCAAATAAGCTCTTAAAAAAAAAAAAAATTAATATTTAAATGGTGGCCTCTAGTTCTATTACTACCTTCTAACTCAAATAACTTGCTGAAATCCAAGTTATCCATCCCAGAAAAGATTTTAAAAAGCTCAATCATATCTCCCCTCACACACTTCTTTCAAATGAAAACATATTTAATACCCTCAGTCTATCTTCATATTCAAGGTGCTTCAGGGATGGTATTATTTTTGTTGCCCTCCTTTGTACTGACTCTAATAAGTTTATATCATGTCTAAAATGTGGTGACCATGCCTGTATACAGTACTCTAAATGTGGCCTGACATAAGAATTGTATAGTTTAAGGATGACCTCCTTACTCTTGTAGCTAACATTTCTTTTAATGTAAGCTAGCACCCTATTTGCTCTATTTTTTGCTTCAATACACTGCTTTGAAAATTTCAGTGACCTATCTACTACTACTCCTAAGTCCTTCTCATCTTCAACTGACTTAAGCCAATACTCATCCATCTCATAGCTAAATTCCCTATTATCTCTCCCCATGTTAATAACTTTGTATTTATTATGGTTAAAAGTCATCTGCCACTTCTGAGCCCAAGCTAACAACTTATTTAAGTGACCCTGCACTTTAAAGCTACCCTCAACCTCTTTGACTACAGCTGCCAATTTAGTGTCATCAGCAAAAATTGACACTTTGCTATTTACACCTTGCCCAAGATCATTTACATAGATTATAAATAATAAAAGGCCTAAAACTGATCCCTGAGGTATGCCACTAATTACATTCCTCCACTCTGTTTCCTATTTTTCAGCCATTCAGTTATCCAATTTAAAACGTTCCCACATATCCCATGCAGCTTTAATTTATGAACTAGTCTTCTATGTGGAACCTTATCAAAAGCTTTGCTGAAATCTAAGTAGATCACATCAACTTTCTCACCCCTATCTAATTCTTTAGTTACATAATCAATAAAATCCAGTAAATTAGTTAAACACGATCTATCTTTTCTAAAACCATGCTGAGCATCATTAATTAACCTGCTACTCTCTAGATGATCAGAAATTCCCTTCATAACCATCTTCTCAAGAATTTTACAAACTAGAAGTTAAGCCTACCGGTCTAAAGTTATTTGGTTCCTCTTTGCTTCCCTTTTTAAAAATTGGCACTACATTTGCCAATTTCCAATCATTTGGTATTTCTCCAGACTCTAGTGATCTAATAAATATCTTCTCAAGAGCTACTGCAATATTTTCTACACCTTCTTTGAGTATTCTAGAATGAATGTCAGGGCCAGATGCCTTACTAGTATTTATCTGCATTTTAAGCCCTTTAATTTCTTCTCTGTCTATATTAATAGAATTTATCACTACTTCCCTTGACCTAGAATTATCATCAATTAATATAACTGGTTTCTCTTCTGTGAATACTGAAGCAAAATGATCATTAAGGACCTCTACTATTTCCTCATCAGATTCTTTCAAAACCCCTTCATATTTAATAGGCCCTATTTTATCACTGTTGGATTTATTATTGATTCTATAATAGCTAAAGAATTTTTTTATCTTTATTATTATTTTTAACTAAATTAATTTCTGCTGTCCTTTTGGTCTTCTTAATAATCTTATTTAGTTCATTTCTGGTTGACCTATAATGGTTTAAATTATCTAAACTACTCTCACTTTGTAATCTCTGGTATGCCCTTTTTTTTCTCTTAAACTTTATTAGCTATTTCTTGATTCCACCATAATGGTTTCCTACATTTCTTCCTAATAGACTTCATTGGAATACACTGTTCCTGAACCATGTTTAATATAGTCTTAAAAATATCCCACATCTCATAAGTATTATTTTCATGGAATTCTATATACCACCTAATCTGATTTAGCATGCTGCGTAATTTATCGTAATCTCCCCTATGAAAATTTGGAATTTTTGTGGAGTTTGTCGTTGTTCTACCCTTAACTATTTGCAAATTACACTGAACCATCTGATGATCACTGTTTTCCAATGATTCCCCTACACTCAATCCTTGAACTAAGTGATCATCATTTGAAAGAATCAGATCTAATATATTGGCACCCCTTGTTGGCTTATTAAATAAACAAATTGGGTCAAAAAGTTATCCTCAAAACACTCCATAAACTTACAACTTGCTCTATCTCTTCCTATCATATTTTCCCAGTCTACAGAAGTTAAATTAAAGTCACCCAAAATAACTGTATCTTCTTTGCATCCTTTACTTATTTCCCTAATCATTAACTCATCGATGCAATCAGTCTGTCCCGGTGGTCTATAAAAAGCTCCCAGGTGTATTTTCCCATTTCTACCAACCTTAATATCTATCCATAATGATTCGCCTTCTCCTTGCTTTATAGAGTTACTTAGATTTGAAGAAATGCTATTTTTAATATAAATAATTAACCCACCACCAGTCCTATCTCTCCTTTGACTAATGTACATAGTATAACCTGCTAGTTCAAATTCACTCACATTATCATTAAATATATTTTCATTAACCCATGATTCAACTATACATATTATATCTACATCTTCCTGAATGATATAACTAAATAATTCATCCCTCTTATTTCTAAGACTACGAGCATTTGTGTAAAGACAACTCAGCCCACCTATCCCTGAAGCACCTGAGGGCCTATCTCCTCTGCATCTCCTTTCTCTCCTTTCCCGCCCCTTTACTCTTGTATTTCCCAGACGACTATCACTACTCAAGTAATTTAACCCTAAAGAACTTCCATTAGCCTGCCTACCTTCTACAAATCTGCGTTTGCTTCCTTTCCCTGCCTCACTTTGAGCCATTAAATTTCCCTGACCACTATCAAAACCTAGTTTCCCACCTCTAAAGACCTAATAACACTATGTAATTCCCGCCACAAAACCTCAACCCCATCTCGGCTCAGATGGAGTCCATCCATCATATACAAACCCTTATTCCCATAAAACCCACTCCAAACATCTACAAACACCAATCCTGACTCCTAGCACAAACCTTTCACATATTCATTCAACCCCATTGCGCGAGACAACCATTCCATCCCCACATCCATTCTCGGAAGCACACCTGAAACAACGCCTTTTACTCTACTTTCACACATCCTTTCAATTAGCCTTTTATACTGCTGTCGTAACTCACAAGTACCCACTTTCTTTACATCGTTTACTCCGACATGTGTAATCACAACTGCTTCCTTTTTGCACCCAGACACCAACCTATCATACCTCTCACACACATCATTTACACCAGCACCCGGCAGACAAACTCTCACTCCCTTCGATTTATTTCACTCAACTTCCTATCTAAATACCTAATCTGAGAGTCACCCATCACAATCACCTCAGTCATTCTCCTATTCTCTCTAGGCCTAGTATAACCCTTCTTCCTGCTCTCACTCACCCGACCTCCTATTCTACTTTCAGGCATGGCCACACCAGACACATCTCTTTCAAATTCTTCCTCTCCCAGGGCATCAAAATTGTTAGTTAGCCTAACAGGTTCCATGTCCCTCTCATTCGCACACCTAATCTGTCCAACTTATCTATTCTTTTCACTTTCACCCACCACTCATCATCACTTACTTCACTTACTGCTTTCTCTCCAGTCCCTGTTCTAGGCCTAACTTCCTCCCTCCTGGTCCCAATCTGACTCTTCAAACGTACACTTGCATCTCTTCTCACTTCAGACACTAAATCGTTCAGTCTCAAGCATTCCGCACGTAATCGACTCACCTCCTCAGTCAAAGCACATACACAGCACTCAGACACATTCACTCTCCTTTCTACACCACAGACATCGCACACTACATACACTTTCAAAAGGCATACTCTCTATATCCAAACAGTCAGCCATACTTAAACAAGAACAATAATAGAAACAAAAACTTACGAACAACAAGAATTTTACCCGAATTTGTGCGTGCAAGTTTAAAACCTGCTAATCAAGATGGCCCAGCACGGAAGAAAACTTCAATATTCACAAAAAAGCTGTCACAGAAGTTATGTGGACTACCCGAAACAAACCGCCTTATTACTATAGAGCTATCAATCTATGTAATAAACTTGGCATAGACCACTTCATATATAGGGAATCCTATATTAGTAATATACCACCTTGGGAAAACATGAAATCACCGATACAATCAAATTTACCAATAATTTACCCAAAATCAATGTCAAATATTAGCAAAACACTAATATTTACTGATGGATCTAAAGTACTCCTAAATGATAAATACTCATGTTCAGCTGCTATCTGGTCAGTGTTACTCTTGGAAATTGGATGGAGATCATACCGTACTTTTCACTGAATTATTTGCCATTAAAAAGGCACTTAGTCATTGCAAAAACTACTCTGCCACATCTGCTGTTATACTTACTGACTCACAATCTAGCCTCTATATATTAGAAGACCACAGGACAAATCAAACATACTCAAACCTAGTTAATGAAATAATATCATTGTGGTATTCCCTCAGAGCAACAATCATAAAATATATTTTCAATGGATAGCTTTTGTTTCTTTTTGTAGGTCGCATGCTCCTGTGCCGGAGATTGCTTCCTGATTGTTGTGATCTTCCTTTTTTATCATTTTTCATATTCGTATTTTAAAGTAGCCTAGTGCTAGGCTGTCTTGATTCTGGCGACTTATGCCCAAGTAGGCAGTCGCCAGATAGGATCCTAAAAAAAGAAAAAAAATAATTCAATGGATACCCTCTCACATAGGGATAGTGGGAAATGAAAAAGCAGACCTATTAGCTAAAGCCTCCCATAATTTTAATAACATTGAAATCACTCCATTCTCTAAAAGCGAAATTGTAAACTTATTAAGAGAAAAGATACAAAAAGAATACTCTATTTGGGAAAGATCTGTAATTTCCACTCAATTTGGTGAAGTAAAAAACAAATTCAATCATTGGCCATGGTCATTTGATAAACATAGGAGACTCAAAACTGCACTTGTCAGACGAGATCAGGACATGTAGGCTTAAATTGCTACATAAACAAAATTAAGTTAAAAAACTCATTAAATTGTGATCACTGCAATTTACCTGAGACAGTAAAACATTTTCTATTAGAATGTCCTGCTTATAATATAAAAAGACAAAAAATGATAGGCAATCTAAGCTTACTGAATATAAAAAATATAACTTTCAAACCCTTTTGGGAGGAGGTGGTTTCAGCCCACATACCCAAGAAAAGATAAAAAAAATACTTCTTACATTTCTTGCTTCTACTAGAAACTTATCAAAATTATAAAACTTAAACTGCTTAAAAATAATGAATATATTACTATTATAGGTACCTAGTATACACCAACTTGATTATCACCATAACTATAAATAACTCAATATCCATAAACTATGTCTGCTTGATCAGTCACTCTATTTTACCTTAATTACCCGATTAACAAATTTAACTTGTCTATAAATACCTACGTAAATGTTACCTTTGACTAAATCTAATCAAGAACATATTCTGGTTCAAATATTAAGGATACTAACAAGGTTCCACTTCTTTTCTGAAGCCCTATGTAGAGGAGCCCCATAGGTGAAGATTGGTGTGGGTTTCTATTCTATTAACTATAACTATCACTTTCAATTATCTCAGGAACCAGATGTAACTCAAAACTAATAAATATCTTTAAACTTATTTATACAGGTATTCACCCTTTAAAAGAGAAATCAATAAGATTTTATATATTAAAATAAATTAATAAGATAAAAAAAAGGAAAGAAAAGAGAGAATCAATAGCTTACCTAATTATAATATCAACTCATAATTATACCAATTATACAGTGCAGCAAACTGTGCAGTGTCTAACTCTCTTAGACCCACTATAATTAACACACCTCCAAAAAATGAAAATTAATGAAGAACAAATAAAAAATACCTGTCTGGTGAGAAGAAAATCCTCCATCCAAGAGGAGGGAACCCTTCCACAAATAAAAAAAAACAAAAAACATGCATTACTCAAATTCATTATATCTGCAAAGATTTACTGGCCAAAGCTTCACACAATTTTAATAATATAAAAATGACTCCATTCTTTAAAAGTGAAATTGTAAATTTATTAAAAGAAAAGATACAAAAAGAAGGTAAATATTTATATTAGTGGCTCGAACAATGGGACGTACTATTTTGTTTGTGTTCCAATATGTTCCACGTTTTAGAGTACATTTAAGGGAACGGCTTGTGTAGGGGTAAACACAATGGGGGGACCACACTATGATGATCGTGAGTTTCAATAAATTGGGGGGGGGGTCTGGGGGGCACAGCCCCACACTATATAATCCTAATTTTTTATAGACTAATGTCCTAATGTTTACAGAGATGAATGATTTAACCAAATCATGTCAGTGCCTTTAATCATTTTGCGCATTATAATGGGGGGTGGGGGTGGGGCCTGACATCAGATGACTCAAATGCGCATGAATATTCTAGCAGGGGTGAATGAAAGGTAAACACACAAAAATCCACTTTTTTGGCTGTCGCTAATCTACATATTTATCATAAAGAATACTCTTCTATATGGGAAAGATCTGTAACTTCTACTCAATTTGGTGAAATAAAAACAAATTCAATCTCTGGCACTGGTCTTTTGATAGACATATAGACTTAAAATAGCACTTATTAGATTAAGATCAGAACATGTAGGCTTAAATTACCATCTAAACAAAATTAAATTAAAAGATTCTCCAAACTGCGACCAATGTAATTTGCCTGAAACAATAAAACATTATTTATTAGACTGTCAGGTTTACATTATAAAAAGACAATAAATGATACACAATCTAATCTCTCTTTATATAAAAAATATAACTTAAAATTCTACTCGGACAAGGTGGCTTCAGCCCACACATCGAAGAAAATATAAAAAAAAATTCTTCTAAAACTTCTCGCTTCTAATAGAAAATTATAAAAAAAATAAAACTCATTTTAAACAACTGCTTTTGTCTCTTTTACATTTTTAAATAACAGCTATATTACTAAAATAGGTACTATGTACCTCTTGGATTATTGCCATACCGATAAATAATTTAATATCTATAAACAATGTTTGATTGATTAATTAATTTAACCTGCTTATAACTACCTGATCAATTAATTTAACCTGTCTATAACTACTTATATAAATATTACCGTTACCTAAATTTAGCTAAGAACACTCTTAAGCCCAAATATTAAAGATACTAACAAGGTTCTACCTCTTTGCCAAAGCCCTATGGAGAGGAGCCCCATGGGTGAAATTGGTTTTGGTCTTTAATTTACTAACTATAGCCATCACTTTTAACTAGCATTTGAAAGTAGGTACAGCCTAAAATTATTTTATAATCCCACTTAAACATTTGCACAGGTACTCATCCTCTAAAAGAAAAATCAATAAGATTTTACATTTAAAGCCAAATCAATAAGATTGGGCATTGAAAGCTCAAATCAATAATAACACAGGCCTGCGTTTGAAAATTTTTTTTATGTTCCCCAGGATTTCTTTGTGGTTTCTTAATGAATCTAACCTCCTGAGCTCAAAAATGAATGTATATTTGTTCAATCAGGTCAGATTTTCTCAGTACAGCATACACCATTTTCATTGAGATTACCTCATTTTTTCTCTATCTAATAATGCATTATTACTGTTATATCATATAAACATGAATACACGTATGTAAACTATAATTCTTTTAATAAACAAAAAATAAAAGAATGCAACATAATAAAGAAAATAATTATAATTTCGAAGAACAGACGCCCTTGACGATTTTCGTTTGTGCCTGTCATCTGGTGCATCACGCTTCAAACACCAACAGTAGTCAGCAAGCATGTTTCCATTCCATTTACACTGGTACCTGGATTCCATTGTTTTTATGTCCTGGTGGAATCTTTGCCCCTGTTTTTTACTGTAATTCCCGCAGTTGTCGGGAAAATAATCCAGATGGGACTGTAAAAAGTGTAGCTTTGTAGACATTCGAGCTCCCAAATGTTTGAGACTTGTTAAGAGCTGATTGACCAGGGCAACATATTCTTCTAGGCTTCTTTTATTGCCTAGAAAATTGTTAACTAGAGCTTTGAAAGCTTTCCAGGCATCTTTTTCTATGTCCTTCATTGATGCAGCAAATTGCTGATCAAGTTCCTGATTTGAAGTCCATCAAAAATTCCCCCATGGAGCTTAGCGTCACTGATTTGTTGAAATTTTTGAAGAAGAAATTTAAAAGCTTGGCCTACTTTATTAAGGGTTTTGACATAATTTTTCATTATGCCAAGCTTTATATGCAGTGGAGGGAGGAGTATTTTTTGAGGAGGCACTAAAGGTTCAGCTATCACATTGTTTGATCTAATTCTAAATGCTTCTCGTGGAAGCCAAACCTTCTTCTCATAGTGCATACTATCTGCACGACTGTCCCATAAACATAGGAAACAGGGATGCTTCGTGTAGCCTGTTTGCGTCCCAAGCGTAAGAGATACTACCTGAAAAAAATTTAGCACGGTATGTAAATTCAGTGTAATATTTCTAAAAACAAATTCAAAGTAATATTTCTTAAAAAAATAAGAATATGAATATGTACTGAAAAATCCTGTATGCCGATGCATTAAATAATCGTATTGGAACTAATTGGATATATGTACATCTTATTTTGAGTTTATTGAGCTGTGTTGTATACCTTCTCAATTAGGATAAGTTCCCTATTAACCCAATAGGATGCATTAACCTATAGGGACACACTTCAACAAAAAATATAACTAAAAAATGACTCATGATTTCCAGACTTGCATTCTTGTAAAATATAAGTTGACCAAAAGGTGTATACAAGTATTAACAATTAAAAATGGAAATGTCAATATCAAAAAGGTTACAAATGCCAAGTGTAAAATGATCTTACCTTTAAGTCACCACATATCCTCCACTTATAGCTAGAGTAATTTATTGCATCCAGCAATTTTTTCATATTTTCATAACTTTCAGTAAGTTGGATTGAATGGCCTATAGGAACGGAAGCTATCTTGTTACCAATATTCAGTAACACAGCTTTTAAACTTCTCCTGGAGGAATCTATGAACAGTCTCCATTCTAATGGGTTGTAGGGAATTCCAAGGGCCTCAACAAGTCCTTTAATATTGGCGCAGTATATAAAAGAGCTGGAAGAATGCTGTAAAAAATAGCTTCAAAACTCTTGTTCTCTATTTCTGTACCCCCCTAAATGTTGTTTCTTAAGCGAGAAGATTACTTTCACGAAGTCGAGAGCCAAGAAGTTGTGTATTCGCCTTTGAAACCCCCAGATCCCTGGTCAGGTCATTTAACTGAACTTGAGTGAATGGTCTTGTGACCATATCATGTGTGGAAACCTGATAAGACTCAGATGTGTCATAATCTTGGTCAACTTCCATATTAATCTCTTCATGTACCTCTATATGTTCAAGGGGATAAGGTATAGGAATTCCTGGGCCATGGGGCAGGGGTTTGATGGCAGAAGGAACATCCGGATATTCCACACTATGTTTATTCTTTTTATTTATACCTGTGGAAAATATAATTGCATATTACATAAAGCAATTGATTTGGAGTTGCAGATAGTACATAAATGTTTAGTAAAGGATATGTTCATGCTGAAGTGAACTATGTTAGTTTTTAATTTTATGCTAAGTCTTTGCATAATAATGACATTTTCAGCAGCCAGTATAATACAGAAAGCTTAAATACTGTATACAATGTTCACCTTTAAGATTTGTCATGCAAAAATAGCAGCCTGTAGTGTGGTCCTTGCCATCTCTCCATACCATGGGAACACCAAAAGAGAGGGACTTCTGTTCGCCCTGACTCCAGCGTCTTAAACTTATGTAGCATCCCTTGCAGCAGATATGTGGTGCAAAACTTTTATCTTGATCTCTTAGCCTTACTCCAAAATATGCATGATACAAAGATTTAATTACAGGAGGGATTGTACTTTGCTGCTCGGGAAAAGTCACTTTGCCGCAAACATAGACAAAACTGTCAGAGCTATTCTTACATTTTCTGTTCATTTTTAACTCAACCACTATTATTATTATTCCTATTATTATAATGCTAAGCAATTTTTAACCTGCAAAATATAAACCTATTTGCATAATTACTTAAAATGTACACAAAATTTACTGCGAATAGAGCAGTGTAAAAACTATTGAAATTTGATGTAATATAGGAGATGTATAAACTATAAAATTATTATCACCCCCTGTATCGCAAAAACTGGAGGTGATAGAGAAAAACGGATGACAGATTCGGATTTAGGAGATTAATTTTATTAAGAAACACTATAGAAAACCTAAGGTACATTTTTGACGCAGACCAGTGTAATTGATCTTCTAATTACAAATATAGATCCATAACTAATTTCAATTAATAAGATTATACCTTGCAGAAAATTGTGTAGTGTATAACTATTAGATAACTGCAGTATTAACACTGCTCTGTTTTAAAATCCAAATCTGTGAAAAACAAATCGGTAAATATGTAGATTAGCGACTCGGCCGAATTTTTTTTTTTTCGGTAGAGATTTTCGTTCACCCGTGTCGGAATATTCATGCGCGAAGTAGTTCCTTTAAATGTTCTAGCTAATTAGATTTAAATGTATAAAAAAAGGTAATAAAAATAGTAAAATGGGGAAAAATATATTGCCAAATGAGGATAATAAAAGATATTACATGAAAAACAAAATAAAAATTCCAATCAGTCCTTTCTGACATCAGACGCCACCCCCACCCCTATTATAATAAACAAAACGATTAAAGGCGTTGATATGATGTAGTTAAATCATTCACCTCTGTAAATGTTAGGACATTATTCTATAAACAATTAGGATTTTATATTCTTCCCCCCAGACCCCCCCTCCAATTTAATGAAACTTAGTATCATCGTAGTGTGGTCCCCACCAAGCCAGTAACTTCTGGCTTGGTGGGAAGAGATACTCCATGCAAGAGGAGTGAACCCCTCCACAAATCTAGTAGGAACAATATCAACAACAATATATCTGCAAAGACCTATGCAGGAAGATAAAGAAAATGTAATGGGTAAATTTCTGTTCAAAGAGAAAAACCACAGAGAGGGAAAGGGAATATTAATAAAAATGTGGAAGAAAAGAGAAAGTCTAATTGAAAATAGATTGGAAGTATAAGTATGAACCGCCAAAAATGGAAAATAAGTTAATAATGATAAGGGGTGCTGATAAAAAAGTACAACCCCAAGATACTCCTGTTCCTGTTCTATGTTCATTTTTGTTAATGCTGAAAATGTAACGTAGGACTAAATCATCTCTGCCCATAAAAACAGTATTTATAATTTTAAATACATTTTCAATGTCCTGAGTTGAATTTGCAGCATTACCTCTGAAAATCATAGTGTTTACAAGTTCTCCTCTTATCCAACTCCCTAGTCTCTTTGGCAATGGCATTTCAAAAACATAATATATTTCCTCTGATGAAAAAAGTCACAAGGGCCTATCAAAGGTCATCCTTTCAGCACCTATAAAACTGATTTAATCAATGAATCAAAGGTCATCTGCATCGGTCAAAATCCACCTACAAAATGAATCCATAGGATTGTGTCCTATCATGCATCTACAATATACAATTTGATCCATTTGCAGATTATGTCAAACAAAAAACATCATTATCATCAAGGCTTGTCAAAATCCAAATCAATCATAATATACATATTACAAAAAAACTGCTTCCATAGAAATGAGTCCTTTATACCTCCCCCCCCGCCATATAATCATCTAATCTGCATTTGAAAAAAAACATTCAAGTTTGGACTGTCTTCTCTCTCAGGTGGCAAACTATTCCAGTAATCTAAAACTCTATTGGTGATAAAATATTTGCTAACATCCAACTTCCACCTCTGTTTTTTAATTTTTAAGTGGTGACCCCTAGTCCTATTACTACCTTCCAACTCAAATAACTTGCTAAAATCCAACTTATCCATCCCATAACATTTTAAAAAGCTCAATCATATCTCCCTGCATATATCTCTTTCAAATGAGAACATATATAGTACCCTTAGTCTATCTTCATATTCAAGGTGCTTCAGGGAATGTATTATTTTTGTTGCCCTCCTTTGTACTGATTCTAAGAAATTGATATCATGTCTAAAATGTGGTGACTGTGCTTGTATATAATACTCTAAATATGGCATGATATACGAGTTTTAGAGTTTAAGTATAACCTTACTCTTGTAGCTAACATTCCTATTAATGTATCCTAGCACTCCATTTGCTTTATTTTTTGCCTTAATACACTGCTTTGAAAACTTAAGTGACCTATCTACCTCTCAACTTAATTCAGCCAATGCCCATTAATTTCATAGCTAAATTCCCTATTATCGCTTCCCACGTTAAGAACTTTGCATTTTTTTAAGGTTAAAAGTCATCTACCACTTCTTAGCCCAAGTTAATAACTTATTTAAGTCACTCTGCATACCTCAGGGATCTGTTCTAGGCCCTTTATTATTCATAGTTTATATAAATGATTTTGGGGAGGCTGTAAATAGCAAAGTGTTTATTTTTGCTGATGACACTAAATTAGCAGCTGTAGTCAAAGAGTGACTTAAATAAATTATTAGCTTAAGCTCACTAGCGGCAGATAACTTTTAATCTTAAAAAAATGCAAAGTTATTAACATTGGGAAGGGATAATAGGGAATTTAGCTATTTAATATTGGATATTGGCTGAATTCAGTTGAGAATGAGAAGGACTTAGGCGTAGTAGTAGATATGTCACTGAAGTTTTCAAAGCAGTGTATTGAGGCAAAAAATAGAGCAAACAGGGTGCTAGGATACATTAAGTGGAATGTTAGCTACAAGAGTAAGGTTATCCCTAAACTCAACAACTCATATGTCAGGCCATATTTAGAGTACTGTTACAAGCATGGTCACAACATTTTAGACATGACATCAACATGCTAGAGTTAGTACAAAGGAAGGCAACAAAAATAATACCTTCTCTGAAGCACTTTGAATATGAAGATAGACTGAGGTTACTAAATATTTTCTCATTTGAGAGATGTGTGAGGGGAAATATGATTGAGCTTTTTAAAATCTGCTCTGGGATGCATAAGTTGGATTTTAGCAAGTTATTTGAGTTGGAAGGTAATAATAGAACTAGGCATCACCACTTAAAAATTAAAAAACAGAGGTACAGGTTGGATGTTAGGAAATATTTTTTCATCAATAGAGTGGTAGATTACTGGAATAGTTTGCCATCTGAGATGGTAGACAGTCCAAACTTGAATGTTTTGAAACCCAGATTATATGGTGAGCGAAGGTTAAGCTTTTTTGTGTGGAGGATGGGTGGGGGGGATTCTGGACTCATTCTTGTAGATTTTTTATTATTGTATATTATGATTAATTTGGATTTTGAGGAGTCTTGATGATGATGCTTTTTGTTTTTGACACATTCCTGTGGATAGTTCTAATTGTATATTGTAGATGAATGGGTAATACTTCAGATTTGGGGCGCACCGTAGGTGGCATTGTTAATAGGCTACAATTTTGGGCTACAATATATATCTTATGATGTCGGTAGCTTCAGATGTTGTAGCGGGCCAAAAATCTAGACTAACCCCCAATCGATCCAACCCGCTTCCTACACTAATCCGGATGTGAGAAATTGGAGGAGAATGAAACGGATTGTATATACAGTCCCTTTACTTACCAAAAAATGTACAAAATATCTACAATAGAGAGGGGCGATTATATTGGAGATCTTGTTACTATTCACAAAAAATACAGCTAAAGTTTCCTATATATATGAAAAAAAAAAAAATAAGTCCCACTTATTTATATTATTAATCGATCCTAAGAACAATGAAAAAAATCAAACAACAACCCAAAAAAATCTGGACAACAAGAGTCAATATATAGTTAACAAACAAAAAAAAGAGATGGCCTCACGTGGTACAAAGAGAGTGCGGGATGTCCAGCCACCTGCCACTCGAGTGAGCTAAAATGCCTATGACTTCCTAACAATTGGCACCTCTGCGCTTGATGGAAGTGAAGTGATCTTATCACTCTTGCGTGGCTATTCTAAGCCCTCTTTCCTTAACAACACTAGTAATATTTTGTTTGCTATATAAAGATATATGACACTAAGTCCTTTCCAGAATATGGCGCCTGGAAAGAAAAAAAACATCTTATAATAACATGCTAATCAATAAAAAAACAAACAGACAAAAAAAAACAAACCCATTCCCATTCACACACACATTCTTACAGAGGGAGGGAGAGGGTATTGAGAAAAGGGGTGGGAGAATGGCCCTTTTTACACACACTCACATTCGCTCCACCACACCCCTCCTTCCTTAAGCCATTCAACCACAGTCACTCACAATACACTCTCAATCCTTACTCATAGTACCTTTTATACTCAATCGCACCCTTCTGCACCCATTCACACTCGTCTACTGGTCCCTGGCTACGCGTAGCAATCAGTCAGGATTGTTCATCAGTCTTCCCGTCAGTCTCATCGTCACTATTAATCATCTCGTCAACCATACTCTTAGCCCTCATTACCAGTTCTTTCATACTCTTCCGTTCAGAACCTTCACTCTTCATAGCCCCATTCATCAGCTCCTCACTCACAGCTCTCATCAAACTCAAATTCTCCCCTTGCGAAACAGACAGGTCACTCATATCCCCTGTATTCTCAACAGGCATACCAGAAACCCCTTCGACTGGTTCCCACCAGAAACCTGAAAAATCAGCCACTTCATCATTCACTACATCAAACTCACCCCTAGCCTTACCATTCATAAAACCCGAAAAATCAGCCACACTAGGTTCATTCACCCAAACACACTATCATTCATACTGTTCCCAAAACCAGAAAAATCAGGCACAGGCAGCTCACTCACTCGTCTACTTATACCAGCCAAATCACTCACCTGTTTACGCAAAAACTCAATCTCCCTTTCTAGATCCCCCATACCAGAAAGACTCTGCTCAGACTTACTTTCATTCATACTTGCATTCCTCCTTTCACTCTTCTTTGTACACTCTCTACTCCTCGAGACAAAGACTAGCTCTTTCCCAGACAGATCCATACTATCACATTCAATCTCATCATCATGCACTTTACCTCTCTCTCTACACAGTCCATACACCGGATGGCTCACCAGGTAGTCAGGAGGTTATCTCCATTTCCTTAACTGACTCTGATGAGCCCGCACTCTCTCAGTCATACCGTCATTCAAACTCTCCAAAACATACGTCACCCCATTTTCCCAAACTCTCACAACTCTCTAAGGTCCATAAAACTTCTCACTCATCTTTGACACATTCAACCTACCCTTCACTTCTTTCACCTTCAATACTTTCGCACCCAATTCAAATGAATGGAACCTTTCATGTGCCTCATGCCATACACTCTGCTCACTTTCACTCAAATGAAACCTATCTTTCACTTGCCTTTCAAAATTCATCACAAACTGACATGGGGACATTTCAGTTGCACTATGCACAGTTGAATTATACACCCACAACACTCTCCCCAGACATACATCCCAGTCATTCACGGTTGTACTCATCATTCTTAACATCTCACAAAGGTTCTTATAGTACGTTCAGCCAATCCATTTGAAGACGGTACATACAGAGTTGTTCTCACATGCTCCACACCATTCTCTCTCAACATTTGCTCAAACACTTCTCTTACAAATTCAGGCCCATTATCACTCAGACATCTTCTAAGCTTCCATACACACATGAAAAAACAACTGCTCAACCTCACACGCAACAGTCACACTCCTTTTATCTCTCACAGGCGCTGCATACACAAACTTACTTTTATGATCAACCATCACAACCATACCAACATTCCCAGCACTCGTACGTGGCAAAGACACACAATGAATCACTACCAATTCAAATGGTTCTTTCGCATCAACTTTCAACATCGGTGGTTTCACTTGCACACCTTGCACCTTTTGCTTCTGGAACACATGCTCCTTCATAGTGGGAGAGATATCACTGCAGGGGGACCACCCTGCGATGATCCTGAGTTTCAATCAATTGGGGGGGTCTTGGGGGCACAGTCCCCAGTATATACTCATATACAAAAAAATATAACGCCGTAATTGTTCACATCTGACGCTACCCTTTGATGTCATAAGACATATATTGTAGCGTATAAACAGCACCACCTACCGTGCGCCCCAAAACTGAAGTGTTACCGATGCATGATCTGCTACAATCCTATAGATTGTTCAAATTGTATATTGTAGATGCATGATCTGACACAATACTATGGATGCATTTTGTGGGTGGGCTTTGATAGATGCAGATGACCTTTGATAGGCCATTGTGGCTTTTGTCATCCATGAAATTATGTTATGTTAAAGCAACCCTCAACTTCTTTGCCTACAGCTGCCAATTTAGTATCATCAGCAAAAATTGACACTTTGCTATTTACAGCCTCCCCAAGATCATTTATATAAACTGAATAATAAAGGGCCTAGAACGGATCCCTGAGGTATGCCACTGATAACTTCCCTCCACTGTGACCTCACATCAAGTACAACTTTCTTTTTCCTGTCTTTCATCGATTCAGTTATCCAATTCAAAACTTTCCCACATATCCCATGCATTTGTAATTTGTGGAACCTTATCAAAAGCTTTGCTAATATCTAAGTAAATTA
The DNA here is from genome assembly GCA_963969495.1 of Ceratothoa steindachneri. Classification (NCBI taxonomy): domain Eukaryota; kingdom Metazoa; phylum Arthropoda; class Malacostraca; order Isopoda; family Cymothoidae; genus Ceratothoa; species Ceratothoa steindachneri. Next base: position 35,954,321 of record OZ018328.1, on the reverse strand, counting down.
CATCAACATTCTTTCCTTTATCTAATTGTTTAGTTACGTATATAATCCCTAAAATCCACTAAATTTGTTATATACAATCTATCTCTTTTAAACCCATGCTGATCTTCATTTATTAATCTACCACTCTCTGTATGGTCAGGTATTCTCTTCTTAAATATCTTTTCAATAAATGGAATTTAACATGAATAAGATTTATGTATTTACTTTAGGTAGATGTAATCCAGTGAATAATTATAAAATGAATGAGAGACTTTTAGGAAGGTCAGAATGTGAAAGAAACTTTGGTATCCTGGTACATTCAGACATCTGGCCTAGATAGCATTGCTGAGTGCTTAGAATGGAGCTAATGGGAGTGTTGTAGTTTGCTGATGTTATTCTGAAACTACCTGGCAATAGTTAGGCCTTATCTTTACTATGATGTAAATTTGATTACCATATTATAGGATGGGTATTGCTTTGTTTAGACTGTGCAAAAAAGGATGACCAAGATGATTCACGGTTTGAGTAGCTTAGTTTATGGTGCAAGATTTAAACTAAATCTTCATATGTTAGAAAAGAATGAGTTTGGAGGAGCTCTTGATATGTCTTCAAATGGGTAAAAGGTTACAATAGAGGAAATATGGGTAAGGTTCTTATTTTTAGTGAACAGGATGGGACATATTGCAATGGGTTTAAGCTTGACAAGTTTAGGTTTAGTAAAGAGATTTGTAGAAATTGGCTTACAAATCAAGTGGTAGATGAATGGAATAGGGTCTCTAATCACATGATAGAAGAATCTTCCCTGCAGAGTTTTAAAAATAGATTGGATAGATAAATGAATGAGGATGCTAGGTGGGACTGAACTTGGAGATGGGAGCAGATATACTTCATATAGACCTTGATTAGCTTTTTGAGGTCTCCATCCTTTCTTATGTTGTCATGATGTACAAGACACTCATACATTCTAAACTAAATTGTGGATAATTCCTTTATACTAACCCCGTAAGGGGCACAGAGATTTGCCATCCTGGCCATCATGCTGATGGGACTCAGCGCCCCATCTAGCCTCAGCTTAGCCTCTTCTCCTTTCAGACTGCCTGTATTTCTCCCCTACTTCCTCACTTCCCTTACAACCTCTCCCACAACTTTCTCTGGTCGGCCTCTATTTTCACAGGGTAGATACTGACCTTCTTCACAGCCTGCTCCATCCCCACCCATACCTTCCTCACATCCCCTTTCCTTCTCACTTCACCATCTAATTTTTTTTTATGCTATGCGCAAGGTGGAGCTGCTATGCTGAAGGGCTGCCAGGTCACCAGGCGGGAGGGGTGGCCTTAAATGGCAGCACCTGGCTCTGCCAGGCACATATGCACCCCTTGAAAAACGGGCTATTGCGAGGGGTGATTAGCGTTTGCTACCCGTAAGAAAAAGAGGATCACCATGCCCAATGATGAAGAAATAAAAAATCTCCCCTCAATTTCCCCTGTTCCATCGTCAGAGCCACCCTCGGGCAGCTCCACAGAAAAAATGGAGGTTTCCCCTCTTGTGGTTTTCCAGGGGACCCTCCATAACTCTTCAACCAGAGAGGAGGCTTACTCTTCTCCTTACTCATCCCCTTCTCTGGAGGGGCTTTTGGGCACCTCCATCTTCCCAGCCGCAGTCCCCCCTTTATTTTTCAAGGGGACTGCCAAGAAAGACAGCAGGCAGGCAGCCGATAGCCGACCGCTTCCCATTGAAGCAGCTTGGTAGGGCAAACCCCCTTAGGGGGGAGAGGGAAGCCAGGCCCCTTCGGTCGATTCCCTCAAGAGACCTGCTGGCAAGAATATTGGTCCTTGCCGGGGTCAAAGCCTGTGCCTCCCCAGACTTGACTTGTAACAGTGCTGCCAATAGGACCTGTGATGTCCTGGAGGAGGATTGCAAAATGGAGGCTCCCCCCCCGAGAGGGACATGGTCCTTGAGGCAACCCAGCCTCAGACAGTAGGGCCTTCCATGGGAGCAAATCTGGGCTCGGCGTCAAGCACCGAAACTCGAGTCCGACCCTATGCAAGGTCCCCCTCAAACGGCTAGGGTTTCTGAGGCAGTACAAACAGAAGCTTTATGCCTACATGCACTATAAGCACCGCCAGAACGATTTCACTGTCAGTGAATATCGTTGGGCTAGGGCTAGGTTCAGGTATATTTCAAAGCACACCTGTCCTTCAGAGGTGTGGAAGCGAGTCAAAAGGATTTGGGGCAAGTTCTCGCAGGATTCCCCTCCTGTTCTCCATGAGAATGGGACCGCAATCTCAGACCCGACGTCTTTCATGACTGCATTCTCTAGTCGGGATGCTGCTCTGCCAGCGTTCAATGCACATTGTGATGTGGAAGGCCACTGGCTGGACTTTACCTCCAGAGGCAGGCAACCCTAAAACGACCGGTTTACTATGAATGAGTTGCGTTCCGCTCTTGCTTCATGCGTGGACACCGCCCATGGTCTGGATGATGTCCCGTATGCCATGCTTCGACACCTAGGCGAGCGAAGCATGGCCTCTCTGTTAGATTTATTCAACAGAATCTGGGTGGAGGGTCTCCTCCCAGATTCCTGGCAAATCGCTACTGTGCTCGCCTTTCGCAAACCAGGGATGATCACTCCACTCTGGCCGGTTTCTGCCCAAACTCTCTAAACTCTTGCGTGTGCAAGTTGATGGAGAAATTGGTAAATGTTAGATTAGCCTTTTTTCTGGACAGCGGAGGTCATCTGTCTTCTGCACATTACGGCTTCCACAAGTTTCACTTGCTGTCTGCGAGGCCTTCTTTCATAGATAGCACTATACGACCGTGTTTTTCGATCTGGAGAAGGCCTATGATACCGCATGGCGATACGGTATCATGGAGACTATCTACACGATGGGGGCGAGGGGTCGCTTCCCAATGTTTATATCTGAATTTTTGCGAGATCATCGATTCCGCGTACGGGTGGGGGGGACCCCTCTCTGGCCCAATGGAGCAGGAAAAGGGTGTCCCACGGGGAAATCTCCTCAGTGTCACACAGTTTTCTCTGAGCCCTCAACGGCATCACCTCAGTGCTGTTGGAAGATGTTCTCACTACACTCTTCATGGATGACCTTTAGATCTCTTTTGGCACGGCCTAGATGCCAACTCTAGCGTGTTGACTCCAACAGGCATTGAACTGCATCTCTCACTATGCCGAAGTGCACAGGTTTTGGTTTTCCTTGACCAAGACTAAGGTGGTGCACTTCTGCCGCCATCCACGGCTCCACCCAGGCCCAGACTTGTTTCTTAATGGGGTACGCCTGGAAGGGGTTGAATCGCACCATTTCCTTGGCCTTGTATTTGACCGACGCCTCACCGGGGAGGCACACATTCGCAGCCTTAGGGTTTCTTGTACCCACACTATGAATATTTTCCGTTCCGTGACGTTCAGCGCTTGGGGCGCTGAGAGGGCTACTGCCTTACTTTTTTTATTGATCCTTTGTTCGTTCAAAGCTTGACTACGAATGCGAGTTTTATGCATCTGCAGCCGAGCGTGTTGCGGAAGGTGGACTCGATCCACCACACTGGCCTTTGCCTGGTGACCGGTACCTTCTGCACTTTCCCCATTGAGAGCCTACTAGTTGATACTGAGGAGATGCCACTCGCTCTACGCCGTGTACAGTGCATCATTCGCCTGTATGTGCGAGCCTGGCGCCTCCATCAATCGCCAACAGCTCTCACTGCATCCGCAGATGATTTTGATGGTGCCTATGCCGCCGAGAGTCTCCAGTCATATACCCTAAGCCCTTTGGTTTTAAGGCCAGGAAACTCCTTCGAGAGCTAGGTATAGCTCTCGGGCCGGTGGTGCCTCTGGTTCTGCCCAGGATGCCACCCTGGAGGGTACCACATTTGGCTATTTGTTGTCACACCTCTGCTCCCAAAGCTTGTACAGTGCCTGGGAGTATTGCGTTCAACCTTTTTGGAGCACACCTCTTGTCACTCTGGAACCGTGCCAGTATATATGGATTGCTCCAAGTCCCAAGAGGGGGTCGGCTTCCACGCCATATCCCCTCTGTTTGAAGTCAGCAGGGCTCTGTCAGGCGCTACATCTGTCTTCACAGCTGAGCTGTGGCAATACACCACTCGGTACGGGTAATTATCCGATGTGCCCAGTTCAGAGACCGGATTGTGATCTATAGCGACTCACAAAGCGCCCTGAGTGCTCTAGGAGTATTGGAATCTCCGCATCCTCTGGTTCACGATATCTGTGATCCCACGGTTTTGGCGAGCCAGGCGGATGTCGAGATTATCTTCTGCTGGGTTCCTGGCCATGTAGGAATTGCAGGGATTGAGGGCGCCAAAGTGTTTACAAGTACTCTGTCACCAGACCAGCATTTCACTCTTCCTCACACCAACTACATGGCAGGAATAAGGGCAACTCTTCGGGCTGCTTGGCAAAGAAGTTGGTTGATGGTCAAGGGAACTTAAAGTTGCATGCCATTGCGCTGCGACTGTTCGCATTTACCTACCCCACAATGCCGTGAAGGCTTCAGGTTGCTTTCTGTCATCTCCGACTTGGGCATACTCGCAGGATGCACCGCCATTTGATGGAGCGCTTGCCAGCGCCCTACTGTGAAGACTGCGTTGTCCCCCAGACTGTTTGGAACATTCCTGTTGAATTTGCCAGTCTGGGCGAGGTCACTACTGCCTGTCCCTTGTATTCGGAACGACTTCATGCACATTGACTGGTGGACTTATAGACTTTTGGGGGGGAGGCCAGCCTTCTCCCCTTTATTTAACTAGGTTTTTTTTGTCATTTTTGTTTTCTCTGTAGGTTGCATGCTCCTGCGCCGGAGCTTGCTTTTTTGATTGTTGCCATCTTCCCTTTTTATCATTGTTTTGTTTTCATATTCTTACTTTAAAGTAGCCTAATGCTAGGCTCTTGTAATTGTGGCGACTTGTGCCCAAGGGGGCAGTCGCCAGATAGGCTCCTAAATTTTAAAAAAAAACCCTCTTTATATCAATACAAGCTGTCACACATCTTGTTGATGTGGATTGGATTTAATTTCAGGGCATTCGCTTAACCACAGGTGCTTTAAGCAAAAGGCCACCAATATGATTTTGATATTATAATTATTATAATTTGGAATTTTAGAACCAGCATCCTTTTCTCCTTCCTTCTATTCCGAGCCTGAAAATATGGTTAAGAAATAACTTTGAAACTATTTCCCTGATACAAGAAAACCAGTTTTATATCCCTGTTTTAGGTTCATAAGATCATGAGAAGGTTTAAAGTGGAATCACAGAGGCCCCCAGGGCCCTTTGAAGTGATGCCAGCATAATTACATCATCTGATTTAGGTCATCATATGGGATGGCGAGTATCAAGCCTTAGTCAAGAATTTTACGGAGTATTAGTTCAGTTTATTTAAAATAATGTAGAATGGTCTGTTTCCATGCGAGTTAAACTAAAGTAGCACGTATGCTAACAAGTAGAATGTTCAAAAGTATAGCCTAGGAATTAGAACTTCTTTGTTCTATGGATAATTATTATTAATGCATATAGTGTATATTGTCAACAAACAAGAATTAACTATATATCAAACTATTATATATATATATATATATATATATATACATGCGCAGCATACAATTATAATATGTAGGTGGTTCTGATTACACAAAGCCTTTACTGTCCATATATTTATCTAGCTTCAATTTGAAAGAGCTTGAGATTGCTGAATTTACTATTGTTTCTGGCAGCTCGTTCTGAAGATTCACAATACGATTTCTGAATGAATACTTACCTGTATCACTATTGTAGTTAATTTTCTTTAATTTAAGGTTATGGCCTCTAGTTCTGTTATTATTATCAAAATTAAAAAAATCTGCCAATGTTACTCCATCTATACCTGTAATCATTTTGTATACCTCAATCAAATCTTCCCTCACATACCGTCTTCTCACTGAGAACATAACCAATTTCCTCAATCTTTCAAGATATGGGAGTCTATGCAGACTAGGTATCATTTTAGTCGCTCTACACCCTCCAGCATATCAAGGTCCTTCTCATAATGGGGTGACCGTGTTCTCTGTAGACTTGATCCTTTTGGTTCTGAGGTTGACAATGACTTTGACTATAGAAAATTTGTACTACTGAAATCAGATAATGATAAGCCATTGAGTAAGGCTGATATTTTCAATGTTTATGAAGACTTCGTTGCTAAATGTGGCGAACCAGCCCAAATGTGGCCTAGAAATGATGACTGTCTGGTAGTGGAATCGACTTTGTTTGAACAACACCAAAAAATCAAAACACTTGATTCTCTAGCTTCACTAAATATCTCCTCTTCAGCTCACTCTACCTTTAATACCTGCAAGGTGGTTATCAGGTCAGGGGAGCTAATTGAATACAATGTGGACTGACTTGTTGATAAACTGACTCTCCAGAAAGTAATCAGCGCATACCGCGTCACCTGCAATGTTAATAACACCAGAGTTCCTTCAGCTACCATTATACTAACCTTCACTCGGTTGAAACCTCCTAAAAACATCAAGGCTGGCTACTTGTATATCCCCGTGAAGCCCTACATTGAGAATCGCCGTAGGTGCTTCCTTTGCCAACATTTTGGGCATGTCAGCAAATACTGCAAACAGATGAGGCTATGTATCGATTGTTCTTCCGACTTCCATGGAACACCATACTCACGTCCCCCTTGTTGTGCCAAATATGGTGGTGACCACCCAGCCAGCTCTAACCAGTGCACTTTTTTCTTATATGAGAGAGAAGTTATTGCTTTCTGAAATAAATACAGAATTAGCATGAAGTATGCTAGAAGGAGAGCAAAAGAACTATACATCCAAACAGGAGTAAGTTTTGTAGACGCTCTTCAAGCAAATGACCAATCCGTAACAAACAACAGAGAACATTCAGATCCTCACCTTTACAGCCACAGAATAGCCACCAAGTAGTCCCAACAGAACCTCTTCCCAAGAATGATGCTTCCCCTCCCTCTCCAATCATCAGACAAGCTCCTGCTTCACTGAAACCAAGACATAAGAGGACTCGCCGTTCCTCAGATTCTCCTCCATAAGCATCAAACCAAGCATTGCCATGTCATGAAGAAATGGAAGCTGATTCTGAGGAAGTTTGTGTGGTGTGCGTTTCACCTTTAGACATCCACCCTCCTTCTACTGAATCTCCCTTGACTCCATCTACCAAAGCAAGTCGGCCTACTACACCCGCAGTACCAGCAACTTCAGAAAAAACTAGAGAGATGGTCACGGAGTCAGCATTGGCTGTGGCCCCCTTGAAGGAGGAGAAACAGCCTTCTGGGCTCCCCTTACCAACCACAGCTGACCCAACAACCAGTCTTTAGAATGACCCTGTACCATCCCTTTCGACACCACTAACCAGCATTACAGAGGACCCAATATTTTCAAAGGCACCCTTGCCAACAAAACCAACTAATACTACAGAGGACTCACTACTTTCAGATGCATCTTTGCCAGCAAAACTAACCAGTACTACAGAGGACCCAATATCCTCAGAGGCATCTTTGCCAGCAAAAACCACCTTGTCATATGCACAGCTGACAGATGGTTCTTTGCCCACTAATAAAAGTACCATCCTTAAAACCCTAAAGCTACCAATGCCTCAAGTACTAATAACATCCAGAAACCTAAAAGGCTCAAAACCCCAGTTACCTTTACCAGGTACAAAGAAAAACCTAATTATTCTTAAAAGATGAATATGCCCCCAATTATACATTGGAATTTATCAGGAATCTTCCCCAAATGGGAAAAACTCAAAATACTGCTGTGGTGGGGCGAATGTGAGTGTGTGTAAAAGGGCCATCCTCCCACCCCTTTTCTCAGTACCCTCTCCCTCCCTCTGTAAGAATGTGTGTGAATGGGAATGGGTTTGTTTTATTTTTGTTTATTTCATGTATAAAATGATTACCATGTTTTTCTTTCTTTCCAGGCGTTATTCTGGAAAGATAGTAGCTAATTTTGAGATATCACTATAATAAGATTGTACTTTGTTTAAATTAATCTTTTATCAAAGCGTTATTCTGGAAAGAGGTAAGCTAGTCGATGTATTTTCGGGTAATGCCCACTTATTAGTTTCGCCATCCATGTATAAATAAATGGGTCATAAAAGGAGGATATATCTCTTCTACAGAGAGTGGAAGTGTGGACTGGTAGCAAGAGGAGTTCTATAGACGAGTGCTCCACCCAGCCCTGAGAGGAGGGCTTTCGTGTCTCTAACCACCTGAACCGCCATACCTGCCTTCGTTGACAATCCTGCCTCCTCCTAAGTTAGCCTACTACCACCCACCTCCAGCACACAAGTGATAGCGCGTGCCCCCTTTTCGTTCGGTTGTGGTTGTGTTTTTTTTTGTTTTGTGTAGAATATAAGTAAATTGTTGTATCCGCCGGTTATAAGATTCTCGTTTGGTATCGTATTTTGATTGGGGAATTTAGCCTCATTTTGAAGTGTGCACACTTCCCTAGTAAATATAAAATTGTTGTAAATATAAACTGTAACTATCATTGTATTTTTTTTGTAAGTAAAGGGACTGTATATACAATCCGTTTTATTCTCCCTCGATTTCTCACGTCTGGACAGTGTAGGAAGCGGGTTGGATCGATTATCGATTGGGATTAGAGATCTATTTTTGGCCCGCTACATTTGGCGCCCGAATAGGGATGTGAGACTTCGAAACTGGGAGTGTGACTGGATTGGATTGCAGTCCATACCCAATTAGTGTGACAAGTAGTTTGATTGATTTTTTCCTTCTATCTTTTTACTAACTTGGGAACAATGGCTGTAGCGGAAACATTGAATGAAGAAGTAGTGCGATTGAGACTGGAGTTGAGAAAGAAAGAAGAGGAGTGTGAAATGTTGCGGGGAATGATGGAGGGAATGGAGAATAAAATAAAAGGGATGAATGAAAAGACTGATAAGATGAAGAAGGAAATGGGAGACCGACAGGATCAGACGGACCGACGGATGCAGGACCTGTATAACATGATGACAGGGGCTGGATCAGTCCCAGGACCTACAACCCTGACCCCTGCTCCTACTGAAGGGACTCCGCTAAATGGAATGGATGGCAGTAGGATTGAGTCTAAAGAAGATACTGTGAGTGGTAGGAAAGGGGGTGAATGGAAAGAGTGGAAAGTAAGAGAGGAAGTAAGCATGGTTCTAAGGTTAAGGATAGGAAGGTGAGAGGGAAGAGTGTGGATTCGCTATACTCAGATGAGGGAGAGAGTGACGATATGATTGGAATGAGTGAGACCGAGAGTAGCTCTTCGAAGAGTGAAGTGAATGTGGGGAAAGGAATTTTGATTAGGTAAGGGCCAAGGATTGATAAGTTTCGATTGCATGGGGGAAAGAGTATGGATGAGTTCTTCGGGGATTTTGAGCGGTACTGCAAGCTCAAGTACCCGCAGAACAAGGGTCACTGGGTGAGTGTTCTGGGAGATTGTTTGGATGGGAAAGTGTTGGAGTTCTTGCGAGTGATAACGAGTGTGGGAGAGCCAAAGTACGATGTAGTGAAGAAGAGATTGATTGGGCAGGTGAAACGAATGAAAGAGAGTGTGAAGTATAAGAGGGTGAATGAATTTGAGAAGGCTCGAATGGGGAAGAGTGAAAGTGTGAATATGTATGCACATAGGCTTGAGAGTATGGCAAGAACGAGGTATGGTGATGATGATGTAAATGAATGTAAACCACTCATGAGGAAGTTTTTGGACACGATCCCGCGAAAGGTGAGTGGAAAGAGAAAGGAGAGAGTGAGACTGACAGGTGAACGGTTGATGTGGGAGGATGTGTTGGAACTGTTAGAAGATGGACGATTTGATGATGAAAGCGATCTAGAAGAGGATGGATGGTACAGTGTGAATGTTGGGGGTAAGAAGCCCAGGAGCTTTCATCCACCCCAGCAGTTTGTCAGCTACAGGGATGCCCTGAAGGCTGCACCAGCTGGAGTGATGTCAAACTTCCTGGGCCGGCAGAATGGATGGGCAAATGGAGGGTGGTCGAATGGAAGGGGGCAGATGAATTTCAAGCGTGGGAACGGATATATGAGAGAGAAACCGAGGTATGTCCCAGCAAACGAGAGACCGAATGGTGTGAGAAAGATTGTGGAATGTCGTCGGTGTGGAAGGAAAGGTCATATGTTGGCAGAATGTAGGTGGACATCTGGTGCGTGTTTTGGGTGTGGTAAGAAAGGGCATATGATAAAGGATTGCCAGGAAAGTGTGAAAGAGTGCTTCGAGTGTAAAGAAATAGGCCATTTGAAGAAAGATTGTCCGAGGTTGAATGGTGGAGCAACTGGTGGGGAAAGTATGAAATATGCATGTGGTAATTGTGGAAAGGCTGGTCATTATGCAAGGATGTGTCATGACCAGAGGAATGTATGTAGCTATTGTGCGATGGAAGGACATTCAAGTGAAAAGTGTTGGATTAGACTGAGAGCGCAAGGTGTGAATGGAAAGTCTGAAGCGGGAAACTGAATTGTAAGAGGGTACCTGCTGAAGTATCCTCTGGGTGCATGAGTGTGAGTAATGTGTTGGTAAGTCTGTCTAGTGTGAAAGTGCTGTCTGGTAGGAAGTATGAGTGTCTGAGTGTGAAGGTGGAGTTGAATGGAATTGAGTGTTTGGCTTTAATAGATTCTGGATGCAAGGCGAGCTTGGTGTATAAAGATGTGTATGACAAGGTTAGCGAGAAAGGCCTCCTGTCTGAGTGCAAGGGTAGTTTGGTAGGTATTGGTAATAGGAGAGTGCCTGTGATTGGAATGATAAGGTCAGCTGTTCGAATGCATGGTATGATGATGAATGAATGTGAATTTTCTGTGATTGATAAGGTGAGTAGTGAGTATGGTGTGATTTTGGGCTATGATTTTATGAAAATGAATCGTATGGTTGTGCATCCTGCGAGTGATCAGATTGAGAGAAAGATTGGTAAAAATGGGGTGTATAAGTTGTATGTAGGGAAAGATGGTAGCGTTTTGAGGAGTGTGTTTACTGGTATTGAGGTGACTGCTATGGAGAATGTAAGGCTTGTGAAGGGTGAAAGGGTGTCTGTTAGAGTGAGTTGGAGTAAGGATGTTAGTTTGAATGTGAGTGAGAACACTGTGATATTGGATGGAAAGGATGCGTGTTATAAGGTAAGGCGTGTTGCTTGTGTGTTTGATGGCTTGATAAGAATGAATGATCCTTTTGTATGTGTGCAGGCGGACCCCAGTGTGAAAGGGCAGGTGAGGGGAATCCAAGTCGGAGATGTACTGGGCCACCTCTCCACTGTCAATGAGGTAGGTATGGATGATAGTACGGATGTCAGGGTGAATGTTGCAGGTGAAGAGACGTCTGAATGGACGTATAATGATGTGAAGAGCATGGTGGAATTGGATGGATGTTTAACTGAGTATGAAAGGGAGGATGTGTATCGAATGATATTTTAACGAAAGGGAGCCCTCAGTAAGGGTGATCTGGATTTCGGGGTTGCAAAGCTCCCGGGAATTCAAGATTGTCCTGAAGGAGGATTCCCCAATCTATCAGCGGCCAAGGCATTTCCCACGTCCGGTTGCTGATGAGATTGAGGAGCAGTGTTTGGAATTGGAGCAATTGGGGGTGATTGAAGAGAGCGAGAGTGCATGGAATAGTCCAATTGTACCTGTACGTAAGCTGGATGGAAGATTGCGTCTGTGTGTGGATTATCGAAAGGTGAATGAAAGGACTGTGAAAGAAAGGTTTCCGATGTGTGTGGTATCTGAGTGTGTGTATAGTATGCATGGGATGGAGTGGTTTACGAAGCTGGATCTGGTACGGGGGTATTACCAGATGCCCATTGCTGAGGAGAGCCGGCCAGTAACTGCCTTCTCTTCCTCAAAGAGGCATTACCAGTTCCGGAACCTCAGCTTTGGGTTGGCTAATGCTCCCGGAGCCTTCCAGCGGGCAATGAATGTTGTGTTGAGTAGGTTTGCGAGTAAGAATGTGATTGCGTTTATAGATGATATTTTGATTATGACTGAGACTTTTGAGGAGCATATGAGATTGGTGAATGATGTGTTGAGAACGTTGGAGAGTGTTGGTGTGAAGGTGAAAGTGGCGAAGTGTGAATGGTTTGCGAAAGAAGTGGAATTCCTTGGGCATATGGTGAGTGAGAATGGGTTGCGAAAATCACCGAAGTATGTTGAGAAGGTGCGAATGTTTCATAAACCGGTGACTGCGAAGCAACTGAAGTCGTTTTTGGGTTTGATTGAGTTCCAGCGAAAGTTTATACGTGATTGTTCTGGTGTGAGTAAGCCTCTGACTGAGTGGATGGGCAAGAAAGGTAGTACGGTTGTCAAGTGGAATGATAAGATGAATGAGGCGTATGAGAGACTGAAAGAGGCAGCGGCTGAAGATGTTGAATTGGCTTACCCAGATTATAGTGTAAATGCTAAAATGCTTGAATTGTATACAGATGCGAGTGGGTATTGTATGGGAGGTTTTCTGATGCAAGAGCAGCGTTTGAATGGAGAGAATGTCAGGCGAATAATTGGGTATGTATCCAAGGCTATGAATGTTGCAGAACGAAAGTATTCGACTGTGGAACGAGAGCTGGCTGCGATAAGATATTGTTTGAAAGTGTTGCGTCCATTTTTGTATGGTGTGAGGTTTGTGATAAAAACCGATCATCAACCTCTTGTGTATCTGCAGCGTATGAAGTGGGCTGATAGTAGGATTGCAAGGACTTTGGAAGATTTGAGTGACTTTGACTATGTGATTGAGTATGTGCCTGGTGAACGGAATGGAGTGGCTGATTTGATGTCAAGGTATCCTGGTACGAATGATGAAAATGTGTGTGGAGTGAGTGATCCTGAGTATTTGCCGAAAGGAATTATGAATGGAAAAGAGAGTAAGGGTGGTGGTGATTCCTTGTTTGAGAGTGTATGGAATGGTTTGCAAGATTTGAAGAGTGATGGAGTAGATTTGAGAGTGCCCGATAGTGTAGATGATTTAAGGAAGGAGGTAATGAATGAAGTGTGTAGGAAGCCTGAAAGCATTGGTATGGCAAAGGTGCGGAACTTCATGAAAGAATTGAGAGCGATGTGTATGCAAGGGGTCCCGCCATTTCAGGAAGTGTTGATTGTAGTGAGTCGTTTGTATGGAGTGATTGTTTATGTGCACTTTGGTGGTGAGAGGCCGATTGTGTACAAGGATGAGAAGATGAAGGGTTTGAATCCTAATGTGGTACATCTGCAATGTTTGAGCGGTGTGCACTACAATTGGGTAATTGAAAAGTGTTCATATATAAGAGAGAAGAATGATTGTCTGGATGAAGATGAGTGTGTGTTGAGTGATGATATGGGAGTTAATGACAGTGTGGATATCAGTGCTGATGTTGGTGTGCTTGTTCCTTCGGTGTATTGCGAACATGGTGGACCTGATATGATGGAAGCGAGAGTGAAAGTTGGTGAAAGGTTGTTCTGTGGTTTGATTGATACTGGAGCGCAAGTGTCTTTAGTGAATGAGAATATTCTGAGTAAGTATGAAGAGTTTAGATGTTGCGAGCATAAACCTGTGAAGTTACGGATAAGTGGATTAGAGAATGGCATGATAGTGGCATGGGAACAGGTTAGTCTGAAAGTAAGTTTGGGTAATGGTGTGAATGTGAAGCATGACTTTGTGATTCTGAAAGGTGAGCAAATGCCTTGTTGTTTCCTGCTTGGTGTAGACTTTATGAGATTGAATGATTTGTCTTTGGATGCTGATAAGGATCGTCTTATGAAAGGTGAATGTGAGGTGATGAAGTTGAATGAGTGTGCGAAGAATGTTGTCAAATTTTGTGGCATGATTGAGTTGGTCATGGATGATGAGAATGAGATTTTAAGTGATGATGATATTCTAGAGATGCAAGAGATGTGTCCTTTTGTTAGTGAGTTGAAGAAGTGTGTAATGATGCGTGTTGATTTGAATGAATGGCTAGAGTGTTTAAGTGATTTTAAAAGGTATGCTAAGGATTTTGTTGTTTGTATGGATGTTGTATATTTTGTGAGGCATGTGAAGGGTGGTGATGATATGTATGTACCTGTGATGTCCTTAGTTGGTATGATTGGTCTGGTGAAGGTTGTGCATGATAATTATGGGCATATGGGTAAGTTTAAGCTGTGGGAGTGTATGAAGGAGCATGTGTTCCACCCGTTTCTGAGAACTGTTGTGAATGATGTTGCAACTACGTGTGAAAGGTGTCAGAAGCGAAAGGTGCAAGGTGTGCAAGTGAAACCACCGATGTTGAAAGTTGATGCGAAAGAACCGTTTGAATTGGTAGTGATTGATTGTGTGTCTTTGCCGCGTACGAGTGCTGGCAATGTTGTTATGGTTGTGATGGTTGACCATAAAAGTAAGTTTGTGTATGCAGCGCCTGTGAGAGATAAAAGGAGTGTGACTGTTGCGCGTGTGGTTGAGCAGTTGTTCTTTCCTATGTGTGTATGGAAGCCTAGAAGATGTCTGAGTGATAATGGGCCTGAATTTGTAGGGGAAGTGTTTGAGCAAATGTTGAGAGAGAATGGTGTGGAGCATGTGAGAACAACTCTGTATGTACCGTCTTCAAATGGATTGGCTGAACGGACTATAAGAACCTTGTGTGAGATGTTGAGAATGATGAGTACGACAGTGAATGACTGGGATGTGTATCTGGGGAGAGTGTTGTGGGCATATAATTCAACTGTGCATAGTGCAACTGGAATGTCCCCATGTCAGTTTGTGATGAATTTTGAAAGGCGAGTGAAAGATAGGTTTCGTTTGAGTGAAAGTGAGCAGAGTGTATGGCGTGAGGCGCATGAAAGGTTCCGTTCATTTGAATTAGGTACAAAAGTATTGAAGGTGAAAGAAGTGAAGGGTAGGTTGAATGTATCAAAGATGAGTGAGAAGTTTGATGGACCTTATAGAGTTGTGAGAGTTTGGGAAAATGGGGGTAACGTATGTTTTGGAGAGTTTGAATGACGGCATGACTGAGAGAGTGCGTGCTCATCAGAGTCAGTTAAGGAGATGGAGAGAACCTCCTGACTACCTAGTGAGCCATCCGGTGTATGGACTGTGTAGAGAGAGAGGTAAAGTGCATGATGATGAGATCGAATGTGATAGTATGGATCTGTCTGGGAAAGAGCTAGTCTTAGTCTCGAGGAGTAGAAAGCGTACAAAGAAGGGTGAAAGGAAGAATGCAAGTACGAATGAAAGTAAGTCTGAGCAGAGTGTTTCTGGTATGGGGGATCTTGAAAGGGAGATTGAGTTTTTGCGTAAACAGGTGAGTGATTTGGCTGGTATAAGTAGACGAGTGAGTGAGTTGCCTGTGCCTGATTTTTCTGGTTTTGGGAACAGTATGAATGATAGTGTGTTTGGGCAGAATGAACCTAGTGTGGCTGATTTTTCGGGTTTTATGAATGGTAATAGTAGGGGTATGTTTGATGTAGTGAATGATGAAGTGGCTGATTTTTCAGGTTTCTGGTGGGAACCAGTCGAAGGGGTTTCTGGTATGCCTGTTGAGAATACAGGGGATGTGAGTGACCTGTCTGTTTCGCAAGAATGTACCTTGAGTTGGATGAGAGCTGTGAGTGAGGAGCTGATGAATGGGGGTATGAAGAGTGAGGGTTCTGAACGGAAGAGTATGAAAGAATTCTGTCGTGAGATGGGAGAACTGGTAATGAGGGCTAAGAGTATGGTTGATGAGATGATAAATAGTGACGATGAGACTGACAGGACGACTGACGAACAACCCCGACTAATTGCTACGCGTAGCCAGGGACCAGTAGAAGAGTGTGAATGGGTGCAGAAGGGTGCGATTGAGCACAAGTGGTACCGTGGAGAGTGATTGAAAGGGTTTAGTGAGTGGCTGGTTGAATGGCTTAAGGAAGGAGGGGTGTGGTGGGGAGAATGTGAGTGTGTGTAAAAGGGCCATTCTCCCACCCCTTTTCTCAGTACCCTCTCCCTCCCTCTGTAAGAATGTGTGTGAATGGGAATGGGTTTGTTTTATTTTTGTTTATTTCATGTATAAAATGATTACCATGTTTTTCTTTCTTTCCAGGCGTTATTCTGGAAAGATAGTAGCTAATTTTGAGATATCACTATAATAAGATTGTACTTTGTTTAAATTAATCTTTTATCAAAGCGTTATTCTGGAAAGAGGTAAGCTAGTCGATGTATTTTCGGGTAATGCCCACTTATTAGTTTCGCCATCCATGTATAAATAAATGGGTCATAAAAGGAGGATATATCTCTTCTACAGAGAGTGGAAGTGTGGACTGGTAGCAAGAGGAGTTCTATAGACGAGTGCTCCACCCAGCCCTGAGAGGAGGGCTTTCGTGTCTCTAACCACCTGAACCGCCATACCTGCCTTCGTTGACAATCCTGCCTCCTCCTAAGTTAGCCTACTACCACCCACCTCCAGCACACAAGTGATAGCGCGTGCCCCCTTTTCGTTCAGTTGTGGTTGTGTGTTTTTTTGTTTTGTGTAGAATATAAGTAAATTGTTGTATCCGCCGGTTATAAGATTCTCGTTTGGTATCGTATTTTGATTGGGGAATTTAGCCTCATTTTGAAGTGTGCACACTTCCCTAGTAAATATAAAATTGTTGTAAATATAAACTGTAACTATCATTGTATTTTTTTTGTAAGTAAAGGGACTGTATATACAATCCGTTTTATTCTCCCTCGATTTCTCACGTCCGGACAGTGTAGGAAGCGGGTTGGATCGATTATCGATTGGGATTAGAGATCTATTTTCGGCCCGCTACACTGCTTCACGACTACAACAACCCTTGTTGTATAGCATTGCAAAAAACACAATTGGGTAATCATCAATTACCCAATATCCCCAACTATGTTGGATACTTTAAAAACCCACCAGAACCCATACATGGTTCAGCTATTTTTGTCCACAAAAACTGTTCTCACTTAGTAATCCCATTGAGAACAGATCTTCAAGTAGTAGCGATCCATGTGTACACCAACCGTTTATACATAGTCTGCTCACTGTACCTCACTCCTAGTGAAGGAGTAGTTGCCTCAGATCTGGCTAACAAATTAGCCAATCTCATCACCCAACTCCCAACACCATTACTACTGGTTGGAGACCTTAACACAAGGCATCAACTTTGGGGAGACTATGATAACAACCACAAGGGAAACATGATCGTGAGATGTATAGAGACCATGGATGTGTCATTTTTTAATGATAGCAGTCCAACATCTTTTCATGTCCAGACTAACAGCTCTACCTGTGTAGATCTATCACTTCGCTCATCAGACTATAGAGCAGATTACAGCTGGTCGGTGGATCCTGACCTGAGAGGAAGCGATCACTACCCAGTTGTACTGATCTCATGCTTGACTGCCCCCCCCCCCACTGAGTAATAGGTAGAACACTAAGAAAGCCAACTGGCCAAAATTTAAATACCTCTCCCATCATTCTGGACACTTCCCTCAGGGTGACATTGGTATGATCTTGGAGAACTTCCATGACCACGTCAACCAGGCGGCAAATTCATCTATGCCCCTCTCCAAAATTGCTTCCCACAAGACCCATCTCACTTTTTGGTCTGAGGAATGCATCAAAGCAGTGACAGAATGCAAACGAGCTTGTCGTCGTTACCACCGGAACCCTACTACTACCAATAAGTATGCCTGCCTGTAACCGAGCCAGGACAGTGCGACAGCGTACCATCCACCAGGCTTGCCGAATCTCCATAAAAGAGTACATAAACTCGATCAACCAGCAAACTGCACCAGACAAAGTCGGGAAGAGAGTTAAGAAGCTCATGGGTAGAACAAGTGTCTTCTCTTCCCTCTAATATAGTTGAGGCAGGTGAGCTTTTAGGAGACTTATTGAAAATTTCAAATGTTCTGGCAAAGACAATTGCTGACTGACATCTCTAGCCCCAACAATTACCCCCTAGGATTCCAACGTGTCAGGAAAATGCAAGAATAGTGTATACTGAACTTCATGGATCCTTGTATGGATAATGAACCATATAACAAGCTCTTTTCCATCCATGAACTTCAAAGTGCTCTTAAGAAATGTGGATCTACCACACCTGGCCCTGATGGTATCTCTTATGATATGATCAGGAATATGCATTCAACACATATCACACCTTCTTGATATATATAACTCTATCTGGATTAAGGGCTATATCCCTTCATATTGGAGGGAAGCAATTATACTTCCCTTTCGTAAACCAGGAAAGGATGGAACACTTCCGACCCACTACTGCTTAATTGCCCTTACTTGCTCCCCATTCATGTTTTTCAAAAGAATGATGAATGCCAGGCTGGTATGGTTCCTGGAGAGAAATAACCTTATTTCTCCCTCACAAGCAGGTTTTAGGAAAAAGCAATGCACCACAGACCTGCTGGTTAGAATGGAGGATTGCATCCAACAAGCTTTCTCAAAAAAACAGCACTCCATCGCTGTATTTTTTGACATAGAAAAAGCCTATGGTACCACTTGGAGGTGTGGTATCTTGAAGCAACTGCATGACTGGGATATCAAGGGTCACCTCCCCAGATTCATACAACAATTTCTTGCTAGACGCACATTCTGAGTGCGAGTTGGAAATGCCATGTCGGAGGCAGTTGACCAGATAGAGGGCGTACCACAGGGAAGTGTTTTGAGCATCACTTGCTTCTTGTTGGCCATCAACAGTATCATTACTGACCTTCCAGCAGAGACAATATCAACTCTCTATGTGAATGACTTGGCAATTGTCTCAACATCATCTCAGCTGCCCTTTGTCACCCCAAAATTGCAACAGGCCATTAATATCATTGCCAAGAATGCCACCGCAAAAGGCTTCTAACTATTATCCTCAAAAACAAAGGCAGCTCACTTCTACAACTTCAGGCGAGTTGAGTGGGAACAGCCAACCCTATTTCTATATGACTTCCCTATTTCATTTGAGCCCCACTTCAAATTTCTAGGGGTTATCTTTGACTCAAAGCTCTCCTAGGTTCCGCATATAACTGCTTTGAAAAAATCCTGCCTGAAGAGAATGGACATTCTAAAACTCTTATCACATGTTTCAGGGGGAAGTGACTGCTGTACCCTGTGGCTATTGTATACAGCCTTGATCCAGTCTAAGCTGGACTACAGGTGACAGGTGTACTCTTCAGCATCACCCTCAAACCTGGATAAACTCAATTCCATCAGGAACCAGGGTGTACATTTAGCTTTGGGAGCATTCAAGTCCTCCCCAATACCTAGTCTTTATGCAGAGAGTGGGGTTCTCCCACTACCCTTTCACCGCCTTAACCTTAACCTGCAGTACCTCTTCTGCCTCCAACAACTTCCCCAATCACCTGTATATGAGTGCACCTACAATATTCACTCGATAGCCTCATATGACAGGTTCCCTTCACTGACCCGCCCATTTCCATTATCCTTTGGAACTACCGTAATTATATTTCTACTATCTCTTCCTCTAATACCAATTCTTTTCCTTATAGAATTATTATAAATGGCTGTTGGTATAGGCCTGGGAGACTGGTATGGGGATTTATTCTGATGCTGAGATTCAGTGAGTTGTTCATATGGCTCTAAAATAAGCTGAACTGATTCTTCTTGAGTACTGGTTCAGGCCTTTTCACTAGTTTAAGTTCTGTACCTTTACTTTTTACAATTTTCCACATTTCATCAGATTTTTCCCTAATCCATGGGTGACTTTCAGTTTCAGTTTCATTTTTATTTCTAGTCACATTCTCATTAGTCATTTCAACCTGAAATAAACCAGTAGTAGGGTCATTTGCTTTACTACAATATGCGGGGGAATTAGTAAGAAGCCAGCTTTGTACTTTTTCATTGCAATTTGTGCATATCCAGTAGATATTAACTTTTGACTTGGAGGTAGTCAGAAAAATAATTTCATGTTTAGTCAGGTTAAGACATAATGCATGGTACCAGTCATGACAAGAATCACAAGCTATATAGCCACTCGCCTCACTTACTTCTTTTTTGCAAACTTTGCAATCAGAGTCAAAACTCATTGTTAAATTATTTAATATTTAATATTTAATTATTTAACCAAATTGGTGCATGCAAGTTCAAAACTTATAATTAAGATTGCCGACGATGTAAACAATAGTCTGTCTCCGAATTCAGAGAACCAGGCCCATGATTAATGACACTTGTTCTAAAGATATTTAATTATTTAACCGAATTGGTGCGCGCAAGTTCAAAACTCACAACCAAGATGGCCGACTATGTAAACAAAAGTCTGTCTTCAAATTCAGAGAGCCGGACCCACGATTAATCACAATTTATCTAAAAATTCACCACCATTCAAACAAAATTCAAGAATTACAATCCAATCCAAGATACACCCCAAGGACAACTGAAAAATTGAAGAAATATGACAAGTTTATCCCAAAATGTCGTTCAATCGAGAGCTCACTGCTAACACGTCTGATTGCTCTGCATGTTTGTGTGGTGAAGGGAGGTGGGCTAACCTCAAGGCCAGGGCATCTTTTTTTTAATCCAGTCTAGCATTAGTCTATGGTAAATTACCATGACCTATGTCCTACTAGCCAGTTACCATTTTAGCTTTGTTCTGGAAGGTTGTCTTACAGGAAGCTCCTGATTCTCATTGTAAGATTGGGATATAATACTGATATGGGTGTGTAGTTTTTCTTGTATTTATTTAATACATTAATCACTGTGTAATAAATACATTAGTGATTAATACTTTTGGGGAAGATAACTGGCCGCAATCCTGAGCAAGAATTTTTTTGGTGAGTGTTAACTTTTTCCTTAGTAAATTTCTGAGAGTATGGCTGTTTGTATAGATGGTGAGAGCATGCCGTTTGAAAGTAGTGTGTATGTGGTGTGTGATGCATGTGGAGTTGAAAGGAGAGTGAATGTAACTGAATGCCGTGTGTGTTTTCTGGAAGGGTAGGTTAGAAGGTTGAGGGAGGAATGTAAGAGGTTGAATGATTTGGTGTTTGAGGTGAGAAGAGATGCAAGTGTGCGATTGAAGGGTGAGATTAGTGCTAAGAGGGTGGAAGGTAGGGCTAGGACTGGGAACAGTGTGGAAGTTGTGAGTGATGATGAATGGTGGGTGAAAATGGATAGGATAGATAAGTTAGGACAGATTAGGTGTTTGAAAAGGAAGGACATAGAACCTGTTAGGTTGACTAACAGATTCAATGTCCTGAGAGAGGAAGAGTGTGAAAGTGATTTGCCTGGTGTGATTGTGGATGAAAGCAGGATGGGTGGTAGTGTGACTGAGAGCAGGAGGGAGGGTAATGTTAGGCCAAGACATAATAGGAGAATGACTGAGGTGCTAGTGATGGGTGACTCTCAGATTAGGTATTTAGATAGGAAGTTGAGTGATAGCAAGTGGAAGGGAATGAGAGTTTGTCTGCTGGGTGCTGGTGTAAGTAATGTTTGTGAGAGGTATGATAGGCTGGTTTCTGGGTGTGAGAGGAATGTAGTTGTGATTATGCATATGGGAGTGAATGATGTAAAGAAGGTGGGTACATGTGAGTTACGTGAGCAGTATAAATGTTTAGTTGAAAGGATGAGTAAAGGCAGGGTAAAAGGTGTTGTTTCTGGTGTATTCCAAGATTGGATGTGGGGGTAGAATGGTTGTCGCGTGCAATTGATTTGAATGAATTTGTGAAAGGACTGTGTGAGGAGTTAGGATTGGTGTTTGTAGATGTCTGGGGTGGGTTTTACGGAAATAGGAGGTTGTATGCGATGGATGGGCTCCATCTTAGTCGGGCAGGTGTTGAGGTTCTATGGGGGGAGCTGGATAGTGTGATTAGGTCCTTCCGGGTGGGAAACTAGAAGCTGTTTGAGGTAAGGGAATAACAGGAATAGAGGGCAGGTGTAGGAAATGGAAGGGATGCAGAGATAGAGGAATAGCTAGGGAGGAGGGCATACTGATGCGTTATAGGGGGACTAATGCACAAGTGAATGAGCAGATAACTAGGAATAAAAAAGCACAATGCAATGAAGATGGAAATAATAAAAAAACCTTAAAAATATACTACACAAATGGTCGGAGTATAAGGAATAAGATAGATCTCTTAAGAGCATTAGCGAGTGAAGAGAATTTTGATATAATTGCGATAACAGAGTCATGGCTTGATTTGGCAGGTAATCACTTTAAACCTGAGGTTGAGATTGAGGGCTTTAACATGTTCCATACAGATAGGAATAGGAAGAGAGGATGAGGGGTTATTATTTATATTAAAGATAATCTCCAGTGTTGTGTAAACAGTACAATTAAATTAGATGATAACACAGAGTCATTATGGCTAAATGTAAAGGAAGGTAAAAACAAGCTTGTCATAGGATTATTATACAGACCACCAAATCTTAGTAAGGAAGCTTCAAATCTTCTGTGGCAGGAGATAGAATGGGCATGTAGAAGTAAGCATGTGTGTATAATGGGCGATTTTAATTACAGAAATATAGACTGGGAAGCTCTTGTGGGTGATCAGGAGGCTGAGGAATTTTTTAATGTTGTCCAAGATAATTTTCTGAGGCAGATTATTAATGATCCCACTAGAGGTAATAATATACTAGATTTAGTTCTGACAAATAGGAAAGAAGTTATTAAGGATACTGAGATTGGAGGAAATTTGGGTAATAGTGACCATTGTGAAATTAGATTCAAGATGAAATTGATAGTAGCATGAACAATGTTAAAATTCCTGACTTTAGAAGAGCAAATTATAATGGGCTAAGGACTTACCTGGAGGCAAATGTAGTGTACTTAGTATAGGTAGAAATAATCCATTGAATAGTTATAAATTAAATGGGAGAATTTTAGGGAGGACTGATTGTGAGAGGGACTTGGGTATTTTGGTAAGTTCAGACCTTCGTCCTAGAAAGCAATGCCTAAATGCTAAGAATAAAGCTAATAGGATATTGGGCTTCATTAGGAGGAGTGTAAGCAATAAGAGTGCTGAAGTCATTCTAAAACTGTATCTGGCGCTAGTTAGGCCTCATCTAGACTATGCAATACAATTTTGGTCACCATATTATAGGAAGGATATTGATTTGCTTGAGTCTGTGCAGAGAAGGATGACAAAGATGATTGGTGGGCTAAGGAACTTACCGAATGGTGAAAGGCTCAGAAAACTAAATCTACGTACATTGGAAAGGAGAAGAGTCAGAGGGGAATTGATTGAAGTCTTCAAATGGGTAAAAAGATATAATAAAGGGGATCTGGATAAGGTTCTTATACTTAGTGAACATGACAGGACACGTAGCAATGGGTTTAAGCTTGATAAGTATACAGTTTAGGAAGGAGATTGGGAGGAATTGGTTTACAAATCGTGTGGTAGATGAATGGAATAGGCTCACTAGACATGTGATAGAAGCCTCCTCTCTGGGTAGTTTTAAGAATAGATTAGATAAATATATTGATAAAGCTGCTAGATGGGACTGAATTTTTTTTTTATGTACATATGTATATATTTTTCTAAGGAGTGGGGAGATTATATTTTGCGGTTGCATGAATGGACATAATCCTCTGGATGCATTTTATGTATATTGTAGATTAGATCTGACGAACTCCTGTAAAGGGTGACAATGTTGATGACTTTTCTCTGGTAAGAAATCTTTTGTGTGTTGACTGCAACAGGAGCTGCCAAGTGTAGGCCATGAATGGTCTTTTGCAGTCTCCTTCTTTTCTTATGTTCTTATGAAAGCTCCATGAATGAATAGTGTTTTGAATTAATTCATCTCAACCTATTTTTGGACTAAACCAATTGAGACTTTTGCCAGATTATGTTTTAGATTTCTAGCTAGATGGGTAGTTGCCAGGATAATATTTGTTGGTAGTGAAGATTTTGTGTAGGGATGGTCATGCTAAACAAGAGTCTTGGCCAGCCCTGTGCATCTCCCTGGAAGCTGGTAGGAAAGTGCCTGTCCTCTGCCATCCTTTACTCCAAAGCTCCCAGTGGCTTGGCAGGTCCATCTTGTACTTATACAAAGAGCTACATTTATGACAACCAACTTCATTACCTTTTAACACATCCATCTACATAACTGGAAAGCCTGTGGACTGACCTGGCAATGTGGCGGCATTTTGAGGGGTCATCAACCCCACTCAAGGGAGGTAGGGAGACAAAAAGTAATGATATTGCAACATTTCACAGCCCAAATGCTCATGAGTAGGTCTGGAATCACTCATACAACACCTCTCAGCTCCCATGCCATCAGTTGTGCCCCCTCTCAGATGGGATGTGTGTAGAAGGAGGGCCTGTGACTATACATCTTCCACTATCTTCACTTCTTTGCAGATCTTGCCTTTCTGCGTGATACAGCCTTGTTGCTATTGCACTTTAAATTTGAGGAGTAAACATCTTTTGGTTACTTGATGCCACATAATTTTCTAGCAATACGTGTCTACTCTAGCCACCAGTGAACATGATTTTCAGAGGTGGCAACTGAACATTGAACCAGAGTCAAACTTTTCTCTTTATCCTTAAGGTTATTTGTAAAAATAATTCTTTAAAAAAGAAGCTGGTCCAATAATATATATAAAAAAGTAAAGGCTGTGTTATCTGAAATATGTTCATCAGCAGAAACTTTTGAATCTCTAGAAATAACGACACGATCTTGAAGCAAATATAGTTATAAACATGTCTAATGAAAATTTATTTATTGATAAAATATTGGAGAATAAAAAGGTGAGTTTCCTATGATTCTTCAGATATTTACTTTGTTTTTAAGACAGGCTGACTTCTTTAGTTAAGTTTCCCCTGGCTAAGGTTCATCCCTTAGACTGGCAGCCTCAATGAACTTCGTCAGCACAATAGGCTTTCCCCAGAGATCCAGCACTTCTTACATTTCTAGTTTTTGTATGTGGTCCTTGGTTGTCTTTTTCATTTTAGCAACGGGGGCAGAATTCTTTGTTGGTTAAGGCAATACAATATTTGTGTATACATATTTAGGTTTGGTAATGACTACAACAGAGCTTTGCCAGGGTGACCCTTGTGTAACATATATATATATATATATATATATATATAATATTTTTTATGGAAAAATTGTGTTTGCAGAGGTTAAGAGTGTGTCTTACCATTAGTCATTCATTGGGTTGCTACAACTGCTGGCATTGTAGAGGGCTTTTATTTTTCTTGTAGTTTGCTGAGATCAGTGGAGGAGATGGCATGTACCCAAGATGTAGAGATTTAGGCAAGTAGGATAAATGCATTCTATTGTAGTGTTCAAATATTGTTTCTGTGAGTGCTTTGGAGTGTATTGATTTTTGTTTGGTTGTTTTTTAGGAATTTTGTTATTCACTGAGCACTATAAGCATTCCTGTTACGTAAATTGGGTATTTAATACAAAGATAGGTGGGCTATGCTGTATATAAGAATTTGAAGGTGAGACAGTAATCAGGTTGTATTTCAACCTTTCTTCTTTTCTTATGATGTAGCATTGTGGATTGCAATTTATATATGTATGCTTTGAGTGTTGGGGTGAAGATGGTGCATTTGGGAGCTTTTTACAGACCACCTGGGCAGACTGATGATATAGATGAACTAATGATAAGGGAAATAAGTAAGGGATGTGAAACAGATGCAGTTATTATTGGGGACTTCAAATTTAACTTTGTGGACTGGGAAAATATGATAGGTAGGGATAGAACAAGTGGCAGGTTCATATATATATATATATATATATATATATATATATATATATATATATATATATATATATATATATATATATATATATATATATATATCAGGTAGATCATGTTTGACTAACTTACTAGACTTTCTGCAGTTTGTAACAGATCAAGTAGATAAGGGAGAGAATGTAGATATAATTTACTTAGATTTTAGTAAAGCATTTGATAAGGTACCACACAGGAGACTAGTTCATAAATTAAAAATGATTGGTATATGTGGGGGGGTTTCAAATTGGATAGCTGAGTGGCTGAAAGACAGGAAGCAAAGGGTAGTGCTAAATGGTGTAAAGTCAGAGTGGAGGGATGTTATCAGTGGGGTTCCTCAGGGATCAGTTCTCGGTCCATTATTATTTGTCATCTATATAAACGATCTTGGGGAGGTAGTTAATAATAAAGTGTCAATTTTTGCGGATGATACCAAATTAGCAGCTGTAGTTAAAGATATTGATGATAATTTTAAAGTGCAGGGGGACTTAAATAAATTGTTATCCTGGGCACATAAGTGGCAAATGACTTTCAACCTTGATAAGTGCAAAGTTATTAACATGGGAAAAGATAATAGAGAATTTAACTATGAAATGGATGAGCATTGGCTGAGCTCAGTAGAGGATGAGAAAGATCTAGGAGTAGTAATAGATAAGTCATTAAGGTTTTCTAAGCAGTGTATTGAAGCAAGAAATAGGGCAAATAGAGTGCTGGGTTTCATTAAGAGAAATGTCAGTTACAAAAGTAAGGAGGTTATTCTTAAACTCTATAACTCTTATGTTAGGCCACATCTAGAGTACTGTATACAGGCATGGTCCCCACATTTTAGATACAATATTAACCTTCTTGAGTCAGTGCAACGGAGAGCAACAAAGATTATTCCTTCCCTGAGGCACCTTGAATATGAAGATAGACTGAGGGTATTAAATATGTTCTCGTTCGAAAGGAGGTGTGTGAGAGGGGATATGATTGAGCTGTTTAAAATTTTTTCCGGGATAGATAAATTGGATGTTAGCAAGTTTTTTGAGTTAGATGATGGAAATCGGACTAGAGGTCACCACTTGAAAATTAAAAAGCAAGGGTGTAGGTTGGATTTAAGAAAATATTTTTTCACCAATAGAGTGGTAGACTTCTGGAACAAATTGCCGCAGAGGGTAGTAGGTAGTCCAAATCTAAATGTATTTAAGAGTAGGTTGGATGAGTTTATGGGAAGGGAAGGTTGTGATGATTCCTAAGTTTTGTATATATTAATATTGTTTGTATATATCTATAGCTGCATGATTTAGTTCTTGACAAGCCTTGATTGGTGATACCCTTGTTTCTGGATGCAATCCTCTGGATGTAGTTTTCCTGGGAGTGTGGGTGCCTTAAAAAAGAGGCCGTTTGACTCGGATGACCTATGATGAGCCCTTGTGGCTTTTGTCATCTGTTATATTATATTGTGGGGGACTTTGATTTTGTCTTCCCCTGGTGATGGTACTTTTTGTGGGTGGGTTTTGACAGAGGCAGATGACCTTTGATAGGCCCTTGTGGCTTTTGTCATCTGTGTAATTATGTTATGTTATGTAATTATGTTATAGAATGCTTTGAGGATAATTTTTTGAATCGATTTGTTAATGAGCCAACGAGGGGGGACAATATATTAAATTTGGTACTTTCTAACAGTGATCATTTAGTTCAAGAATTGACTGTTGGGGAAGCATTGGGAAATAGTGACCATCAGATAGTTCGTTTTAACTTGGGAATTAAGAAGGTTAAAATAACAGAGAATGCTGTAAAAGTTCCAAATTTTCATAAGGGAGATTATGTAAAACTTCAAAGCTTGCTAAATTTTGTAGACTGGGATGTAGAATTCAGAGGTAAAAATGCTTATGGGATGTGGGATACTTTCAAGCATATAATAAATGCAGTCCAAGAGCAATGTATCTTAATGAAGGCTATTAGGATCAAAAGTAGGAAACCATTATGGTGGGATCAGGAGATAGCTAGAAAAATTTCAGAGGAGAAAAGGGCATATAAAAAATTACAGGTAGAAAATAATATTCAAAATTTAAGTGATTATAGCATGGCTAGGAATGAGTTAAATAAGATTATAAAGAAGAACAAAAGGGTGTCAGAAATTAAATTAGCTCAGGATAGCAACAAAGATCCTAGAAAGTTCTTTAGTTACTATAAAATTAATAACAAGTCTGGCAGAGTTAAAATAGGACCTATCAAATATGAAGGGGTTATGAGAGAAACTGATGAGGAAATAGTTGAGGTACTAAATGGTCATTTTGCATCAGTATTTACAAAGGAGAAACTAAATAGTTTTATGTATAGTACTCATGGGTCAGGGAAAGAGGTGTTTACTACCATTAGTGTGGATTGGAGGAAGATAAAAGGACTAATACATGAGTTAGATGCTACCAAGGCCTCCGGCCCTGATAATATTCATTCTAGGATACTTAAAGAAGGGGTAGAAACTATCTCAATAGCTCTGGAGAAGTTGTATACTAGGTCACTGGAATATGGAGAAATACCCGATGATTGGAAGAGAGCGAATGTAGTCCCC
This sequence comes from Ceratothoa steindachneri, assembly GCA_963969495.1. Taxonomy (NCBI): domain Eukaryota; kingdom Metazoa; phylum Arthropoda; class Malacostraca; order Isopoda; family Cymothoidae; genus Ceratothoa; species Ceratothoa steindachneri. Next base: position 35,926,131 of record OZ018328.1, on the reverse strand, counting down.
ATTTTCAAGAAGGGTAGTAAAGAGGATCCAAATAACTTTAGACCGGTTAGGCTAACTCCTGTAGTCTGTAAAATTCTTGAAAAAATTGTTTAAAAAGGCATTTGCCAACATCTAGAGAGGGAGGGGTTAATCAGCGATGCTCAGCATGGGTTTAGATCAGGTAGATCATGTTTGACTAATTTACTAGACTTTCTGGAGTTCATAAAAAATCAAGTAGATAAGGGAGAGAATGTAGTTGTTATTTACTTGGATTTTAATAAAGCATTTGATAAGGTACCACATAGGAGACTAGTTCATAAATTAAAAATGATTGGGATATGTGGTGGTGTTTCAAATTGGATAGCTGAGTGGCTGAAAGACAGGAAGCAAAGGGTAGTGCTAAATGGTGTAAAGTCAGAGTGGATGGATGTTATCAATGGGGTTCCTCAGGGATCAGTTCTCGGTCTATTATTATTTGTCATCTATATAAACGATCTTGGGGAGGCAGTTAATAATAAAGTGTCAATTTTTGCGGATGATGCCAAATTAGCAGCTGTAGTTAAAGATATTGATGATAATTTTAAAGTGCAGGGGGATTTAAATAAATTGTTATCCTGGGCACATAAGTGGCAAATGACTTTTAACCTTGATAAGTGCAAAGTTATTAACATGGGAAAAGATAATAGAGAATTTAACTATAAAATGGATGGGCATTTGCTGAGCTCAGTAGAGGATGAGAAAGATCTAGAAGTAGTAATAGATAAGTCATTAAGGTTTTCTAAGCAGTGTATTGAAGCAAGAAATAGGGCAAATAGAGTGCTGGGTTTCATTAAGAGAAATGTCAGTTACAAAACTAAGGAGGTTATTCTTAAACTCTATAACTCTTATATTAGGCCACATCTAGAGTACTGTATACAGGCATGGTCCCCACATTTTAGACATGATATTAACCTTCTCGAGTCAGTGCAACAGAGGGCAACAAAGATTATTCCTTCCCTGAGGCACCTTGAATATATAGATAGACTGAGGGTATTAAATATGTTCTCGTTCGAAAGGAGGTGTGTGAGAGGGGATATGATTGAGCTCTTTAAAATTTTTCTGGGATAGATAAATTGGATGTTAGCAGGTTTTTTGAGTTAGATGATGGAAATAGGACTAAAGGTCACCACTCGAAAATTAAAAAGCAAGGGTGCAGGTTGGATTTAAGAAAATATTTTTTCACCAATAGAGTGGTAGACTTCTGGAACAAATTGCTACGGAGGGTAGTAGGTAGTCCAAATTTAAATGTATTTAAGAGTAGGTTGGATGAGTTTATGGGGAGGGAAGGTTGTGATGGTTCCTAAGTTTTGTATATATTAATATTGTTTGTATATATCTATAGCTGCATGATTTAGTTCTTGACAAGCCTTGATTGGTGATACCCTCGTTTCTGGACGCAATCCTCTGGTTGTAGTTTTTTTTTGAGTTTGGGTGCCTTAAAAAAGAGGCCATTTGACTTGGATGACCTATGTTGGGCCCTTGTGGCTTTTGTCATCTGTTATCTTATACTGTGGGTGATTTTGATTTTGTCTTCCCTGGCGATGGTGCTTTTTGTGGGTGGGTTTTGACGGATGCGGATGACCTTTGATAGGCCCTTGTGGCTTTTGTCATCCATGAAATTATGTTATGTTATGTTATGTTATGACATTGACATAGCTATAGAGTTTCTTATTAGGATTTCAGGGAGATTGTCATAGAATATAATGTTGGATATGGTAAGATTCATTCCATGTTATAATACCTGTGATTGTTACCTTTTGAGAAAGTTAAAAGTCACTTTTGTATTATCAGATACCACCATTCATACACTTTAAAGCCAGCTGCAAAACTTCCCTCTCAAAAGTACCCCTCCTCATATTGTGCAATATGAAGCCACTGGATTCCTGAATCAAAGTTACTCTTTTCCACCTTCAATGAGCAGATTCCCCCCTTCCCTATATGAATAATTCAGGACTGCTGCTGTATTTGAATGAAGAGATCCAGGGTGTGGTTACAAAGTAAAGTAAATAGTGCTTTACGGTTATGTTATAACATCATAATTACGTCATAATATAGAAATAGAATACAAAATATACTAACCTTCATTAGAGAAGCACTACCTGCAAACATATAAATACCAGCAGGTACATGAAAGGATAAATATAAAGGGAATAAGAAAAGATAGTTTAGGATAAAGGATAGTTGTAGATAGATAGTTGATGATAATTAAGACAAGTTTAAGTACTTACGATGCCACTTATTACGTTAGATTGTTTTTAGACTTTGTAATACACAAATATGGTAACATGTGGGAGCACAAGTTAAATGCAACCTTCTAGCTTTGTGTCTAGGCTTCATTTGACACCATATTGCCCACTACCCTAACTATATGTTAGTGTGAGAAGTTCTCTAGAAAATTATCCCACAATTTTGATATATTAATATTAGTTCCCACTATATTACATCCCTCCTCCTTTACTTGAAATTCCTCTTTTTAGATTAACTATAGATTACGTCAAACAACAAGTTTAGACACCTCTGTTGACCTGTGAACTCCAGCTTGACAGGAGGGTAGAGCAGGAGACTGATTCAAGAGCTGCATCTCTTACTACTTTGGGTGATGCAGACTTAGGAGGGGACCTAATTGGGGTCACACTACTAGCAGAGGTAGGAAGAGGTTGTCTAGGAACAACCTGATCTTGGTGGCATTTGACAATGCTACCATCCTGCAACTGTCATCTATATGAGAGAGGTCCAGTCTAAGATTGAACTTTAGCAGGAACCCATCTGAGACCTCTAGTAGCATAATTACAAATTGAAATAGGATCATCATGAAGAATGGTTAAGGATGTAGCATGTGAGGAGTAATTCTCCTTCTGAGAGCACTGTTTATCAGCAACTTGGGAAGCAACGGACTTGCCTGGCCATACTAAATCCAAGCATGAATGTACCTTCCTGCCAAACATAAGTTAAGCAGGAGACACTCCAGTGATAGAATGTGGTGTCATCCTGTAGTTAAAGAGAAACTTATCTATAGTGATGACAACAGGATCTGTGGAGGTGTGCAGAGCTTCTTAAATGTGCACCATCCTTTCTGCAAGACCATTAGTAGAGGGTTTATAGACAGCTGTAGTGATGTGGCGAATGCCACAGTTTACCACAAAATTCTTAAATTCCTGAGACCTAAAACAGAGACCATTGCCAGACACAATTGGGATGGGAAGACCATAAATAGAAAAGGAGTGTCTAAAACACTTTATGGTCACCTGAACTGTTGTACATTTAGTGCAGTAGATTTCAACCCACTTAGAATGTGTATCAACAATAACTAGAAAATAGTTACCATCAGCATGACCTGCATAATCCACATGCTGTCTGTGCCAAGGAGAACTAGGCCATTCCCAAGGGTGTAAGTCACTTTAGGAAGATTAGCACGATTCGCTAAGCAGTTAGAACAGGACAGAGTAAGATTCTCCATATCCTTATCAAGACCTGGACACCAAACATAACTACAGGCCTGCTCCTTCGTGTGGGATGACCCTGTGTGACCCGCTTGCAGTTCTTGAAGGAGAGCTGGGCGCAGCTTAGTAGGAACAACAACTCGTGTTCTCCATAGAACACAGCCATTTTGGATGGACAGTTCGTCCCTCCACACATAAGCTTACAAGTCGAGGTAGCCAAGACTAGTCGTAGGCCACCCTTGCTCACCATACTTAAAATCCCTTGAAAGAGTTGGGTCCCTCCTGGTGCAAGTTCTGATTCATCGCTTGTCACTGGACTTGAATCTAAGAAATTGACCAAACCTGTCTAGTCTGCTGGGATTGATAGAAGAACTCTACTCAGAGCATCTTCTGTACCAAGGAGTTGACCAGAGCGATGCTTAAGAATAAAGTAATACATTTTTAAGAGAAGCCCCCAATGTTGGATACAGCAAGAAGCTATTGGAGGAATAGGCTTTGTAGGTGAGAACAACCCTAGGAGGGGGTTTGTGGTCAGTTACCAGGATGAAGTCTTCCTGGCCCTACAAATAATAATGGAATTTGCGTAAGGCAAAGACCATAGCCAGTGCTTCCTTGGTGAGTTGAGAATAGTTCTTTTCAGCTGATGAGAGTATATGAGAATCAAAAAAGACAGGGCATTCTCCCCCCCCCCCCTCCCTTCACTACATGGCATAGCACTGCTCCAATGCCATAGGCACTGTTCTTTACCACAACTGCAATAGGTTTAGTGGTATTCAAAATTAACAATAAGAGTAGAATTTAGCAGTAGTTTCTTAGACAATATGGATGCATTTGCCTGTTCCTTACCCCAAAACCATTTTTGGTTAGCCTTTAGAAAATTATTTAGAGGATGCAAAATAGAAGCTGCTTTAGGAAGAAACTGACGATAGAAATTTATTAGACCTAAGTAAGCCTAAACCTAAAACACATTTGTTGGTCTAGGTGCATCCTGGATAGCCTTGATCTTCTCATTCAGTGGATGAAGACCATCTTTATCCAAGAGAAAACCCAGCTATTCAACTTGGTTGACACCAATTGAGCATTTCTCTAGTCTCAAGAAATTAGAGACCTAGCTGAAATGTTAGGTCAGATTCATTAAGAAGCATCTGCTGAGTAGTTTCACTAAAGAGGCCCATTACAAATCTATCTCTGAGCATATCAGAGAGCTGATCACCAAACTGACAAGTCTGTGCTAAAGCTTTAATCCCAACTACAAAATCTGCAACAGTCTCTCCTTGTTTCTGTTGTAGAGAATAGAAAAGATAGATATAAAAGATTTTGTATATAATGTGGTTGGTTCAATCTATCCACACCCACTTCAGAGAAGGAAAGTGGGGTTCTGATTTAAGTTTTGTTAGTTGTCTTCAGAGGTGATAGGTTGTGCATACATCATTGTCCTTCTTGTCAGGTAGCTGGCTACTTTTGTTTGTTGATTGTGTTGGTCTGGTTTGAGGTTGTTTCCATCTAAAGTTGAAACTCAGTGAAAAATTATTCAGACTGTCAAGCTGGGGTAATTGTGATCATCTAAGTTTTTGTATTTAACTCAAATGATTCTTTTTCCTTTTTAGGAGACTTTTGGAGAGATCACAATAAAAAATGAATTCTGTGAAGATCCACATGTTGATTATTGGAAAGATAAAAAGGTGAGAATTTCAATATTAAAAATGTACTTCATTATTCAACTTGTTCAATGCAGTAATTTTATTTTTATACTTCTCTATAATCTATATATTATAATTAATTATTCTAATTGAATAAAGATTTTAATATGATTTGAATCACCATTATATTTATATAAGGATGATTATGAAGATTTCCTAGCTCAAAAGATCAAGGAAGAATATTTTGAATCATGTGATGGAATTGAGCCAGGATTTATTGGTCAAGAACAAGCAGTTGGTGGTTGTTGTGAAAGAATGTCCCAAGATTGGGCAGTTAAAGAGGTAAGTGTTTAAGTGTCCTTTGCAAGGCTCTTGATCATTCAGTCTCAATAGAGGCTCTCTTGGAATCTCCACTGAATTAGTTGTATTTATTTGTTGAGTTTTATATATTATTTCCCTCCAGTAATTCTAAGCACAAAGAGTAACAAATAATTTGGTAGTTGTTCATAGAGTCGCCTCAATAGTGGCAGCTGGCTTTGCTGGCCCTGTATTCAATGATGAAAATCTAAAAATCACCCTATCTATTTGCCCTGTAACATCATCGGAGTCTCCTTCTGGCAGCTCCACAGCAGAAAAGAAGGTTCCCCTTCCCTGTGTTTTTCAGGAGACCCTCCAAATTTCTTCTACCGGAGAGGAAGCTTACTCCTCTTCTAGGCCTCTGGGTGTGGTGGACTCCAAGTTAACCCCTTGTCTGGAGCTGACTCCCTCTTTCTGAGGTGATCCAGCCCCAAAGTATCTTCCACAGGGTCAAACCTGGGTTTGGTGCCAAGCACAGAACCCGAGTCCACCTCTGTTCAAGCTTCTCCTCAGACAGCTTGGGCCCCAGGATTCACAGGGATTGGAGGGACCTCCTTCCCTGGCTGATGCCCCTTTGACAGCCTAGACCTTCTCAATTTCAGAGAAGGATGTTCTGAGGCCGATCCATCCAGTATAAGGGCTCCTCCTGGCAGAGGAGAGAAGCGAGTACATTCCCAGGGCTCATCTCCACCCTCGAGAGCCACGGTTATGGATGGGTCTGCTGCTGTTTGCGTAAGCGACCAAGCCAAGATTGTCACATCTTCTCCCGGGTATGGAGTCCCAGATAAAGACCAAAAATGCAAGTGCACAGAGCGGAGCCTCGATTACGTTGTGGCCCCTCATTCAAAGGTTACCTGGCATTTTCCAGCCCGCTGGCTTCAAACACTTTCTCATAATTTGCTCCAGTGATGGCAGCATATTGCCTAAGAGCAACATAATCCATCAGTGGAGAGCCAAAGGTGCCCCATTTCTTGGATGAGAGCCTACTGGCCAATGCGTCAAGTCCCTCTGAGGTGTCCACGAGTAGTGCCCTTTGGACACTTGATGGCATCCTGGTGAGTCTGACGCAGCACTTTACCATGAACTTCGTGAAAAGAGGGCTTATGCCAGGAAACTCGTGGACTATTCCATAGAAGACCACTTTAGAGCTGGCCGACCATGCGGCGGTCAAAGTTGAGTGTGTGTGAGAAAACAGGGAAGGGCCTCGAGACCCACCCCTCCACTCATCATCACGTTCAACTGTGACAAGCTCCTTGAGTTGGTGTGTGCCAGTTGGTATCAGTACTGCGTGAACGCATTCGTGCCACTGCTGCTGATGTGCTATTACTGTTGCATTATTGGCCAAGCTAATCACTCCTGTAGATGCGCAAAGTTTGAGTTACCAGAAGTCTGTGTAAGTTGCTCAAGGCTGCACACGATAAGGCCAAGTGTGCAAATTATGAGGAGCCGCACCCTGCTTCTTCAAAGCAATGTGGTGTGTATCTTCTTGAGAAAGAAATCATGACCATTCACTTCTAGAATCATTTCTTATTTCACAAGGCTAAGAACTTGGCCCTGATGCATCCGACTCTGCCTGAGATGTCTTATGCCTCAATGCTAAGAAATACACCCTCTACTCATGGTCCCTCCAGGCCTATGGGCATGGTCATTTCCACACCCATTTGGAACCCCACTGCAGGTTCTACCCACCCCTAGGAGCTCCCCTAGTACAGCTGAGATCACAAAGGGTTATACCAGCGCCAGTTATACAGGAGGAAACACTCTTGAAGTTGGTCGTGAGGCCATCTTCCGGGGTTCCCAAAGCTGCTCTCATGAAAGCAGCATAGCACTGGCCATGTAACTCAAAGCCGATGGATCCTCGCATGGTGAGCTTCCCCTTCCCCGATAAATCCTCAAAGGCAACAGCGCCTGAATTTCTGTCTCCTGGAAGCGTACAGCAATTCTTGTGATTGTCTTCTCTTTAAAGAAGGCCCTGCACTTTCTCCTGAGCTAGACCTGTGCAGGATATACTTTCACTGGAATTGCTCCCATTACCTGTTAGTAATCCTTTTGCAGGATACCATACTGGATGGTGTGTGCCCCCTGCCCACCCTCACAGGGTATAAGGGTTTCACAACCCCACCACCATGGGATGGGGTCTGTGCCAGAGGATGAACCATTGACTTCCGGCATGATGTCTCCGTTCACCTTTTGGGGTTAAATATCTCCAGGTATTAACAGGGGAGCTGTACCTGGATAGGAGATTGTGTTATTTCTGCGTACATTCCATTGTCATCCGGCTTTGACACGAACGTCTTTGCCTGCGGCATGGCTCGGTTGCCCGGGTCCTTTATACTGCTAGGGGATTTGAATGGTAGATACATCCTCTGGGAAGAGTACTCTCAATTCCATTGGTCAGGTCCTTGCCGATCTGCTCGATGAGCTCGAGATTTGTGTCCTTAATGCAAATGAGATTGCATATCATCTACAGAGGAACTCTTCATTTACCTGTCATAATCCATCCCTGCATTTTGGTAGCTGTTAACATCCATGGTAGTGATCACTTTCCCATTCAACCCCTGGTTGTGATTGGCATTGTCACAGTGGTCCGCATTTCAGGAAATGACTCATTTCACTGTCATAATTGAGGAGTTTAGGTTGGTAGCCTCATCGCTGTGGGACCGGCTACTATTCTTAGAACATCTGAACTTTTGCATGCCAACTTCTTCTGTGGTGGTTAGCCGAGTCTGAGACTACCCTAAAACATAAGCGTTATGTCTACATGTGCTATAAGCACTGCCTGAACAATTTCACTGACGGTGAATTTCTTCAAGCTAGTTGTAGGTTCTGGTATATTTCGAAGCACGCATGCTGCTCTTCCTTGCCATCATACATGTCTTCACTTAATGGGAAAACACCTATAGCAGAGGTGTGGTAGCCAGTCAAAATGATTTGGGGCAAGTTCCTGCATGACCCCCATCCAGTTCTCCATGAGAATAGGACTGAAATCTCGGTCTGACCCCTTGTCCGTTTGGGAGTCTTTTGCGACTGCAATCTCATCATTCTCTATCTGAGATGCTTCTCTGCTAGCATTCAATGCACTTCATGATATGCTGAAAGCCACTGACTGAACTTTACCTCCAGAGGCGGAGAACCCTTCAATGACACATTTACATTGAGTAATTTGCGTCTCATTCTCACTCTGTGTGAGGACACCGCCCATGGTCCGGACGATATACATTGTCATGTAGGTAAGCGAGGACTTGTCGGTGTTATTACGGCGACATTTTCCTAGGCAGCAATCGCCCGATGGGCAACTAAATTTTTAAAAATAAAACCTCGCTTTTCGCATACCAGTGAGAAATCTCTCTACCCCAGCCAGTTTTCACCCAATCTCTCGCAACCTCCTACAGGTTCAAGTAGATAGAGGAATTGGTAAATATTACACTACCCTTTATCCTGGACAGCGGAGGCCACCTATCTTCTGCATGGTACAACTTCTGTAGGTTCTACTCCACGTCAAATGCTTTACTCTGACTGGAAAATACCGTCTGCGAGGCCTTGCCTCGTAGGCAGCATAACTCCAGTGTTTTTGATCTTAAGGCTTATGATACCACATTGCGATACGGTATCATAGATACTCTTCACATGATGGGAGGGGGGCAAGGAGACTACTCCCAATCTTTATTTCTGAATTTTTGCAAGATCGATTCATTGTATGGGTGGGGGGAGCGCCATCTTTGGCCCAAATGAGCAGGAAGAGTGTGTCCCACATAAGGTGCCCTCAGTGTCGCACTCATTGCCTTGAGCATCAACGATATTACTGTGGTGCTGCCAGAAGATTTTCTCACTGCACTCTGTGTGGAAGACCTTTCGATATCTTTTGATGCATCCCAAATGCCAACTCTGGAGCATAGACTCCAACAGGAATTGAACCACATTTCTCACTATGCCGAAATGCACAGGTTTTGGTTTAATTTGGCCAAGATTAATGCAGCTCCCTTTTGCCACCAACCACGGCTGCATCCCGACCTGGCCTCATTTTTAAATGGGCTTTGCCTGGAAGTGGTTGATTTGCAATGTTTCCTCAGTCATGTTTTTGACCAAAACCCTCCCCTGGGAGGCTCATATTCGTGGCCTAGGGTCTCTTGTACCTGTGCCATGGACATTATTTGTTCAGGCATGTTCAACAACGCGGGTGCTGGTATCACTACTACCTTGCTTCCTTATCAATCCTTTGTTCGTTCGAAGCTTGACAACAAATTCTAGTTTTATGATGTATCTGCATCCGAGTGTATATTACGGAAGGTGGACTCAATCCACCACACTGGTCTCGGCCTGGCAACATGTACCTTCTACACATCCCCCATTGAGAACCTACTTGTCGATGCCTGGGAGAAGCCACTCGCTCTGCACTGTGGACAGTGTATTATGTTCCTGTATTCACATACCCAACTCTCACTGCATCCACCACTGATCTCAATGTGTGTATGCCACTGAGAGATGCCATTCATACCTTAAGCCTCTTGTGTTAGGGCTACTTAACTCCTTAGGTGTAGCTCTTGTGACTATGACCTCTCTGGGTCTGCCCATGATGTCACTAAACCTACTATGATACCACCTTTGACTATTTATCACCACCCCTCTGCTCCTAGAGCTCTGTGAGTATTAAGTTGGCCTTCTTGGAGCACACTTTGTGTCATGCTTGACCCCTGCCAGTGTATATGGATGGTTCCAAGTCCTAGGATCCCGTCGGGTTCCTTGTCGTATCCCCACTGTCAAAGTCAATCAGCTTATGCAATATACTGCTTGGTACTGGAGATAATGCATTGTAACCAAGTCAAACACCTGATTGTGATCAGAAAGCGTTGTGAGTGCTCATGGGACAATGGAACTTGCACACCCTCTGCTTTGTGGTTTTCATGATGCCATGCTTGCCCGAGCTGGTGGATGTGAAGAGTTTGTTCTTACTGGGTTCCTGGACATGTGGGAATTGCAGGGATTAAGCGCATCAAAGAGTCTGCAAAGACTGGGTGACCAGACCAGCATTTCATTCTCACTCACATCGACTACATGGCAGGAATCACAGCTGCCCTCCGAAGTTATTGGCAAAGAAGATGGTAGATGGCCAAGGAGAAATTAAAAGTTGTGTGCCATATTGCCCCCAACTGTCTTCAAGATCAGCACATACCCAGGATGCACCACTACTTTATGGAGCATTCCCATGCTCTTAATTGCTATGATTGCATTTTCGTCCAGACTGTTCATCACATTCTTGTTGAATGTCCCAGTCTGAGTTAACTTAACGCATGTTACCTGTCCCAGTTCTAGGACGAACGAGGTCGCTACCCCTTGTACACAGACTTGTGGACTATCTTAGTGTCTTGAGGATGTTTTTCCTCCTTAATTTTATTTGACTCTCTTTTTTGTAGAGCTCATGTTCCTGAGCTGGGATGGGCCCATCTCCTCCCAAAGCTTTTTTTTTTTTAATTTAGCCTATCATTAGGCTGTAAGTTGATTAAACCTATTTTGCTATTAGTAAGCAGTCAAAAGATGGGCTCATAAAAATTTTATATGCTTGTTGCTTTTTTTTTTGCCTTTGTTTCTCAGGTTTCATTTTTGCATTTGGTTTTCTGACATTTTTATTTTAATTTAGCCTAATATTAGGCTTGTAATTATTGCAATTAATTACAGCAACATAGGCCCTTGAATGCAGTTGCCAGATAGGCGCTAGAGAAATCAAAATTGCAGGCAGTAGTATGATTAGTTTAGATTTCTGGTACTATTGTAAATTGTGTTCCTGGACAATGAGATTTCTTTAGTGGTATTAGTTATCTCATGGTGTAAGTAGTTAATTGAGTGCTGCAAGTGTAACCTGTTGCTAGCTAGATTGAGTATTTTGTTTCATCTCCTTTGTAATGTGAGTGCATTGCATGTTGCCAGATTCTGGAGGAATGGGGGTGTGAAGGGGATATGTGGATTATTTTTGTGTAGGTAGTGGGTTCTTTGAATGGCTGAAATATGGTTTGTATGAGTGCTTGTTTTGTATTCATTTAAGTGTTTCTTCTTGGAAATTTAATCCTCTATTTAGTGTGGCACTGAACACTGTAGGTATTCTTATTAAGGAAAATGGAACATTTGCTGATCTAGTGCTCCCTGTAGGTTGTGATTAGGTTTTGCAAGCCACTGTTTGGCTGATTTAGGCTGCTTATTATTCTTCTGAAGATGCCTTTATGTAGGTAGTGGGTTCTTTCAATGGCTGAAATATGGTTTGTATGAGTGCTTGTTTTGTATTCATTTATGTGTTTCTTCTTGGAAATTTAATCCTCTATTTAGTGTGGCACTGAACACTGTAGGTATTCTTATTAAGGAAAATGGAACATTTGTTGATCTAGTGCTCCCTGTAGATTGTAATTAGGTTTTGCAAGCCACTGTTTGGCTGATTTTGGCTGATTTTGGCTGCTTATTATTCTTCTGAAGATGCCTCAGATGAGCTAAACATTGGAGAGTATTCCTTTATTTTTTCATTTCAACAGAAATTTGCATCTACACAAGGTTATAAATCCCCTGAAAGATGCAAATTCATTAAAGTAGACTGTTTGGATAAGGGAAATAAGGTCATCAGCTTTCTTTTGTGTGTGGTAGATGAAAATATTGCAGTGTATATTTTGAAATCATTGTTTTTGCAAGGAATCGGCTAACCAGAATCTAGTTTATAACTTGAGAACATCCATTCATCCTTAACTCTTAATTAAATTCACAAGAAAGACATGAAAATTGCTTTTAATCTGCAAAATGAGCTTTAAATCCAATAAATTATTAAAACTTTACAGAAAAACCAACCTAGTTATTTGCTACAAAGTTTTTAAAAAGAGGTTTGCAAATAAAGTTTTTTAATATTAGGGAATAAGAAATGTGTGGGTGGCTTATAGACCAAGTAAACTACTTCCTTGGAGTTCTAGTACTAGTTAGGCTGCATCTTTTTCTGGTAATGGTTTTGTTTAAGTTCTCTTTCCTACATTGTGTAAATCAAATGTTATTAAGTATCAATTATTCATCAGGTTCTTAGATTAAAATGTATTTATATTTAGGAGAAGTTTGGAGAGATTTTAATGAAAGAAGAGATTAAGGAAGAAGAACTGGAAGATAATAGTCCTGTCCCTGATGAAAATGAAGATAGATTCGATCCCCAAGAGGAAAACATAGAAAATGTCATTACTCAAACAGTGGTACAAAACTGCCTTCAACCAAAGGTAATTTTGCCCCTTTATTGTCTCGTACCATAATGTTTAATAATATATTTTGATGCCATTAAAAGACCTGAAAATTTGGGTTATATTTATAGCTACTGCCAAGCACAATTATGAAAATTTAAAAATAGTAAATTGTATAGGGTAACTTTTTTCAACTTGAAGCATAAAAATTAAAATAACTTTGAATTTATGTCTTTCCTTGCATTGTGTAAAGCACTGGTAGAAGTATATTGAAGAAAAATTGAGGATTCTGGGCTTTGATGACTTGTGTAAGCATTGATGCTTAGTAAATAAGTATTGATTATCCTACAAAGCTTCCCTTGCAGAAGCCCATTTCTATTTATTACAAATCAAATGTGTGACTGTCTAATATTTACGTGTTAACTCATATTCGTATGAATGTAAAGAGGAAAAATAAAAATAATGGAAGTCTGGAAGATGTGAAAGATTTAGGATAAAGTCTAGTTAAGGAAGCTTCCGCATCCCCAAATGAGTAGCTTAAAAATTATGGTATATTGTTCTTATCTTTTATTTGCTTATTCATGATCTAGGCAAGGCTGGATTGACCAGCCCCCCCATCCTCACTCGGAGGTGCCTTGTGTAGCCTATTACAATTGGTACCCGGAGGAGCTAGACAGTCACCCAGCCTGAGTGCAAATTAGAGGAGCCCTATCACTGGGTTGGCATGAACTCTCTGATGGGGACTGAGAAAGTAGTTAGTGCACTACCTTCTATGCTGGGCAGATGCCATTCGCTCCTTGCCATACACACTGCATTATGCCCATGTATTTGTGAGCTTAGCCCCTTTGTCAGTCATCAACAGCTCTCACTTCATCAGTGGCCGATCTCGACCCTACCTATGGCGTACACCCCAAATGCCGGGACACTTCAGGCTGCTTTCTGTCCTCTTTGAATGGCACACACTCGTGCAAGGCACTGTCATTTGATGGAGCGCTTCCCTGCACTTGGCTGCGATGGCACATTATTGAAGAATGTCCTAACTGAGTGATTTTCATGCATGTTACCTATTTCAAAACTGGGATGAGCGAGTTCTACGCCCTTCCTGTTCCTTGTACTCGGGAGGGATTGGTGCATATGGATTTGTGGACTATGACATTTTTGAAGTAGGCTAGTCTCCTGGGTGGGCAGATGTTGCAGCGCTGAGGGTTGGCGAATCTACCACCAACCCTGGAATGTGCTTCTTTCTTCACTTTTTTTTTGTTGTATTTGCTTTGGTTGTTTTGGTCTGTTTCTTTTGTCTTTTAATTTTTTTTTATATTTAAATGTATCCAATATTCTGCTTTAAAATAATTACTGCAATGTTAGTCCTTGTAGATAGTCGCCAGATGCTTCTTACACCCACCCCCTAAAAAAAAAGCTGAATAGGCTTTCTTTATGTTTTCCTCTCTGTCCATTGTCTTGGTTGTATTTTTGCTGTTATTTTAGTCTATATTTAAGTTAACAAAGCTGATGCTGCTTTTCCATCAAAAGCACCAACAATCTTTCCATCTCAATAATGAGACCATTCTGCTACTTAGTCATCTCTGTCAATAACCTAGGATCTGATCCCTTTACATGATTAAGGATGCAATCTTTATCCTTGACAGTTCTCTCGCCAGTGAATGGCTTAAATTCCTAAGATAACCAAGGGTCATCACCATTTTCCCTTATTCGATCATTTCACAATGTGCAATTTCACTTCCTCTCTGTTGGCTTTCCTTTTCATCGAAGCACCGCAATCAGAAGAGTCTGCCTTAGGCTTGGGAGACATAATGAAGGCCAAAAGTCAATGAAAAAGAACACAAAACAAAATGGCATATAGAGGGAAATGAACTTGCCTTCTTCTTCAGTCAAGCATCATATCATGATGTATTCTTACGCCACAATGGTGAACTATCATAGTTTATGTGTGAAGTTTGTAATTATAACAAATATCCAAGGTCAAAACCAGGATTTTTAAAAATGATTTATAAAATCATAACCTCAAAATTCATAGGTTGAGGACATAATTCAAACAACTTCTATATAAAAAAAAACATTTACACCTCAGAAAAGGGTGTAGTTTGGTGATAGACCTTGGATCTTCCAAGAAGACTTGGCCCATGGTCACACAGAGAGATTGGTAAATACATACTTTGAAGAAAACCATTGAACTGTTCTCATAGCCTGGAATTTTCCCAGAATGAACCCTATTCAGAGTTAATGAAGTACACAAAGTTGCCATTATGACAAGAGGAGAACTCATAGAATATATAATTATGCTTTTGTTTAATTCTGATCTCGTAAGGGGCTCTGTGATTTGCCATCATGGCCACCATGCTGATGGGACTCAGTCCGACCCCAACTTAGCCTCTTCTCCTTCAGACACTTGTGTTTCCCTGGTGTTTCCTCACTTTTCATACAACCTCTCCAACAACTATCTCTGGTCAACCTCTAATTTCATAGGGTAGATGCTCACCTTATTCCTAGCCAACCATCCCAGATCGGAGGGGAGGGGACAATGTTCCCTAACCCCTGAGATCCGGTCTGGGGTGGTGGGTTTTTAACAACCTGGTTCATCCCCACCCATACCTTCCTCACATCCCCTTTCCTTCTCACTTCACCATCTATTTTTTATTTTTTATGCCATGCCAAGGGACTGCCAGGCCACCAGGCGGGAGGGGGTGGTCCTGAATGGCAGCACCTGGCTCTGCCAGGCCTGTATGCACCCCTTGCAGGGTGGGCTACTGCAAGGGGTGATGAGCGTAGAGTCACCATGCCAATGATAAAAAAATCAAAAATCTTCCCTCAATTTTCCTTGTCTATCGACGGAGCCACCCCCGGGCAGCTCCACGGAAAAAAATTGAGGTGCCCCCCCATCTGTGCTTGTGCAAGGGACCCTCCAAATTTCTCTAACGCGAGAGGAGGCTTACTCCTCTCCTTCGCCTACGGGTGTAGGGGACTCCCCCTCACCCCCTTGTCTGGAGATGCCTTTACTTTCCAAGGGGACTGCCAAGAAAGCCAGCAAGCAGCCCATAGCCGAACGCTCCCCATTGAAGCGGCTCATTAGGGCAAACCCCCTTAAGGGGGAGAGGGAAGCCAGGCCCTTTCATTCGTTTCTTTCAAAAGACCTGCTGGCGAGAATATTGAACCTTGCCGAGGTCAAGGCCTGTGCCTCCCAAGACGAGACTAAAGACACTGCTGCCAGTAGGACCTGCCATGTCCCGGGGAAGTGGATTGCCAACTGGAAGCCCCTCCTAGGATAGACATGGTCCTTGAGGCAACCCAGCCTCAGATGGTAGGGCCTTCCATGGAAGCGAATCTGGGCTCGGCGCCAAGCACCCCTGTGACTGCCAGGACCTTATCCATCTCGGAGAAGGACCTAGCTGAGGCCGGTCCATCTGGCCTGGGGGCCCCTGTCGGCGGAGGGAAAAAGTGGGTTCATTCCCCACTCTCTTCTCCTAAAAAGAAAAAAAGACTCAGGGCTCCTCTCCATCTGTGGGGGCTGCGGGGATGGATGAGTCTGCTGCCACTTCGGCAAGCGACCAAGCCAAGATCGGCACATCTGGCCCATCTGGCCCCCTTGGGTGTGGAGCCCCTGACTAAGACCAAAAGTTGGCAGGGAAGAGCCTCGATAACATCGGGGCCCCTCATTCAGAGGTTACCTGTCGTTTTTGAGCCCGCTGGCTTCAAACGCTTCTTAGTTATTCGCTCCACAGATGGCAGCATGTTGGCCAAGGGCAACATGATCCATCAGAGGAGAGCTTTAGCTAGTGTAATTGGTAGAGAGCCGAGGTGACCCGTTTCCCGGATGGGAGCCTCCTGGCAAATGCAGCGGATCCCTCCGAGGCGGCCAAGATAAGTGCTCTTTGGACACTTGATGGCACCCCGGTGAGTGTGACGCCGCACTCTACCATGAACTTTGTGAAAGGAGTAGTTTATGCAAGGGTACTCGTTGACTACTCCATAGAGGACATTACCTTAGAGCTGGCCGACCATGGGGCAGTCAAGGTCGAATGTGTGATGGAAAAACAGGGAGGGGCCTCAAGACCCACCCCTACACTCTTCATCACATTTGACTGTGACAAGCTCCCTGAATCGGTGAAGGCTGGTTGGAACCGCTACCGCGTGAAGGCATTCGTGCTACTGCCGCGGCGGTGCTATTACTGTCACCACTTCGGCCATACGAATCGTTCATGTAGACTTGCAAAGTCTAGGTCACCCGAAGTCTGTATAAATTGCTCCAAGGCAGCACATGGTAAGTCCAAATCATCTGTGGCCAAGTATGTTAATTGCGGAGAGCCGCACCCCGCTTCTTCGAAGCAAGGTGGGGCATATCTCCTTGAGAAAGAAATTCTGGCCATTCAGGCCCAGGATCGACTCTCATTCCGCGAGGCTAAGGTCTTGGTCCTGGCACGCCCGGCTCTGCCTGGGACGTCTTATGCCACAATGGTTAGAAAGATACCCTTTGCTCCTGGCCCATCCAGGCGAACGAGCACGGTTGTTTCAGCGCCGTGCCCATTCGGAGGCCTTCTGCTTGTTCTACTCAACCCGGGCGCTTCCCTGGTAAAGGTGGCGGCACAAAGGGTTCACACCCAGCCCCAGCTAAACCCAGGGCTCTCCCCCCCCTCTCCCAGCGTGACCGTTTCCCGTAAGGCGAAACAGCCACGTGCCTCCACTGACTCGCTAGACTCACAGGAGGCAGTGGCTGCAGCTTTACTTAGATAGGAGGTATACTATTATTTCTGCGTACATTCTACCTTCAGCTGACTTCGACGCAGGGGACTTCGGCCGCGTCACGGCACAGTTGCCGAGGCCCTTTCTCTTGCTTCGAGATCTGAATTTCAGACATCTTCTCTTGGGAGATTACTCAATAAATCCCAGGAGACAACTCCTTGCCAATCTGATTGAAGAGCTTGAAATAGGTGTCCTAAATGTGGATCAGTTTACGCATCATTGCCTGAGGACCGCTTCATTTTCTTGCCTTGATCTATCTTTGTGCTCTTCGGATTCACAGCCTGATTTTGATTGGGGGGTGGTCGATGACCCTCCATGGTAGTGATCACTTTCCCATTCAAATATCATTTTCAGGGCAACTGCCTCCTGAGAGCCCACCACGGTGGTGCTTGCCGCGGGCACGGTGGCCTGCATTTCAGGAAATGACTGAATTCTCTATTCAGTCGAGGAGTTTAGGTCGGTAGATGAGGCCTTTGCGTTCTCGGGCAACTTCATCGCCGCGGGCCTGACTACTATTCCCAGAACGTCTGGCCATTTTGCACGCCGACCACTCCCGTGGTGGTCAGCTGAGTTTGAGAAGGCCCTCAAACAGAAGCGTTATGCCTACATGCGCTATAATAGCCGCCCGAACGATTTCACTGTCTGTGAATTTCGTCGGGCTAGGGCTAGGTTCCGGTATATTTTGAAGCACCCCGTTGCTCTTCTTGGCGGGCATACATGTCTTCACTTAACGGGAAGACCCCTCTAACAGAGGTGTGGAAGCGAGTCAAAAGGACCCCCCCTCCCGTTCTCCAGGAGAATGGGACAGCAATCTCGGACCGCGCGTCCGTGGCGGAATCCTTCGCGACCGCATTCTCTAGCCATGATGCTGCTCCGCCAGCATTCACTGCACGTCGTGATGTCTCGGAAGGCCGCCGACTAGACTTTACTTCCAGAGGTGGAGAACCCTTCAACGACAGGTTTACTGTGAGTGAGTTGCGTTCCGCTCTTCCTTCGTGCGCGGACACCCCCATGGTCCGGACGATGTCCCGTACGCCATGTTTCAACACCTGGGTGAGCGAAGCATGGCCTTTCTGTTAGATTTGTTCAACAGGATCTGGGTGGAGGGTCTTCTCCCAGATTCCCCGTCGAATCGCTACTGTGCTCGCCTTTTGCAAACCGGGGAGAGATCACTATACCCCTGCCGGTTTCCGCCCAATATCTCTAACCTCTTGCATGTGCAAGTTAATGGAGAAATTGGTAAATATTAGATTAGCCTTCTTTCTGGACAGCGGATGCCATCTCTCTTCTGCACAGTGCGGCTTCCGCAAGTTTCATTCTATGTCGGATACTCTGCTCCGACTGGAAAATGCCATCTGCGAGATCTTCCTTCTTAGACAGGATTACACCAGACTTTTTCGATCTGGAGAAGGCCTATGATACCGCATGGCGATACGGTATCATGGAGACTCTCCACATGATGGGGGCGATGGGACGTCTCCCAATGTTTATATCTGAATTTTTGCGAGATCGTCGATTCCGCGTATGGGTGGGGGAAGCCCTCTCCGGCCCAATGAAGCAGGAATAGGCTGTCCCGTAGGGAAGTGTCCTCAGTGTCACACTCTTTGCCCTGAGCATCAACGGCATCACCTCGGTCCTGCCGGAAGATGTTCTTGCTACGCTCTACGTGGACAAACTTTCGATCTCTTTTGGCGCGGCCCAGATGCCAACTCTGGAGCGTTGACTCCAACAGGCATTGAACCTCGTCTCTCGCTATGCAAAAGCGCACCGGTTTCGGTTTTCCTTGGACGAGACTAAGGTGGTGCACTTCTGCCGCCATCCACGGCCCTCCCCAGATCCAGACTTCTTTCTTAATGTAGTACGCCTGGAAGTGGTTGAATCACACCGTTTCCTTGGTCTTGTATTTGACTGACGCCTCACCTGGGAGGCTCATATTCGCAGCCTTAGGGTCTCTTGTACCCGCGCCATGGACATTCTCCATTCCGTGACGTTCAGCGCTTGGGGCGCTGTTAGGGCTACTGCCTTACCTCTTATCGGTCCTTTGTTCGTTCGAAGTTAGACTACGGATGCGAGTTTTATGCATCCGCAGCTGAGCGTGTATTGCGGAAGGTGGACTCGATCCACCGCACCGGCCTTCGCCTTGCGACTGGTGCCTTCCGCACTTTTCCTATTGAGAGCCTACTAGTCGATGCTAGAGAGATGCCACTCGCTCTACGCCGTGTACAGTGCATCATTCGCCTGTATGCGCGAGCCCGGCGCCTCCCTCTGTCGCCAACAGCTCCCACTGTATCCGCACTTGATTTCGACGGTGCTTATGCCGCCGAGAGACGCCAGTCATACCCTAAGCCCTTTGGGTTTAAGCCAGGAAACTCCTTCGAGAGGTAGATATAGCTCTCGGGCCGGTGGCTTCCCTGGTTCTGCCCAGGACGCCACCCTGGAGGGTACCACATTTGGCTATTTGTCGCCACGCCTCTGCTCCCAAAGCTTGTACACCGCCGGGAGTATTGCGTTCAACCTTTTTTAGAGCAGACCTCGTTTTACGCTTGAACCGTGCCAGTGTATACGGATTGCTCCAAGTCCAAAGAGGGGGTCGGTTTCCACGCCGTATCCCCTCTGTTTGAAGTCAGCGGGGCTCTGCAGGCGCTGCGTCTGTCTTCACGGCCGAGCTGGTGGCAATACACCACTCGGTACGGGAGATTACGCGATGTGCCCGGTTCGGAGACCGGATTGTGATCTATAGCGACTTACAAAGCACCCTGAGTGCTCTCGGGGCTATGGAATCTCCGCATCCCCTGGTTCGTGATATCCGTAACGCCACGGTTTTGGCGAGCTAGGCGGATGTCGACATTTTCTTCTGCTAGGTTCATGGACATGTAGGAATTGGGGGGGAATGAGGGCGCCAAAGAGTCCGCGAGGACTCTGCGACCGGACCAGCGTTTTGCTCTCCTCACACCGGGCAGCTCTTCGGGGTACTTGGCAAAAACGATGGGAGAAGGTCGAAAGAAACTTAAAGTTGCATGCCATTGCGCCGCGACTGTTCCCATGGACCTATCCCCCAATGCCGCGACGGCTTTAGGTTGCTTTCTGTCTTCTCCGAATGGCGCACACTCGTGTCCCTTGTACTCGGGACGGATTCGTGGACTTTTAGACTTTTTGGAGGATGCCGGCCTTCTCCCCGTTATTTAATATTTGACTATGGATCGCGGTCTTCTTCGGCGGGGGAGGGCGAGCCTTTCCTCATCGATGGAGCTCGCTCTATATTTTTTCAATTTGTTTGTTTCTCTTTTGCTTATTATTTGTATTTTTGTTTTGTTTTTTAATTTGGATTTTAATATAGCCTAGATTTAGGCTAGCTTGAGTATGGTGACTTATGCCCTAGAAGGCAGTCGCCAGATTAGATATAAAAAAAAATGTTTCATTCTCAAGGAATCAATGAATTATTGATATTCCCAGGCATGATAAAACACCTGATGGTCCTAAAGTGTGTTCAAACCAATATAAATTCATGTAAAATAGTTATCTATTACAAATTGCTCAAAATAAATTAATTATCAATTGATGAAATTTGTTAATGTATACTTATCAACTACAAATGTGAAATTTTAAAAAAAATCTATAATAATAATAAAATGCCAGTACTGTAAGTGGGGAAATCATGAAAAACATAATTAAGTTAAATACTAGCAATGTCTTTGACCCAGGTACTTTCATTTTAGGTTGCTTAAAGGTGTTGAAAGCATTGCAGTCCTTCTGGATTAATTATATAATAAATAATAGAACTTTAGAAAGTCCCAAATGATTGAAACCTAGTGAATGGAATTTCCATTTTATAAAAAGGAAAGAAAGAGGACGCCGTTGGCAATCATTTGGCAGGAGACCATTCTTGACACTTGCCTACTGCCCACCCCCTAAGGTATAAGGGTTTTGCCTCCCCACCATCACATGATGGGTACGCGCAGGAGGATGAGCCATTTACAACTGGCATGGTGTCTGCATTCTTCTCTTTGCTTTAAATACCTCATTGCAGGCAGTAAGCAGTTCGGCTGCCACTGGTTAGAATGTATACTGTTATTTCTCTGTTCATTGCACCCACCATCAACCGACTTTAATGCATAGCACTTCTGCCGCACCTTGGCACAGTTGCCTAGGCCCTTTATACTGCTTAGATATTTAAATAGTAGACACCCCTTCTAGGGATACTACTCGATCAATCCCAGTGTTCATGTCCTTGTCGACCTAATTGACAGGTTGGAGATAGATGTTCTAGCTGTGGATGAGTTTTCACATCATTGCCTGAGAACCGCTTCATTTACCCATCTTAATCTATCCCTGTGCTCACCGGATGCACAACCTGATTTAGGGTGAGAAGTATTCGATAACCTCCATGGTAATGATCACTGAGACAACCTCCTACCCACTTCTGCGGTGGTGCTTTGTTTGTGGGTGGTGATTCGCATTTAAGGAAAGGATCGATTTCCCTATCCCAGTCGAGGAATTCATGTCGGTGGATGAGCCGTTTAGTTCTTTTCCGGCAACCTCATCGCCGTGTGCCTAACTATATCTAGAACGTCTAGCTATTTTGCATTCCTACCTCTTCCATGTTCCAGCTGAGTTTGGAGACGTCCCTCTAAAAGAAGCATTATGCCTACGTGCGGTATAAGCGCTTCCTGAACGATTTTACTGCGGGTGAATTTCGTCGAGCAAGGTATGGGTTCAGGTATGTTTCGAACACCTACGCCGCTGTTCCCAGCGAGCACACGTGTCTTTACTTAATGGGAAGACCCTTCTAGCATAGGTGTGGAAATGAGTCAAAAGGATTTGGGCAAATTATCGCAAGGCCCACCTCTAGTTATCAAGCAAAATGTGACCGCAATCTCAGACCCCTCGTTTCATGGTGGTCTCTAGCGACCGCTTTTTCCACATTTTCTAGCTGAGTTGTTGCTCCACCTGCACCCTGTAAGGGGGGCGGCGATTTGCCTTCCTGGCTGCCGTGCTGACGGACTTAGCGTACCGTCCGGCCCCAGCTTAGCCTTTTCTCCTTTCTGAATGCGTGTGTTTTCTACCCTACAACCACAATTTCCTCTCGTCGGCCTCTAATTTCACATGGTAGATGCCGACCAGCTTCCTCTAACCCAACAATCCGGATCCGAGCTGAGAGGGAAGGAGACAACGTTCCCTCCCCCTGAGCTTTGGTCTGGGGTAGTGGGTTTTTAGCAATCTACTTCATCCTCAACCACACCTTCCTCACTTCCCCTTTCCTTCTCCTTTCAATCTTTATCCATTTTACGCCGTTTCCAAGGTGGAGCCTCCATGACGATGGGCAGCCAGGCCACTAGGCGGGAGGAATGGCCCCAAATTGCCCCAGCTGGCTCTGCCGGCGTCATACTCACTACACACAGAGCGGGCTACTGCGTGGTGTGATGAGCGTTTGCGTCCCGTGCTAAAAAAGGGGTCACCGTGCCCAATGATCAAATTAATTTAAATAGTCCCTTACCTTCCCCTCGACCATTTTCGGGGCCGCCCTCGGGCAGCTCCACTGAAATAATGGAAGTTGCCTACCGTGAGCTATCGCATGAAACCCTCCAAAACTCTTCAAACGGAGAGGAGGCTTACTCTTCTCCTTTGCCTACAGGTGTAGGGGAGTCCCCCTCACCCCCTTCTCTGGAGGTGCCCTCGGGTGCCTTCCTCTTTCCAGCGGCAGTCCTCCATTTACTTTCTAAGGGGACTGCCAAGAAAGACAGGTGGCCCATAATCGATTAGTCTCGGTGGGAGCGGCACCATAGAGCCAACTTCCTTAGTTGGAGGAGGGAAGATGGGCCCCGTCAGCCTCTTCCCTCTAAAGACATGCGAGCTCGCTTATTGAGCTTAGAGGAGGTCACCATACATCGCCCCCCCCTCTTTCCCCGACAAAAGATACTCTGACCAATGGAACCTGTGATGTCCTGGGGGGCGGGCACATAGAGGCCTCCCCTGAGATGGACCTAGTCCCAGACTACCAGTAGTACATTCCATGAGGACGAGCCTGGGCTCTGTGCCAAGAACCGAACCTGAGTCCGCCCCTGTACAATGTTCTCCACAAACGGCTCGGGTTTCGAAGGCTGTACAAGGAGACGAGAGATCTCCTCCTCCGGCTGGTGCCCCAGGGAAAGCCATGAGCTTTTCCATCTCGGAGAAGGGTCTTGTTGACGCTGGTCCATCTGGCCTGGGGGCTCTTGTCGGCGGAGGGGAGAAACGGGCTCATTCCCCGCCCTCTTCTCCTAAAAAGGAAAATAACAAGAAATAGACGAAGAAGACTCGGGGCTAATCACACGCAGGGACTGACGGGGCCACTGGCGTTTCGGTAAGCGGCCAAGCCAAGATCCGCACGCCCTTCGGACACTTGATGGCACGCTTGTGAGTGTGTCGACGCACTCTACAATGAACTTCTGAAAGGAGTAGTTTATTTGAGGAAATTCATGGACTACTCCATAGATGACATCACCTTACTTAGAACTGGCCGACCATGTGGTGGTCAAAGTCGAGCGTGTGATGAGAAAACAGGGAGGGGCCTCGAGACCCACCCCTACACTCTTCGTCACGTTCGACTGTAACAAGCTCCCTGAGTCGGTGTGTGCCGGTTGGTATCGGTACCGCGTGAAGGCATTCGTGCCACTGCCGCGGAGGTGCTATTACTGTCACCAGTTCCGCCATACTAAGCGGTCCTGTCGACCGGCAAAGTCGTGGTTACCCGAAGTCTGTGTAAGTTGCTCCAAGGCCGTACACGATAAGTCCAATTCGTGTGTGGCCAAGTGTGTTAATTGCGGAGAGTCGCTCTTGCTTCGAAGCAATGTGATGCGTATCTCCTTGAGAACGAAATTCTGGCCGTTCAGGCTCAGGATTGTCTCATTTCTCTAGGCTAAGGACTTGGTCCTGTCGCGCCCGGGTCTGCCTGGGATGCCGTATATGTTGAGAAAGACCCACTGTTCCTGGCGCATCCAGGCCTACGAGCACGGTTGTTTCTGCACCGATTCGGAACCCTTATAAGGGTTCTACCAACCCTTGGCGCTTCCCTAGTAGAGCTAGCGGCACAAATGGTTCACACCCAGCCTCAGGGCTCACTCCCTTGCACCACCTTTTCCCGTGAGGCGGAACAACCGCGCGCGTTCACCGAGTCGTTGGACTAGCAGGAGACAACACCTCAAGTTGGTCGCGAGGCCATCTTCGGGGTTCCAAAACCTGGCCTCGGAAAAGAGGTGAGCACAAAAGGAGCTTAGGCTACTTCACCCACACCCAGTCTCGCGGAGACGGTGGATCCTCCAGAAGAGGGATCTCCGCCTCCGAAGCCCTCCCGTTCGCCTAAGGTTTCAAGGCTGAAGGAGGAAAAGACTCGCATGGCGACAGCGCCCTGAGTTCTTCCTCGTGGAAGCGTACCGCCATTGCCGCATCTCCTCCGAGCTAGGCCTTGAGGGCATATGCCTTCAATGGAATTGCCGTAGACTCCGAGCCAACTGGGAATATCTGCGGAGGCTTCTCTCTTCTCGTTGCCAGTTAGGTATCTTTTTGCAGGAGGCCATGCTGGGCTCGTGCTTCTTGGAAACTCTCCCGGGGCATAAGGGTTTTGCCACCCCACCACCGCTGGATGGGAGCTGAGCAGGGGGCTTGCGCCATTTACACTCTGTTCTTCTTTTTGCTTTAGATACCTCTTTTCAGGCAGTAGCAGTGCAGCTGCGCCTGGATAGGAAGTATACTGTTATTTCCGCGTACATTCCATCGTCAGCCCACTTCGACGCGGAGAACTTCCGCCTCGTCATGGCCCAGTTGCCTATTCCCTTCCTCTTGCTCGGGGACGTGAATGAGAGATACCCACTCTGGGAAGACTACTCGATCATTCGCAGGGTCAAGTCATTGTTAACCTGATCGACGAGCTGGAGATAGGTATCCTAAATGTGGATAAGTTGACACATCACTGCCCGAGAATCGCTTCATTTTCCTGCCTCGATCTATCTTTATGCGCTCTGGATGCACGGCCTGATTTTGGGTGGAGGGTGGTCGATAACCTCCATAGTAGTGATCATTTTCCCATTCAAATAACATTTTCTGGGGAGCTACCACCCGAGAGCCCGCCCCGGGCACGGTGGTCCGCATTTCAGGAAATGACTGATTTCTCTATCTCAGTCGAGGAGTTTAGGTCGGTTGATGAGACCGTTGAGTTCTTCTTCTGCAACCTCATCGCCGTGGGCAGGACTACTATTCCTAGAACGTCTGGCCATTTTGCACGCCAGACGTTTTTACCACTTGTCCCTTGTACTCGGGACGGGTTAGTGCACACTTCACTTGTGGTTTTTACGACTTTTTGGACGGGGTAAGCCTCCTCAACTTTATTTAACCCTTTTTTGTAGGTCGCATGTTCCTACCCCCGACGCAAGATCATGCTTCCTTCTTGCCCGTTTGCTTTTTCTCATTAATTCTTTTTTAGCCCTGGTTCTTTTTTATCCTTGTTATTTGTTAGTTGCATATTGTTATTCTTTGGTATTTGTTTTTTAATATAGCCTAGTAGTAGGCTGTGTTTTGTCTGGCCACTTATGCCCAAATAGGCAGTCGCCAGATGGGCTACCACACGGAAAAAAAAATAAATGCTCCGCCCACATTCGGTTAACTTCGTCATATCGCTGAATCCCGCCGACAAATTGGTAAATGTTAGACTACCCTTCAACGGCATTACCTCGGTGTGGCCTGAAGTTGTTCTCGCTACGCTCTACGTAGACGACCTTTCGATCTCTTTTGGCGTGGCTCAAATGCCATCTGGAGCGTCATCTCCATCAGGCATTGAACTGCATCTCTCGCTACCCAGAAACCAACAGGTTTCGGTTTCCGCCCAATCTCTTTAACCACCCTCGTGTGCACGTTGATAGAGAATTTGGTAAATCTTGATTAGCCTTTTTTTTCTGGACACCAGAGGCCACCTGTCTTCCGCGCAGTAATGCTACCGCAAGTTGTACTCCACGTCAGATGTTTTGGTCCGACTGGAAAATGCCCTTTGCGAAGCCTTCTTCCATAGCCAACACGAAGCCACGGTGTTTTTCGATCTAGATAAGGCCTATGATACCGCATGGCGATACGATATCATGGAGACTCTCCACACGATGGGGGTGAGGGGACTCCTCCTAATCTTTATATCTGAATTTCTGCAAGATTGTCGATTCCGCGTACGGGGGGATAGGGAGCCTTCTCTGTCCCAATGGAGCAGGAAGAGGGGTCCCACAGGGAATTGTCCTCAGTGTCGCACTCTTTGCCCTGAGCTTCAACGGCATCGCCTCGGTGCTGCCAGAAGATGTTCTCGCTACGCTTTACGTAGACGACCATTCAATCTTTTTGCGCGGCCCAGATGCCAACTCTGGAGTGTCCACTCTAACAGGCATTAAACCGCATCTCTCGCTAAACCGAAGCACACAGGCTTTGGTTTTCCTTGGCCAACTTCTGCTGCCATCCATGGCTCCACCGTGTCCCAGACTTGTTTCTAAATGGTGCTTGCCTGCAACTGGTTGAGTCGCACCGTTTCCTTTGGTCTTGTATTTGACCAACGCCGCTCCAGGGAGGCTCATACTAACATCTTTAGGGTCACTTGAACCCGTGCCTTTGATATTCTTCGTTCCGTGATGTTCAGCTTCTGTGGCGGTGATTTAGCTACTTCCTTACTTTTTCATCTATCTTTTGTTCTTTCGAAACTCGACTACGGATGCGAGTTTTATGCATCCGCATCCCTACATGTATTGCAGAAGGTGGACTTGATCAACCACACTGGCCTTTGCGGGGCGACTGTTACCTTCTGCACATCCCCCATTGAGGGCATACTTATTGATGCTGGGAGATGCATTTCGTTTTGCACCGTGTTCAGTGCATTTTGAATTATGTTTATGTTAATGTAGTCTCGTATTGACCTTGAATTAGTTAATGTAAATAAAAAAAAAACACCAGCCTGCTTTCATTTTATTTATTGTCTTAGTTGTATTTTTGCTGTTATTTTATCCCATTTGTAGACGCTGTGATAAACAATAAATGTGTAATTTCGGGGACATGTCTGTCTTTGATAGCAGATGCCAAGTGAGGCACCCTTCAATTTTGAAAACGAGCCACTTCCATTTGATAGAATGTTCGCCTTAGCTTTTCTATTGCTTCGTCCCCTATAAGGTAAGACCCAGTTTGGGTGAATGCCCTACTCAGTGGACCTCTGTGATCACTACCTGTCTATTTACTCGAGGGGCGAGCTAAATTCTGCTTGCACTTCTTCCCGAGAAAATGTTCATATTCGCTAGACTGGAGTGATTGAGTCTACATGCATGGGCCGACCTATCCCTGGTTCTTCGACATGCCTCTTCTCCTTCTATAGGGATGTGGGTTTGTAAGATTATTGCTTTTTATTATTTTTAACTTTTCAAATTACCCTAAAGATAGACTTGTATCTGATCTTTTGACATTTATGCCTTTTCTGGCGCCTGAAGATGCGTGCCATAAAATCTTAAATAAATCCTGGTCCTCCCACAGCTAATTGCTGCCCACGAAAGAGTGGTAGGTTGTTGAATCTCAACTAAACATAGGTGAAGGAAGGTAGGAAAGTAGGGAGTGTCGAATTTAGTTGAAATGGTGTTTGCTCGACTTCATAATAGCGATATTTTTTCTAAATAATAAAATTATTTGCAGATTGAATGTCCACCCTCAAACGTCATGGTACAGAGTTTGTCGCAATCTAATTCAGAAGCGTCTCCGTGTGATGGAAGAGAGAGGCGAACTATTGGGAAGCATTACAAATGCAATTTCTGCTCCTATAAGACAACACGAATGTGGAATCTTGGAATACATGAAAGAACTCACACTGGTGAAAAGCCTTTCAAGTGTAGTACTTGTCCCTATAAAGCAACGCAAATGAGAAATCTGAAGCAACATGAATTTACTCACACTGGTGAAAAGCCTTTCAAGTGTAGTACTTGTCCCTATAAGGCATCGCGAATGGAGAATCTTAAGCGACATGAAAGAACCCACACTGGTGAAAAGCCTTTCAAGTGTAGAACTTGTCCCTATAAAACGGCGCAAATGGGGATTCTTAAGCGACATGAAAGAACTCACAATGAGGAGTCACAATCAACCCAACGTGTCGCCAGGGTGGCGAAGCACATGCTTCATCCAACCTTGTCTCGCCAACAAGGAGAAAAAGACCCTAAAGCTACCACATCAGAGCAGCCATTTGGCCCCCCCTCTCGTGTATCAGGACGATCAGTAGGCAATAAATGATTGCCAAACACAATTTGAAATGGAAACACTCCTATTGTTATGAGTACTTAGAACACCAAAAACCGTACCTTCTTCAAACACAGAAATCTAGACATCCACCCAGCAAGAATGCCACTTTAATCAAAAGCTTTCCTTCTTAATATAACATCCCTAAATACTTTGTTGGCCCAAACTGAGTATACTTTAGTCACGAAGCCTTACATCAAGCATTCCTAAATTAAGAACATGATCCAGAGAAGACAAATGTGTATGTGGCCAACTGCATTCCCCAACAAAATCATGTCTACAAAAAGATCTGACATTAGCCTTGAAGAGGATCATTTTCTATTGTTATAAATCTAATATAAACAGCACAAGTTTTTTATGGAAATTGCTTTGACCTCCGATTAATGATCACGTAGCCTTAGAAAACATATTACATAACTTAAATAACTAATAGCAACGGAAGAGGTTGACATCATAGCCATAACTGAAACCATTCTACAAATTGGTATAAAAGAATTAATATGTGAATACATGCTAGAAGACTATAGATTATTTTACAAAAACAGGGCCAATGGAAGGCTTGGAGGACGAGTGGGACTATATATAAGATCAGAATTAAAAGTAACTGAGGTAGAACTTACAAATAATGAAGTGGAGCTGATATGTATTAAACTACATTTACGAGATTTTAAAATAAACATAAGCACTGTTTACTGTCGCCCAAATACTACCGTTAATGAGGACTTGGAATTATATAGAATCTTACAAGAAACATTACATGAGGAACAAACGCTATTACTGGGAGATTTTAATTTACCTAATATCTGCTGGGACTTGAATATAGGGACTAACCAACAAGAAAAATTAATGGCAAATTTCATCGTTAATAATTATTTACACCAATGTGTAAGGGAGCCAACCAGAGGAAATAATATTCTAGACCTAGTTATTGCATCCCAGGAAAATTTAATATCAACTCTGGCCTCAGCGTAACATATAGGTACATGTGACCATAAACTAAGCCGCTTTGATCTAAATGCCAGGTATTCAACTATCAATAACTATTCAAAAGTACCAGACTACAGTAAAGCTAACTTAGAGAGCCTCAGAGAAGCCCTGGGAAATATTCACGAACAGCTGATAAAAATAGAGGATGTAAATCAACTTTGGAATAAATTTAAAGAACTATTTTTTATAGCCCAAGAAAACCATGTTCCTCTTAAGACAAGGAATGGTAACGCGAATAGAGGCAAGCCGCCGTGGTTTAATAATGACATCAAATGAGCAATTAGAGATAGAAACCGTCTCCACACATTATTAAAACACAATAGAAGCTATCAAGTTAACCAACAATATAACACTAGCAGAAGAAAGGTTAAAACACTCATAAGATCAACGAAACGTCAATATGAAATCGAGATAGCGAAAGCAAACACCACTAATCCCAAACACTTCTATACCTATATCAATTGAAATAGGCAAATGAGAAGCAGGATTGGCCCTTTGAAAAACCAGTTAGGTGAAATTATTTCAGATGATATGGGTATGGCTAATATCCTAAACAAGATTTTTAGTTCAGTCTTTACCTTAGGATATACTAATAATGATAACAACGAGGATATACAGGTCAGACACCCATCACTAAGGAGCCTGGAAGTAAATTCGCAACTAGTAATTTATAAATTAAAGAAAATGAACTCGTACAAGACTCCTGGCCCTGATTAATTTTACCCGAAAATCTTAAAACATGTCCATGATGAGTTAGCAGAGTCACTTCCTCTCATTTTTAACAAACCTCTCGAGCATGGGGTCGTCCCTAATGATGGAGGGAAGCTAACGTCACACCTATCTTTAAGAAGGGATGTAAAAACCAGGCCAGTAATTACAGACCCATTAGCTTAACCTCAATAGTTGGAAAGTTGCTCGAAACGATCATTAGAGACAAGCTAGTAGAGTTCCTCGAAAACAATAACCTTATACGTGATAGCCAGCATGGTTTTAGGTCTAAGAGATCGTGCTTAACAAACCTAATCGACTTTTACCATAACCTTTTCAACCTATATAACGATACTAAATCATTAGATATAATTTACCTGGATTTCAAAAAGGCATTTGACAAAATTCCCACCAGAAACTCATGAACAAAGTGCGTACGCTAGGAATTAACGGTAATATATACGGATGGATTAGTAGCTGGTTAAAAAACAGGAAGCAGAGAGTGATAATAAATAGCGTCGAATCGGACTGGGTATCTGTTACCAGCGGTGTTCCTCAGGGATCAGTCCTGGGGCCTATTTTATTTACTATATACATCAATGAAATAGATGTTGGAATAAATAATATATCTAAATTTGCGGATGACAAAAATAGGAAACTCAGTATTATGCAAAGAAGAGAGGGCTAGCTTGCAACCTGATATAAATAAAATTAACGAATGGTAAAAAAAATGGCAAATGCCATTTAATATCGACAAATGCCAAATCCTTCAGTGCAGAACAAAAAACACAACTATACAATGCAAGGCGGCTTAATAAACACAACCCCGCAGGTTAAAGATTTAGGAGTAATAGCAAAAAACTTAAAAACATCAAACCAATGCGCAGCTGCTGCAAACAAAGCTAAGATTCATGAAAATAAACTTTTACTTATAAAAGCGAGGAGATAATTATGCCACTATATAAAAGTATTGTCAGGCCCCATCTCGAATACGCTGTGCAGTTCTGGGCCTCTTACTTAATAAAAGAGATAAATTAGAAGCTGTACAACACAGAGCGACAAAACTTATCCCGTCAGTACGTAACAAACCTTACCACGAGAGGTTAAAAAAACTCAATTTATTTTCCGTCAGAAAACGAAGACTAAGAGGGCAGCTTATCGAGTGATTCAAAATACTTAAAGGATTTAACAACGTTAATGCCAATAACTTGTTCACACTGACAGGGGAGTGTCCCACCCGTGGACATGATTCAAAACTTCAGGGTAAAAGAGCCACTATGGATGTAATAAAAAACTTCTTCACTTACTCGATTATTAATGATTGGAATAATTTGCCAGACGAGGTAGTGGACAGCAGAACTATAGACTCATTTAAAATGAGATTAGACAAACACTTAGCAAATATTGGAATTGTTTAGCATAAGCTACAAAATAAAATAATATTACAAAAAATATAACTCCGGTGTATGTAAGTGGTTTTCATATTCATTTTATTTAATTACTATTCAATGCAAATTTCCTTCAGGCACTGTCTTCTTACACCTGTAAGGTACTTTTCCAAAAATATTTCATGTACGCTATTGCCGGAGGGTGGGGAGAGCCTAAAACTTTTCTATCCTTTACTTCTACTATTCTATGTGTAAGTGGCAGTAGATTTAAGGCCAGATCACCTTAGTCTGGGCCATAAGGCCCGTGTGATCTGTGTATCTATGTAACTGTAACTATGTAACTCCTATTTCTCCCTCCTTACCCGCAGAGACTTTGGGGGATCACTGCGAAAGGACTCCTGCGGCCTGACTTTTTGTGTGAGGGGGAGATCATCCCTCATACTAATGTTGACAGAGCTGGACTTTGAATAGTCATATGTCATTTATGTTTTCTTGATTCCCCCACCCCATGTTCCTTCTTTCTCCTGCCTCACCGCTGGTTTTTAGGCTTTCCCTCGGTTGCCAGTCGGTGGAAACCCTGTAACCAAGGTGACCAGACATCCCGTATTTATAGCATTTGTCCCGCGTGCCGTATGACTTAAAAAAAACAAAATATTAGTAAAATTTTCCAAAAAATATGGGGTAAAGGCAGCTGCTCCAAATTGGCAACAGTGGCGTGATTCATCACTCAGCAGTGCTGCCAGATAAAACACGGAAATTTCCTGCAAACATTTGGCAACTACATTCAGTTGAGCTCCCCCTCCCTCTCTGGGATCTTTTCTTGAGGAGTTGTTCCCAGAGAGGCTCTGGCCTCCTCGTGGTTGGGTGAGTCAGCCCTGGGCCCCTTATGGGTCTCATGGTGCTGCCAACAAGACTTTTAACATGCCCCTCTTTATCCTCCCCACCCATATTACGTTCTTCCACCGCCCTTTATTTCCCCCTCTTTTCCTCCATGAGGATCACCTTGTCGTGGGAGAGGGGGCTTGCGTACTCAAATGATGCAGTGTGCTGTGTCAGTGAAGACTGATCGAGATGGTCACTACTTCCCATCAGTTGGTCTTCAGGGATCCAACCTTGCTGAACAAGAGGAATCAGACTAACGATCCTCACACCCTCGTGTTGAGTACCACTGTACGGGTTGCCGATTTGTTGGCTGGAGGTATCGCCATAGGCCGATCTTTTTCTGGAGCTGATAGTTGCCCACATCTTGGGTATTAGCCTAGTCGTCCTCAAACTTCCATTCATGACGCTGCACTGTTTTTAAAACGACAGATGTAGCGTGAGAGGGCTACCCCGAGGACGGTGTAAAGCGCCTTGTCAGGGGCAGCTACAGTAACGTGTCCACTTCCCCAGGGTACATGTTCTTATTAACACAAATATATATGGGTAAAAAAAATAAAAACTTTTCCCAGAGGCCGCAAGCTTCTGGTCCCCGTGCCTTCAATGACCGTGTTCTCCGTAGACTCGATCCTTTTAGTTCTGAGGTCGACGGTGACTTTGACTATGGAAAATTTGTACTAATGAAATCAGATAACGATAAGCCATTGAGTAAGACTGATATTTTCAACGTTTATGAAGACTTCGTTGCTAAATGTGGCCTAGAAATGATGGCTGTCTGGTAGTGGAATCGACTTCGTTTGAACAACACCAAAAAATCAAAAACACTCGATTCTCTAGCTTCACTAAATATCTCCTCTTCAGCCCACCCTACCTTTAATACCTGCAAGGGGGTTATCAGGTCAGGGGAGCTAATTGAATACGATGTGGACCGACTTGTTGATTAACTGACTCCCCAGAAAGTAACCGCATCACCCGCAATGTTATTAACACCAGAGTTACTTCGGCTACCATTATACTAACCTTCAATCGGTTGGAACCTCCTAAAAACATCAAGGCTGGCTACTTGTGTATCCCCGTGAAGCCCTACGTTGAGAATCGCCGTAGGTGCTTCCATTGCCAACATTTTGGGCATGTCAGCAAATACTGCAGACAGATGAGGCTATGTATCAATTGTTCTCCCGACTTCCATGGAACACCATGCTCACGTTCCCCTTGTTGTGACAACTGTGGTGGTGACCTCCCAGCCAGCTCTAACCAGTGCACCTTTTTCTTATATGAGAGAGAGGTTATTGCTCTCTGAAATAAATACAGAATTAGCATGAATGATGCTAGAAGGAGAGCAAAAGAACTATACATCCAACCAGGAGTAAGTTTTGCAGACCCTCTTCGAACAAATAGACCAGTCCGTAACAAACAACAGAGAACATTCAGACCCTCACCTTTACAGCCACAGAATAGCCACCAAGTAGTCCCAACAGAACCTCTTCCCAAGAATGATGCTTCTCCTCCCTCTCCAATAATCAGAGAAGCTCCTGCTTCACCGAAACCAAGACGTAAGAGGACTCGCCCTTCCTCACTTTCTCTTCCATCAGTATCAAACCAAGCATTGCCATGTCATGAAGAAATGGAAGCTGATTCTGAGGAATTTTGTGTGGTGTGGGTCTTACCTTTAGACATCCACCCTCCTTCCACTGAATCTGCTTTGACTCCATCTATCAAAACAAGTCGGCCTACTACACCCTCAGCACCAGCAACTTCAGAAAAAACTAAAGAGATGGTCACAGCTTCCACATTGGCTGTGGCCCCTTTGGAGGAGGAGAAAAAGCCTTCTGGGCTCCCCTTACCAACCACAGCTGACCCAACAACCAGTCCTCAGAATGACCCTGTACCATCACTTTCGACACCACTAACCAACATTACAGAGGACCCAATATCTTCAGAGGCCATCTTGCCAACAAACCAACTAATACTACAGACGACCCACTACCTTCAGAGGCATCTTTGCCAGCAAAACTAACCAGTACTACAGAGGACTCAATATCCTCAGAGGTATCTTTGCCAGCAAAAACCACCTTGTCAAATGCACAGCTGACAGCTGGTTCTTTGCCCACTAATAAAAGTACCATTCTTAAAACCCTAAAGCTACCAATGCTTCAAGTACTAATAACATCCAGAAACCTAAAAGGCAAAACCCCAATTACCTTTACCAGGTACAAAGAAAAACCTAATTACTCTTAAAAGATGATGCCCCCAATTATACATTGAAATTTACAAGGAATCTTCCCCAAATGGGAAAAACTCAAAATACTGCTTCACGACTACAACAACCCTTGTTGTATAGCATTGCAAAAAACACAATTGGGTAATCATCAATTACCCAATATCCCCAACTATGTAGGATACTTTAAAAACACACCAGAACCCATACATGATTCAGCTATTTTCGTCCACAAAGACTGTTCTCACTTAGTAATCCCATTGAGAACAGATCTTCAAGCAGTAGCGATCCGTGTGTACACCAACCGTTTATACACAGTCTGCTCACTGTACCTCCCTCCTAGTGAAGGAGTAGTTGCCTCAGATCTGGCTAACAAATTAGCTAATCTCATCACTCAACTCTCAACCCCATTCCTACTGGTTGGAGACCTTAACACAAGGCATCAACTTTGTGGAGACTGATAACAACCCCAAGGGAAACATGATCGTGAGATGTATAGAGACCATGGATGTGTCATTTTTAATGATAGCAGTCCAACATCTTTTCATGTCCAGACTAACAGCTCTACCTGTGTAGATCTATCACTTTGCTCATCGGACTGTAGAGGAGATTACAGCTGGTCGGTGGATCGCTTCCCGAGAGGAAGCGATCACTACCCAGTTGTACTGATCTCATGCTTGACTGGCCCTCTTTCCCTACCGAGTAATAGGTGGAACACTAGGAAAGCCAACTGGCCAAAATTTAAACACCTCTCTCATCATTCTGGACACTTCCCTCAGGGTGTCATTGACATGATCTTGGAGAACTTCATGACCACGTCAACCAGGCGGCAAATTCATCTATGCCCCTCTCCAAAATTGCTTCCCACAAGACCCATCTCCCTTTTTGTTCTGAGGAATGCATCAAAGCAGTGACAGAATGCAAACGAGCTTGTCGTCGCTGCCACCGGAACCCTACTACTACCAATAATTATGCCTGTAACCGAGCCAGGGCAGTGCGACAGCGTACCCTCCGCCAGTCCCGCCGAATCACCATAAGAGTACATAAACTCGATCAACCACCAAACTGCACCAGTCAGTCTGGGAGAGAGTGAAGAAGCTCATGGGAAGGTCAAGTGGCTTCTCTGCCCCTAATATAGTTGAAGCAGGTGAGCTTTTAGGAGACTTATTGAAAATTTCAAATGTCCTGGCAAAGACATTTGCTGACATCTCTAGCCCCAACAATTACCCCCTAGGATTCCAACGAATCAGGAAAATGATAGAACAGTGCATACTGAACTTCATGGATCCTTGTATGGATAATGAACCATTTAACAAGCTCTTTTCCATCCATGAACTTCAAAGTGCTCTTAAGAAATGTGGATCTACTGCACCTGGCCCTGATGGTATCTCTTATGATATGATCAGGAATATGCATTCAACACTCATATCACACCTTCTTGATATATTTAACTATATCTGGATTAAGGGATATATCCCTTCGTATTGGAGGGAAGCAATTATACTTCCCTTTCGTAAACCGGGAAAGGATGGGACACTTCCGACCCACCCTAATTTCACACCACAGATAAAGAGCCTCATAAAAACCCGAGACAATGCAAAGCACTCATCTCCCTTTCCCCATACAGAAGAAACTGACTGTTCACACTATCCAGTCACTCAATGAACAAATAAGAAAAAAATAAAGCAACAGCAGAAAAAACTGGACAAACTTCGCTAACAATCTCAACCATAAAGATAACAGCAAGAAAGTTTTCCAAGTACTCAGAAGCATAAATAAATCAAACTCACAAACTCCAACATCACACGCAGCGATCACTCGTGACAACACAATCCCTTCACACAAACAACAAGCCAACATACTCATCAACCACTACGCCAACATAAGCCACCTCCCTCACACGCCAGAAGACATAAAAATCATAACACGTAAGAAGCACTTCCCACTTGACAACAACTACAAACCTTCCACATACGGACAAACAAACCATATCATCTGTAACCTCAGAAACTCACCAGCTGCTGGACCAGATGGTATCTCAAATTACCATCTTAAACATCTCGGTCCACGAGGGATCCAAGCCCTCATTGACATAGCAAATTACAGCTACTCATATTGCAAAATCGCAGACACATGGAAACACGGCATCATTGTCGCTATCCTTAAACCCAACAAAGACCCCACACTTGTCACCTCATACAGTCCTATAACACTGCTGAGCACAGCTTTCAAAGTAATAGAACGACTCATATTAAACCTGATTACACCTCATATCCCATTATCGCCCACCCAACATGGCTTTAGACCACAACACTCAACAATCACCTTACTCACACAACTGACGCAAGACATGCTGGACGGCTTCAACCACAAAGCACCACACAAAAGACCACTACTCATAGCAATAGACATAAGCAAAGCCTTCGATTCCACCCCCAGACATAAACTTATAAACAAAACCTACAACACTAACATGCATAACAACAGCAAAATATGGCTCGCCAACTATCTGTCTGGTAGAAAGGCTCACGTAGATTTCAATGGCATTCCATCAAAGATACGACCCTTCAGAGACGGAGTACCACAAGGCTCAATCCTATCCCTCACACTGTTCAACCTTTTTCTCCGCGACATCCCAACACCCACCTCTCAAGACATCAAAATCTTATCCTATGCAGACAACATCACAATCACATCCACCCATGCTAAACACAACACAGCTGCCACAAACGCACAACACTATCTAAACACACTAAAAACATGGCTCACTACCAACAGACTTAAAGTAGCACCAGAGAAATCCACAGCCACTCTCATAACGAACTACAAACAAGAATACATCCATAATAACCTCACACCCGTCACTTTGTACAACACACCCATCCCATACACCAACAAGGTGAAAATCCTTGGAGTCACCTACGACAACGGTTTGACCTTCAATGACCACATAGCTGACATCAAACTCAGATGCACACCAAAACTCAGAGCACTCAAAGCCATAACGGGCCATGACTTTGGGCAGAGCAAGGAGACAACCACCACCATCCACAAACAGTTCATTCGATCCACTACCGAATACTGTAGCACCAGCTGGACACTAAACCTCTTAGATACGCACTACAATATGCTGCAAATACAACAAAACAATGCACTGAGAACCACCACCGGTTGTACCAAAACAACTCCCATCGACCACCTACATGGAGAAACTAAAACACTAAAGGTCAGAGATCACATTGATCTAAAAGGTGCACAATTCTATGATAGGGTCACAAGAGACACCTCACATCCACTACATAACACATTGCACACACCACCAACACATCGAAACATCAGAAACAACACATCCACATACTACACCAGCATTCTGGACACCATACGAACATCCCCCAAGCGGCACAAGCAACTCAACACACATACATAAGACCCTAGCAACACTTTTCATCAACAGACTCGGCCCAAACAGAGTTCTGGGAAGAATCCCACCCGAAGTGGATGATTCAGAAGCCGAGCTAAGTAGAGAGGACCGAGTTCACCTATCCAGGATCAGATTCAGACACCATAATGCCCTTCTGTCTTACAGAAAGAGGATACACCCTTAAGTATCAGACACCTGCCCACTCTGTCATATAGGAGCACACACAATTCATCACATAATGGAAGAGTGCTCATCACTCAATACACTGAGAAAACACTCACTCACACACACCGCCTCTCCGTACGAGTGATCTATGGGATCGCCCGGGTTCCTCTGTTGCCTACCTCAGGAATGCTGGTCTGTTTGCTCAGGACTGACTGGAAAGCAACCCAACCAACCAACCGACCCACTACCGCCCAATTGCCCTTACTTGCTCTCCATGCAAGCTTTTCAAAAGAATGGTGAATGCCAGGCTGGTATGGTTTCTGGAGAGAAATAACCTTATTTCTCCCTCATAAGCGGGTTTTAGGAAAAAGCAATGCACCACAGACCTACTGGTCAGGATGGAGGATTGCATCCGACAAGCTTTCTCAAAAAGACAGCACTCCATCGCTGTATTTTTTGACATAGAAAAGCCTATGATACCACTTGGAGGTGTGGTATCTTGAAGCAACTGCATGACTGGGGTATCAAGGGTTACCTCCCAGATTCATACAACAATTGCTTGCTAGACGCACATTCTGAGTGAGAGTCAGAAATGTCATGTCGGAGGTAGTTGACCAGATAGAGGGCGTACCACAGGGAAGTGTTTTGAGCGTCACCTGCTTCTTGGTGGCCATCAACAGTATCATTACTGACCTTCCAGCAGAGACTATCAACTCTCTATGTGAATGACTTGGCAATTGTCTCAACATCACCTCGGCTGCCTTTTGTCACCCAAAAATTGCAACAGGCCATTAATATCATTGCCAAGAATGCCATCGCAAAAGGCTTCCGACTATCATCCGCAAAAACAAAGGCAGTTCACTTCTACAACTTCAGGCGAGTTGAGTGGGAACAGCCAACCCTATTTCTATATGACTCCCACATCTCATTTGAGCCCCACTTCAAATTTCTAGGGGTTATCTTTGACTCAAAGCTCTCCTAGGTTTCGCATATAACTGCTTTGAAAAAATCCTGCCTGAAGAGAATGGACATTCTAAAACTCTTATCACATGTTTCAGGGGGAAGTGACTGCCGTACCCTGTGGCTATTGTATACAGCCTTGATCCAGTCTAAGCTGGACTACAGGTGACAGGTGTACTCTTCAGCATCACCCTCAAACCTGGATAAACTCAATTCCATCAGGAACCAGGGTGTGCATTTAGCTTTGGGAGCATTCAAGTCCTCCCCAATACCTAGTCTTTATGCAGAGAGTGGGGTTCTCCCACTACCCTTTTACCGCCTTAACCTTAATCTGCAGTACCTCTTCAGGCTGCAACAACTTCCCCAATCACCTGTATATGAGTGCACCTACAATATTCACTCGGTAGCCTCATATGACAGGTTCCCTTCACTGACCCGCCCATTTGCCCTGCGCATGCCTGAAGATACGGGTCAACTGAGGGAACTATCAATAATCCCATATCAGATCCCAAAAGTACCCCCATGGCTATTACCACCAGTGAGGGTCTGCAAAGTGTTGGCAGAGGAACCAAATACCATGTTCCTACCTTCCGTTCTACGATGCCT
The DNA here is from genome assembly GCA_963969495.1 of Ceratothoa steindachneri. NCBI lineage: Eukaryota > Metazoa > Arthropoda > Malacostraca > Isopoda > Cymothoidae > Ceratothoa > Ceratothoa steindachneri. The sequence goes on along the minus strand of OZ018328.1, from coordinate 35,886,125 downwards.
CTTCCACGAACATACTGTGCGTCACAAACCAAGCACCTTTATATACACAGACGGATCGAAATCCCCTGACTGGGTAGGAGCCTCTGCTATCCTCCCCTTCCTTCATGTGTCTGTGTGCCTGCCTAGTGCAGCCTCTATCTTCACGGCTGAGCTTGTCGCGATATTGGTTGCACTGTATACCATCGCTTCTTCACCCTCAGGATCATATACGATATTCTCCGATTCCCTCAGCTCTTTAGAAGCCTTAGCCAATCCATTCCCAGATCATCCATTGGTTTCAAAGATACAGAAATTGCTTTTTTATGTGCTCGCTCCACAAAATATTTTGCTGGGTACCTAGCCACATAGATATAAAAGGGAATGAGAGAAATGGCACTGTTGCCAAGACAGCAGCATCTCTAGGAACTACCACCCCTGCCCCTCTTCCTTCCCGAGATACTGTGCCACATATCCATGAATATGTGGTCAATCAGTGGCAGAGGACATGGGATGAACTCCCCCGCCAACCAAACTACATACCATCAAACAATCAGTTCGCCCTTGGCCACCCACTACTAGAACACGTACTCAGGATGTTACCCTATGCCCGTTGAGAATTGGGCATTGTCGCCTAACACATGGTATCTAATGGAAGGCCTTTAACAGCCTCCAATGTGCACTCACTGTGAAGTACCAATGTCCGTACTCCACCTATTCACCGAATGCACGCGCTTCCAAACCCTAAGGCAAAGGGCTTCTCCCTTTTATTTGCCAAGGGGTGCGTTCTCAGCAGGCCCTGAGAAGTATCCTTTCTGAGCACCAGAACACCTTTAATAGGAACAAAGTGCTAAAATTTTTATCAGAAGCGAATCTACTAAAGGAAATTTAGTATTTTATCATTTTTAGAATGAGATAGACATGTCTTATTACTTTATTTTGATTTTACTATATTTTAGAGACATTTATTTTTCTATGATTTTACTCCCTTTTATTTTCTACGGTTTTACTCGCTTTTATTCTAGATTTGTAACCATAGTCTATGTATTTTAACGAACCCTTTTTAAAAAGGGCTGTGAGTTTGTCCACTTGGGCCTGCCCGGCATTCGCCTTTTATGTACAAATCATTCATGCCCCCTCTTCCTTCACCTATCTAGTAGGCCTGATGGATATCCGACCTCTGCTCGTTTTGTGGATTGATTCAGAATTGTTCTTTCATGAAGGTAGTAGAGGCTGTGCATCGCCACCGCCTTTGCCTATGCGCCTGGATGTGGTTGAGTCGCACCGTTTCCTTGGTCTTGTATTCGACCGACGCCTCACCTGGGAGGCTCATATTCGAAGCTTAGGGTCTCTTGTACCCGCGCCATGGACATTCTCCGTTCCGTGACGTTCAGCTCTTGGGGCGCTGATAGGGCTACTGCCTTACTTTTTTATCGATCCTTTGTTCGCTCGAAGCTCGACTACGGATGCGAGTTTTATGCATCCGCAGCCGAACGTTTATTGCGGAAGGTAGATTCGATCCATCACACCAGGCTTCGCCTTACGACCGGTGCCTTCTGCACTTCCCCCATTGAGAGCCTGTTAGTCGATGCTGGGGAGATGCCACTCGCTCTGCGCCGCGTGCATTCATCACTCGCCTGTAAGCGCGAACCCGGCGCCTCCCTCAGTCACCAACAGCTCTCACTGCATCCGCAGCTGATCTCGATGGTGCCTATGCCGCCGAGAGACGCCAGTCATACCCTAAGCCCTTTCGGTTTAGGGCCAGGAAACTCCTTCGAGAGTTAGGTATAGCTCTCGGGCCGGTGGCGCACCTGGTTCTGCCCAGGACGCCACCCTGGAGGGTACCACATTTGGCTATTTGTCGCCACGCCTCTGCTCCCAAAGCTTGTACTGCGCCAGGAGTATTGTGTTCGACCTTTTTGGAGCATACATCGTGTCACGCTCGAACAGTGCCAGTGTATACGGATGGCTCCAAGTCCCAAGAGGGGGTCGGCTTCCACGCCGTATCCCCTCTGTTTGAAGTCAGCGGGGCTCTACCAGGTGCTGCGTCTGTCTTCACGGCCGAGCTGGTGGCAATACACCACTCAGTACGGAAGATTACGCGACGTGCCCGGTTCGGAGACCGGATTGTGATCTATAGCGACTCACAAAGCGACCTGAGTGCTCTCGGGGCATTGGAATCTCCGCATCCCCTGGTTCGCGATATCCGTGACGCCACGGTTTTGGCGAGCCGGGCAGGTGTCGAGATTATCTTCTGCTGGGTTCCTGGTGGCCTCCATTTCAGGAAATGACTGAATTCTCTATCTCAGTCGAGGAGTTTATGTCGGTAGATGAGGCCGTTGAGTTCCCTCCGGCAACCTCATCGCCGTGGGCCTGACTACTGTTTCTAGGACTTCTGGCTGTTTTGCACGCTGACCACTTCCATGCTGGTCGGCCGAGTGTGAGACGGCCCTCAAACAGAAGCGTTATGCCTACATGCCCTATAAGCGCCACCCAAACGCTTTCACTGTCGCTGAATTTCGTCGGGCTAGGGCTAGGTTCCGGTATATTTCGAAGCACGCCCGCTGCTTTTCTTGGCGGGCATACGTGTCTTCACTTAACAGGAAGACCCCTTTAGCTGAGGTGTGGAAGCGAGTCAAAAGGATTCGGGGCAAGTTCCTGCAGGACCCCCCTTCCGTTCTCCAGGAGAATGGGACCGCAATCTCGGCCCCCGCGTCCGTGGCGGAATCCTTAGCGACCGCTTTTTCCGCATTCTCTAGCCGTGATAGTGCTCCGCCAGCATTCAAAGCACGTCGTGATGTCGCGCAAGGCCGCTGGCTGGACTTTACCTCCAGGGGCAGAGAACCCTTCAACGACAAGTTTACTGTGAGTGAGTTGCGTTCCGCTCTCGCTTCGTGCGCGGACACCGCCCATGGTCCGGACGATGTCCCGTACGTCATGCTTCGACACCTGGGTTAGCGAGGCATGGCCTTTCTGTTAGATTTGTTGAACAGGATCTGGGAGGAAGGTCTTCTTCCAGACTCCTAGAGAATCGCTACTGTGCTCGCCTTTCGCAAACCGGGGAGAGATCACTCTACTCCGACCGGTTTCCGCCCAATCTCTCTAACCTGTTGCGTGTGCAAGTTGATGTAGAAATTGGTAAATGTTAGATTAGCCTTTTTCCTGGACAGCGGAGGCCATCTGTCTTTCGCACAGTGCGGCTTCCGGAAGTTCAACTCCACGTCGGATGCTCTGCTTCGACTGGAAAATGCCGTTTGCGAGGCTTTCCTTCGTAGACAGCACTACGCCACGGTGTTTTCGATCTGGAGAAGGCCTATGATACCGCATGGCGATACGGTATCATGAAGACTCTCCACACGATGGGGGCAAGGGGACACCTCTTAATGTTTATATCAGAATTTTTGCGAGATCATCGATTCCGCGTACGGGTGGGGGGGAGCCCTCTCCAGCCAAAAGGAGCAGGAAGAGGGTATCCAGCAGGGAAGTGTCCTCAGTGTCACACTCTTTGCCCTGAGCATCAACGGCATCACCTCGGAGCTGCCAGAAGATATTCTCGCTACGCTCTACGTGGACGACCTTTCGATCTCCTTTGGCGCGGCCCAGATGCCAACTCTGGAGCTTTGACTCCAACAGGCATTGAACCACGTCTCTCGCTATGCCGAGGCGCACAGGTTTCGGTTTTTCTTGGCCAAGACTAAGGTGGTGCACTTCTGCCGCCATCCACGGCTTCACGCCGACCCAGATTAGTTTCTTAATGGGGTGCGCCTGGATGTGGTTGAGCCACACCGTTTCCATGGTCTTGTATTCGACCGACGCCTCACCTGGGAGGCTCATATTCGCAGGCTTAGGGTCTCTTGTACCCGCGCCATAGACATTCTCCGTTCCGTGACGTTCACGCTTGGGGCGCTGAAAGGGCTACTTCCTTACTTTTTTATCGATCCTTTGTTCGCTCAAAGCTCGACTACGGATGCGAGTTTTATGCATCCGCAACCGAGCGTTTATTGCGGAATGTGGATTCGATTCACCACACCGGCCTTCGCCTTGCGACCGGTCCCTTCCGCCCTTCCCCCATTGAGAGCCTGTTGGTCGATGCTGGGGAGATGCCACTCGCTCTGCACCAGGTGCAGTGCATCACTCGCCTGTACGCGCAAGCCCGGCGCCTCCCTTAGTCGCCAACAGCTCTCACTGCATCCGCAGCTGATCTCGATGGTGCCTATGCCGCCGAGAGACGCCAGTCATACCCGAAACCCAAAGGGCCCTGGTTGAGGGCCAGGAAACTCCTTCGAGAGGTAGATATAGCTCTCGGGCCGGTGGCGTCCCTGGTTCTGCCCAGGACGCCACCCTGGAGGGTACCACATTTGGCTATTTGCCGCCACGCCTCTGCTCCCAAAGCTTATACTTCGCCGGGAGTATTGCGTTCGACCTTTTAGGAGCACACATTGTGTCACGCTGGAACCGTGCCAGTATATACGGATGGCTCCAAGTCCCAAGCGGGAGTCGGCTTCCACGCCGTATCCCCTCTGTTTGAAGTCAGTGGGGCTCTACTACGCGCTGCGTCTGTCTTCACGGCCAAGCTGGTGGCAATACATCACTCACTACGGGAGATTACGCGACGTGCCCGGTTTGGAGACCGGATTGTGATCTATAGCGACTCACAAAGCGCCCTGAGTGCTCTCGGGTCATTGAAATCTCCGCATCCCCTGGTTCGCGATATCCGTGACACCACGGTTTTGGCGAGCTCGGCGGATGTGGACATTTTCTTCTGCTATGTTCATGGACATGTAGGAATTGTGGGGAATGAGGGCGCCAAAGAGTCTGCGAGGACTCTGCGACCGGACCAGCGTTTCGCTCTTCCACACTCCGACTACATGGCAGGAATACGGGCAGCTCTTCGGACTACTTGGCAAAGAAGATGGGAGACAGTCGAAGGGAACTTGCGTGCCATTGCGCCGCGACTGTTCCTATGGACCTATCCCCCAATGCCGCGGCGGCTTCAGGTTGCTTTCTGTCGTCTCCGAATCGGACACACTCGTGTGACGCATTGCTATTTGATGGAACGCTCGCCTGCGCCCTATTGCAACGACTGCGTCGTCCCCCAGACTGTTCGGCACATTCTTGTCGAATGTCCTAGTCTGGGTGATCTTCGCGCACGACACCTGTCCCGGTACCGGGATGGGTGGGATCGAAACCGCCTGTCCCTTGTACTCGGGACAGATTCGTGCACATTGACTTGTGGACTTGTTGACTTTTTGGGGGGAGGCCGGGCTTCTCTCGCTTTATTTAAAGTTCTTTTTTTTGTTATTGTTTTTTTTGTAGGTTGCACTCTCCTGCACCGGGGTGAGGGGGACCTCCGCCCGCTGCCGGAGATTGCTTCCTGATTGTTAAGTTTTTCCACTTATATCATTGTTAAGTTTTCATATTTTTATTTTAAAGTAGCCTAGTTCTAGGCTGTCGTGTTTTTCGGCGACTTATGCCAAAGTGGGTAGTTGCCAGATGGGGTCTCTAAAAAATAAAAAAAAAAATCATCCCACTCTCAACACAACCTTGTGCAAAATCAATCTTCGATAGCTGAAATTCTAGTAACTGTCTCGCCCCATCCGCGTCTAAATTTTGTCAAAGATGTCGTCCGTTCAAATGAACATAGGAACTACGACCTCACCCACCTTCAGAGCAAGCTCAGTATCCAACGTGCCATACACGTACAAAGGGTAACTAGAACATTAGGCTCCACTATAGTCCCAACCGCCACACTGATTTTAACATTCGAAAGACAAGAACTGCCGCAGTATATTAAAGCTGGGTACATTTGTGTCCCGGTAAGTCCCTTCATCGAACTACCCAGACGCTGCTTCGATTGCAATCAATTTGGACATGTTGGCCGTGCCTGTTGGCACCCCTGCTCCTGCGTGAATTTTAGCTCTTACTACCATGGCCCTGAATGCACCAAAACACCTCGGTGTACCAACTACGGAAGTACCCACAGTGCTGCGTCAAAACTCTGCTCTATATTTTTATATGAAAAGGAGGTGCTCGCTTTGCGTGACTCTCTACCTCTTGATAAGAGAAGCCCGCCAGCGTGCTCGAACCCAAAACTCACCACTCGGCTGTCTCTTCTCTGACGTTTTACGTGACGTTGGACGAAACCGACCATCACGCTCGAGTTCCGACCAGCCTCAAGCACTTCATCCTACAACTACTCGTAGCGTCGGAAACATTCATGCTGTGTAGTCGAGAAGCATCGCTCTCACACTAAGATAACCAATGTAGCCTCCTCTCTCCAGCAGCTCTAGCTGGGAGAGACGCTCAGGGTAAGACACTTGAAGACATCAGACGCTATCTGAAAGAATCCTCAACATCGACCAGTGGAGGTTCATCTACCCGGCCCCATGCCCCAAAACCCAGTGGTAAGAGGAAGGATTCCTCACCTGGGTTATGGACGAGCAATAAATGGGCTGACTCGGCCAAACCCCGAAAATCTTCAATGTACTCTTCTCCCATGGCTGAACATTCTATGCCCTTAAGTCCGTCCCACCCTCCACAGGACTTAGGGCCATCTCGATCCCAACGATAGTAGATATACACCCAGCTCTACACACCGCTTAGATCGCCTGTTCGTTCCACTTATCCTTTTACCCATGATGCGATGGAAGCAGTTGATACTCCAACGTCACCAATCTCTGCGGTTGGACCAACTCCTCAGACACCGAAAATACCGTCGACCCATGAATCCGGATCTACTGGCCGAAAATCTCTTCTCGATCTTCCTTTTCCGCCAGGTTGTGAGCCCGAATTAAAATCAAGGGCCTCGGTCGGTTCTCCAAAACCCTTGAAAAAAGCCCCAGTTACTGCTCCCTCTATGATCTCTTCCCCTGCAAAAGCAGGCTCCTCAAAATCTGCTCTCCGTCTCCAAAGCTCTTTGGGACAAACCTCAAATACAATATCGGGCATAAAAGAGAAAAAGATATTCGCAGTGGCATCTAACCATCCCGCATAATATCTTCCATTTTACAATGGAATTGTCAAGGCGTTCTTCCAAAGTGGGAAGAATTCAAAATTCTTTTGATTACTATCCACCCCGCTGTTATTTGTCTTCAGGAGAATAAACTGGGTATAAGGGCCTTTTCACTCACTTTAAACTCTATTCCTCCTGCTGGAAGCTCCTCTCATAGGAGGGTGTCAATCATGGTTTCTTCATCCCACCATGTTTCTCCCATCCCCCTACATACTACCCTCCAAGATGTTGCCGTCAGGGTTTTTTTTACTAAGCTTTTTACCGTTTGTTGTATTTACCTACCCCCTTGATAATCACTGTCAAGACCCGACCTTTTAGAACTTATAGACCAGTTGCCCTCTCCATTCTTATTACTAAGAGATTTTAACTCCCGTCACCCATACTGGGGTGACATCACTCGAAATGCCAAAGGCAGTATTTTAATGTCTTTTGTGTCTTTGTGTTTTAAACACTGGCGATTTTACCTATGGTCATGTCCAGACGGACTCTTTTAGTTGTGCTGACCTGTATGTTTGTTCCTGGGATTGCTTCACACATTTTTGATAGTCAACTCTTGACGATCTCCATGGGAGTGACCACTTCACTATTGTCTTGTCGGCCCTTCAAGTTAGCCCTCATACAACCGTGCCCCTTAAGTGGTACTTAGGTTAAGCAGATTGGGAAGGTTTTCGAGAGGCGTCCTTCACAAGTGCTTCATTGGGGACCTTCAATGGAGTGGACGCGGCAGTAGAATACTTTACATCGACTATCTACAATGCAGCAACACAGAAAATCCCACGGAAGCGACCCGCCACGGGTCACTCAATCGTACCCTGGTGTACCTCAGCGTGTGCAACAGCTATCAAAAACTAGAAGTTAGCCCATGCCCGATTCCGAAAGAACCCAACTTTGTGCAACAAGGTCGCCTGAAACCGAGCTCGTGCGCTTCGCCAAAGAACCCTTCATAAAGCTTGTCGAAATTCATGGCGCCGTTGCGTTTCATTAATTTCCTCTATGACAACAACTGCTAAGATCCGGAAGAGGATTAATAAGATCAACATACCACCACACTCAACTTATACGGTTCGTTGGAGAATGACAGCCTGGCGGTCAGCAATGCTTTTGCTGACCATTTCCGCGCCGTCAGCAGTGTCAGCCGTTGCGATAAGGCTTTTCTATCCTACAAATCAAAGGAAGAGTCTCATTCTCTCAACTTCACAACAAAATCTAACCTTCCATATAACGCTCTATTCACCTCCTATGAGCTGCGTAGCGCTTTGTGCCTTTGCAGATCTACTTCCCCTGGCCTTGACGAGATCCATTTCGATATGATTCGGCACATACATCCACACTCTACACTCTTTTTACTTAATTTGGAAACTTATATGGGTGAAGAGTCTTTACCCCTCATCATGGCGCATTGGGATCATCCTTCCTTTGTCAAACCGGGCAGGGACGGGTTGGACACAGATCACTACCGCGCTATAGCTCTCACCAGCTGTTTGAGTAAGTTCAATGTGGCTTCCGCACAGGACCTAGTGCCCTTGACCTACTAGTACGTTTCCAGGGATCAGTCCGGAAAGCTTTCTCATTAAAGCACCGAGTCCTAGACATATTTTTCGATATTGAGAAAGCCTACGAGACAACATGGAGATACGGCATCTTGAAGCAGCTCTACGTCTGGGGGTTGAGGACCTTTTATCGTCACTTATTCAAAGTTTTTTAGCATTTCGATCCTTCAAAGTACGTTTTGGAGACGTAACCCCAAGAGGAAGGAGTTCCTCTTGTTTTAAGTGTCTTATGTTTTATAATTGCCATCAATGATATTATATCGTCTCTCCCAGAGGGTGTATCGGCAACTCTGTTTGTCGATGATTTAACACTATACTGTTGCTCACCTCGCCTTCCATCAGCAGCGCGTCAGCTACAACTGGCGGTCGATGCCGTATCCAAAAGAGCACAACTTAAGGGATTCCTCTTTTCCGCGAACAAAACCAAAGCAATGTATTTCCTCCGGGGCAGAAGAGTTTTTGTCCCGCCATCTATCTCCCTTCAGGGCGAAGATATAGAGTTTCTCAGAGTTTCGGTTTCTTGGTGTAACTCTCGATCCAGAGTTATCCTGGTTACCACACATACGCCGACTTCGAGAGGGCTGTCTGCGGGCTCTAGACATTTTAAAAGTCCTCTCACACACTTCGTGGGGCAGCGACCGACAAACATTGTGGACATTATACACAGCCCTCGTTCAATGCAAATTGGATTATGGCTGTCAAATTTACTCATAGGCTTCCCCTTCAGCCCTTAAAATGCTGAACCCCATTCGAAACCTCGGAGTTCGCCTTTCTAGTGGAGCCTTCCGTACTTCTCCTGTCAACAGCCTGCATGCGATACCTCTGCCAAGTACAGCAAGCCCCTATATCAGAGATCTACAGATGCCTGTATGCTGCCGAATCAACGGCGGCATATGATACTCGTAAGTTGCCATCTTTACTCCTCCCCTTGAACCTTCACATAGGAGATCATCTCTCTAACCTGGGTGCTCCAAGGGTCCTTAACTTTCCATCCTTACTGATCCCTAGTTGGCGTGCTCCTCTCCCCACAGTATGTACCAACATGTGGAGCCTGGAGAAGTCTTCTATGGACCCACGCATCATTAAGAGCCTGTTCTTAGAGCATTCGACCTCACACAAACAATGCTGTCCATTATACACGGATGGCTTTAAGTCGGACCATGGCGTGGGCGCCGCAGCCATCTATCTAGGAGGAGAATTCCTAACTTTATCTTTGCCGGCAGCAGCATCCCGTTTTACCACAGAGCTTTCAGCAATCCTTTTAGCCTTTAAACTCATCCAAATTTTACCTTTTAGTGATTTGGTAATTTTTTCCGACTCAAGTAGTGTCTCATAGTCAATTAGATCTTTTAATGCGTCCCATCCCTTAGTCACAGAAATTTGTAACTGGCTGATTCAAAATGCGTCCCGATGTAGAATTATTTTTTGCTGAGTCCCCGAGCATGTTGGGGGTCCTGGGCACAAGGTGGTTTGATCGGCTGGCCCGCTCAGCATATTCTGTGGCCCCTAAGAACACTGCTCTGCCTTTTAAGGACTACCTTCCTTCAATAAGAAGATATATATTTCAACTGTGGCAGATTGAATGGGATGACTGTACATCATCCAAACTGTACAAAATTAAAAATTCTATTCACTCTTGACCCTCGCGCCGTCATAGATTGCAGTCGTTGGAGGTGGCCCTTTGCCTAGTTCGCATTGGCAACACGAGAATTAGTCACGGCCATCCTGTTTTGGGTGATGTATAAGAACTTTTAATGAGTTAAACATAACATGAGCAAAGAGAATGATAAATGATTGGCTTACCTTGGGAAAAGGACTAATACTGTATCCAGGAATTTATGATATTTCGCTCCAGAGAATATCGTTGCCATCTGGAGTAGCTTATTCCTCTTGTTAGTATTTTGGGTAAGCTATCATTAACTTTCTCTTGTAACGATGAATTTATTGAAAAAGACGTCCAGAACGCCTTTAGTTATGAATACGTGGAAGTTGACCCTTCTGAGAGAATTTAGATGGCCGACGCTTTTACTTCTGCACCGGAGCCTTTGTCATGAGTCACGCGATATTAAATTTTACCGAAAAATGTATCACCTGGTTAACCTTAAAGTTTAGCCAAGCAAAATCATTATTCCCAAGAAATTTATTGAATATTTTATCTTTAAATTAATGATCATTGAAATATATAAATTAATGAAAATGACAATGAAATCAAACAAATAATTATATTTTC